>CM028379.1:124162999-124280709 GCA_013146195.2 Codonopsis lanceolata | reverse complement strand
CCTCCGCCTCAATAATTGCATTTATCCGATTAGCGAACTATGGTGGGACTCTCTTTTCTTCACTTTATTCTCTGATCTTTGCGTCCTTTCCTCGGTTCGTGTCTCCAAGGGTCGTGCTTGAATCTGAACTCTGAAGACGAAGGAAGAAGAAGCTATGGGCCTGTGGCTGTGGCCATGTGGGGATTTGTGTGTGTGAGAGAGAGAAGAGCTAAAGAGGCGGTGATGTTACTGATGTAGAGAGGGGGGAAATTGGTGACGGCTGGAAAGTGGAAATGAAATTATGAAAGGGAGGAGAGAGAGTGACGCAAAAGAAAAAGATAAGGGAGAGGGATAGTCTGATAGGGTTTGTAATATAAATATATAATTAAAAATAGGCGGACCAACCCGCCCCGCCCCGCCTAACCCGCAACCCGTTTGGGTCTAGCCCATTAAGCCCGCCTTTTGGCGGGGTGATGTTTTTAAAACCCAACCCACCATTTTAACATGACGGGGCGGACCAACCCAACGAGTTTGGCCCATTTTGGCTCAATGTCATGTCATGATATGCCATACGTTGCATTTAGTAACTTCTTGGGTCATTATGACTCACTCCGTGTGTTTGTTTTCCTTAGTGTGTGCAGTGATCCCGTTAGTACGCGTGGCGACTTCGGATAGTGATTTCTAGCAGGTGGACTTCCGGGCTTGAGCTTGGAATTATTATTATTATTATTGTTATTATGTATTTGTGAGACCCGAATGTAAAGTTATGTAGACTTTACTTGGGTAGAATATGTTAGTATTTTATTATCGTATTATTTTGGGAGCCGACTTGCTTGGTCGAGCTGTTGTATCTCTTAGGAGTTATTCCCTTTGTTATTTCGAGCATGCTTTAGCTCACTCATTCTAGTATTGTTGGTATTGTCATCTCCGACGACATTAGTCGAGAGACTTGGGTTTAGTTGTTAGTATTTAAATATCTTATTCGTTTAGTTGATTTGTCCCTCCGGCATGTTGTAGCCGTTGAGTGGTTGTTTATCAAGTTGGTATTTTGTTGATTCGCCGGCCTTAGGTTTGCCGATGGGTTGTTGCACGTGTGCAATGTTGCGTCACGCGCGTCGTAGATTTGTCGAGAGATAGTTATCTCTCAGCCTTACATTCCTTTGTTTAGGATCAAAGGCTTGGGTTCCACTTATGATTTGCTTCCGCATATTTTTTTTGTTTTTGTTGTTCCGTATTGCCGTTATGGCTTTACCTTCCTGTTCAAGCTTGTTGGCTCAACTCTTGACTCGCACCATTATGCTTAGCAGGTGCTTGTCCTTCTTTTAGCTTGTCCTGACGGCACGACCTTGGGATTCCGCACTAGAGTCCGGGTCGGGTCGTTACACTTGGTATCAGAGCTATAGGTTAGCTATTTCGCCAGGATACGTTCCTTGGCCTAGTTGGGTTGGGTTTATTGTTGAGTTATTAACGCTGAGTGTTCTTTTTAGGCGTATTATGTCAGGAACTTGGCGTGGAGCTAGTTCTAGTAGACCCGGTTCGGGTACAGCTCGTGGCAATGAGAGAGGTGAGAATGTTAATGATCCGCGTGTGACTCCTCAACAAATGTTCGGATTGGAAGATGATTCTACCATTCTTGCGAGATTCTTGAAGTTGAAACCTGAGAGCTTCGATGGCGAACCCGATGCTTCTAAAGCAGAACTTTGGATAGAAAGCATGGAGAAGATCTTTGCAGTTTTGGGTTGTACATCAGAAGAGATGGTGACCTTAGCGGTGTTTAGATTAGATGGTATGGCCGAGCATTGGTGGCTTGAATTACGAGATCACTGGAGACAGCATGGAGTGCCTCGAGTGTGGGAGAACTTTGTCATCGAGTTTATGGTACGGTTTATCCCGGCAGTAATTCGAGAAAGAAGATAGATGGAATTCCTATCGTTAGAACAAGGAGATATGACCGTGGCTCAGTATTCAACAATGTTTGCAGAATTGGCCCGTTACTGTAGTTACTTGGTACCAGAAGATGCAAGGAAGACCGAGCGGTTTGTAAAAGGCTTAAGGATGAAATATCGTAGGCAGCTCGTTCCGTTACAGCTTACGGATTACCGAGGTGCTATGGATCGTGCGTATGCAATGGAGTTGGACATTGAGGGGTACACTCAAAAGAGAACCTCGAAGACTAATAGGAGCAATGATGATAAGAGAGGGCAGTCAGCACCTCAGACTGATAGTCACGGAAAAGTACGTTCTGGTAATCAGAGTGATGTTTCTACCTCTAGACGGAGACGACGAGGTGACGAGTTGACATATAACTTTTGTAAGAAAACAGGACACGCCGAGGATAGGTGTTGGGATAAATCAGGAAAGTGCTTTGTTTGTGGCGGCGATCATGTTCGTAAAGATTGCCCGAGGAGGAGAGTTAGTCGGTCAGGGAGTACTAGTCAACAATCCAGTGACTCCAAGAGAAATGGTGATGGACGGCCTAGAGTTTGAGGTCGTTGTGCGCGTGGCGGTTGGCCATTGCGAAGTTTTGAGACCTATCCGAAATAGGAAGGTATATTCTCGTATATATATTATACCGTTGCTACCATTATTGTTATTATGAGTATGCATTTTATTGGTAGCTCATGTGCATTCATACATACATTACATGGTGTATTGAGTATTATTGGTTATCTATTTGATCGGGGATAATACCCCAATGTGAGATAGATATGTGATATTGTTTGATTGTGAATTGCCGGTAGGTAATCACACGTTGTGTATGGGTTCTTGCGTAGTCTATATACAAGGATTATATGGTATATAAAGAGTATTGGTGAAGGATTTATGTTATGATGATAAGAAATGGTTGATGTTATGGAGATGAAGTTTTATTGGCCTATATTAAGAGCAATAGTGTGAATATATGAATATATATATATGAAGCATGAATTGTATGATGATACTTATTGGTTTGGAATGATACTTGTATATTCTACGGAAATATTTTTAATGTGAAGAATAATAAAATGCTATATTATTGTTAGTGGTTATTATGTGAGTAGAATACACTCGATTAGTACGAAGGTTAAGTGCTGCGATTTATCAGTTGATTTCGGTTGCACGGGAGAGATTGACGCTTCACCGTGAGTATTGAGACGTTAACGTTGTGTTAGGAAGCTTAGTGTATGCATTGGTTGTAGACTTGGTCTAGAGCTTAAGAAAGGATAGTCTTGCGGAGTATAGATGTTACGAGTATCGGTAGACGTGTCGATTCCTTGTGATTTCTAGTGAGTTATCTTGGTTGAGTGTACTAGGTACACGAGTTTTGTGATAGATATGATTGTTGTTTGCCAAGGTAATAGACCTTGTTACTTGGCTTGATTTTATTCAGTTATGTGCATTAGTTATAGGAAACACCTACTTGATGCATTTACATTGTAGTATATTAAATTTGCATTTCATAATTACTATCTCATGTTCATTCATTTCATTAGCGTAGGGGACTATTTAAAGGATGCTTAAAACTTTTTATTCATGAACCTTTGCATCCTTACGACGGAAACTTTTGAAGCTAATTCAGTAGGTACCCAGAATTGGTGACCAAAAGGTATTCGTCATTGGACTAGGATTGGCAAGAAATAAGTTAGAAATTGACTATACCCGTTACAAAATGGAATGGACGGAAATGGAATGACTTTTCAAAACATTTCATTAATGTGCTCTTATGTGTTCATACCCGTGATTAGGAAATCGCGAGTGTGATTTGCATTGTCTAAATGTTAATTTAATTATCTCTACCATGTTTGCGAATTGCTCCATAGGCAATTATTATTTATTTTAACTTAGAACCTCTTGTGCTTGAATTTCGTGTTGAGCCCGAGACAAATAGTTACGATCGTTGGATGTTGAAGTGTCCTTGAATGTGTTTGTCATGTTAAAGTTTGGGATTTTGCCTACATGATTCGCATAGTGTTGTTCGTATGTGTATTTACGACTCAAGTATGAGTCATGTGATTTTCAATCTTAAGTGTAGATGTTGTTGTGTCTTTGGAGAGTTCGTGGACTTTTGAACTTGGATTATTAGAGTTTGACCCTCGTGTATACTGTGGTGGTAGACTCGGAGATTCGAGTCAAGGTTGGTAGTTTTGAACTCGAGTGTTCACCGGGGATTAAGAGACACCGTAATCGTTGTCTCGATGTATTGTGGTTGAGTGTTAATCTAACATTGGTTCGTGTTATGGTTTAGAATTCGGGACGAATTCTTTTTAAGGTGGAGAGAGTGTAACACCTCGCTCCTTCGTTAGCTCGGTTTGTGTACCATACTCGTTTTTCTCCCTTTGTTGATGATATGTTTGGCTTGCGAGAGAGTCTAGATGTGTATAAGAGATCACATTAAGACCAAAACACTATTAAGAGAGGCCATATAGTTGTTGACTTGCTAAAGTCACAAGTCGTGACTCGACGATAGTCGGAATGCGACGCGATTGAGAGTTTGGTTGTGTTTTGGGTTTGTGACCTTGGTTTGGTCCTAGACCCTTACATGATGATTGATTAACATGTTTAGATGTAATAGACTTCAAGTTGGAGGTGTTCCTTAAGTCTATCGATGATTTGGAAGCTTTGGAGATAGCGTTCGTCTCTATCGCGTAGTTCGGGGATTGAGTCACGTAATCGTCTCTCCTTTGGAGTTATTATTTTCCTAATTGTTATTCAAATTTCTAGAAGTATTCAAGCTTCTTCATTAGCCCTTATACTTGCCTTAAAAGTCTCCTTTCGATGCACGTTCAATTGCTAGTTCATTCGTCGTTCCGGTTGCACGTTGTTGCACCTCTTCCCGGTTTCGCTCCGAGTTGTTTCGGGAGTTGTTTGTGGGTGTTCCATGGGAGTTCTAGACCTACTTTGGATGAGGTTTGAACTTTGTTAGGTTTGGTTATGTGTTTGCCCTTCCTAACCTCCTATACTTAGGTCGTCCTCATTAGTTGGAAGTTAATTAAAGTTAGATTAGTGGGTTAAATTCTAAGTATAAATACCCAAACCCCGTAAAATTTTGTGCAGGAGGCTTGCGGTCACAGGGGAAGGACCTTGCCCCGCAAGGTCATCGAATTTGTGCATGGAGAGAGGCTGGAGAGCTTAGGTCGCATGCTCTAGGGGACCTTGCGACGCAAGGTGCCCCGACCCTGCTTTTGCCTGTTTCACACAATGATATTTGACAAATAGAGAGAAATTAAATGACATCACATTCATAGATAATAATATCCTACCCAAGGTATCAAAATAAATGTAAATCAAACATTAAAATAATTAAAGAGGTGGAAGAATTAAACCAATTAATGTTGAAATCTTGGGTTGACTCTAATCTTGCTCCCTTGACCCTTGATTTGATGCTCCAAGCCTTCAAAATGGAAGCATTTTTTGATTTAGTGGAGGGGTGGAGAAATGGAATTAATGGGTTGAAGAGTTTTAGGGCTGTGCCCTAAAGCCGAAGGCTGCTGCTTCTCTGAATTCCAAATGGCCCTGGAAGGGAAATAAACATGAAGGCAGCCAAGGGAGTAAGGCTGAGGGGCTAACAAAGGAGTTTTAGGGCAAAAAGGAGAAGAAAAGAGGGGCTGGGTCGCGGTGGATCAAGGCAGGACCGGGGAATTTGCGGGCTGTTAATTAAAGTTAGATTAGTGAGTCCGGAAGGCAGGACGCGCGGGATTACTGGCTATCTGGGATGACAACGCATTAATGAAAGAAATGCCGGCTAGCGCTGCCCTCCGAGTTTCAGAAATTGTACTAGACTTCGCAATTTAGTCCTCATTTTGCTTCTGTTAATGAGCTGCTGCCCTTTGAAATATTGAAACTTAACGGCAAGCCCCTCTTTATTTTTGGCCATAAAACCTTGAATATGTATAAATACCAAAATACATAAAAAAGTACCAAATGCAATAAATTTAACCAAAGCTCAAAATTAATCAATAAAAATTAAAAGCTTATCAATTATCTTCATTTCTCCTCCTCCACCATACGTATTAGAGAGAGAGAGAGGGTTCTTGGAGATTTCAAGCCCTAGCCTCCTTCTCCCTTCGATCCATGACGATCCAACCGTCGGATTGCCTTCAAACTTCGGATTTGTGAAGCCCTCGACGAGTAGAACAAGTTCACCGATCGGATTTGCGTTCTTTGGAGTTTCCATCCGAGCTAGGTAAGTTACTTTCTTTTGATTTTGGTTCATTGGCCCTAAGGAAAACAACCTATGTGCTATTTGTGGGCAATGAACACTTGATATGCCATGTATGCCTATTTTGTGATTTTTTGGGAGTATGAACTTGTTAATAGCATGAGTAAGATGATTGAATGAGATTGTGTGTTGTAGGAAATGTGTTGATTTATGTTGAGTTTTTACGAATTTTAGGGCTCGAGAATCAAGCCCGAATTATTTGAGAAATTGTTATTAATTGAAGTGGGTATAAATGTTGAGATTGATGAAATGGGTAAAGGATGAAACTTTGTATTTAGACTCAACGGAGTCACTATAGGTTCAATAATGTGTTAATGAACTCGGGTTGAAATCCTACAATATTTGGGTTTCATTTGACTATAATTATGATGAGTTCTTTGATTTCTAAGCTTGGGAATCAAGCCAAATGAATTTTGGGATTTTGTTGTATATATAATTGAAGTGTTTAATTGTGGGTTTATGAAACACATAAAGAATGAAAGGTAGAATTAAGGCTCGACGGAGTCGTTGTAAGATCAATAATATGATAATGAGCCTTTGGTTGAAACCCTACGATGTTTGGGTTTGGTTGGTTATGATGGTGCGCACCCGAGCATCTCGATTTGTGTCCAATTGAGACGCCTACGTTATAGAGATTTACTAGGGGATTTATTTAGAGCGTGCTCAGGAGAGCATGGTACATTAAAGACCAACATATGGTCTCGAGTATGGTTGAAAAATAATGATTGAGTGAGTTCTCACCTTTGGGGGAAAATTGATCGGTTGCACATGAACGTACTTGTGGGTTATGACTACGGTGTAGTCTTTGGTTTGACTTCAAGTAGAGGTCCATTATAGACCTCATAATATGATTATTGGTGGGTTTATGCTATTCTTGATTTAATTGGTGACTTGAGATCTTTTAAGATTAATTGGTTGTGAGCAATGTATTTGCCTTGACTTGATTTATGGTAGAGAGTAATAACCTACTTGGTCGGATGAGTTCGCTCTTGTCGAATTCATTCCTTATTTGTTTATATTGAGTAAATACATACTTGAGCATTTGGTCGGACGGGTTCGCTCTTATCGAATTCGATCCTTATCTGGTTTTGACGAGTAAATATCTACTTGTGCATTGCATTGAGTCCAGCTGGCATTATTTGGTATGATTTTTATGTCAGGGTGGGACGATACATCGCCTATACGAATCGTCAGATTCGTATTCGCTATGGATCGCCGCACTGGACCTCACACACCCTCCATTGTTGGCCGCAATGGGGAAGTAGCCCTTGACGTAACAATACGCGGCCACAGTCGCTATTAGCCGGCGGAGTTCGGTATATCGATGTGAAGACACGAGCGTCGTAGTCACGATATTGGGTTAACAGTGTTTTTCTTGCAGGAGCTACGTAGCGGCCGGGCCCATAACATATCATATTGGCTCAACTCTTGACTCGCACCATTATGCTTAGCAGGTGCTTGTCCTTCTTTTAGCTTGTCTTGAAGGCACGACCTTGGGATTCCGCACTGGAGTCCGGGTCGGGTCGTTACATTAATGAAAAACATTAGATTCAAGCAAAAATATATGATGCCCAAATTGCTGACCTTGTAGAAAGAAATCTTCGACTGACCAATGTTGTTGATACTTACTTAAAGTCAAAAGCTGTTGTTGAGACCATCATAAATCAACAGAAAAATTATGAAGACCAACATGGTCTTGGATATTCAAAAGATGGTGGAAAATGTGAGATCAGACAATCAAATGGTGGACCCAAGATTCTGCTAAAAAAGAATAAGGGATTAACTTATAACAGTATGCCTTTCAAATATCCCAAAAGCATGAATCAGCTTAAGAAGTCCATTGACAAAAAGGATAAGCTAAACAATGACAGTTGTCAGTCTTCTGGTTATAAGCCTAAAAAATTGTCAGCTATTGCACCAACTGGCAAATGTCAGCCAACTGACAAACGTCAGCCAACTGACAAGTGTCAGCCAACTAACAATAGATGAGGAAATAAAAGGAAGACAACTGACAAGTTCAAGCCAATCAATTTTGTTGCTTCTAAGACTTCTAAACTGAGTCAAAATAAATCAAAGAATTCACCTTCAATGACTGATAAACATGGCTATCACAAATGCAATATTTGCTTTACTTTTGGTCATCAGTCTCATGAATGCTTGTTTAGATTTAAACCTACTGACAAAGTCAAAATGCCTAATTTTAGGCAAGTTTGGCTACCAAAGAAAACTAACCCTTTGGACCCAAAAGAATAAAGGGTACCATGATTTAAATGTTCATATTTCAGGTATGCTTAATGGCAGATGATCAATCAACTGACATATGGATATTAGACAGTGGATGCTCAAGACACATGACTGGGTCAGCTGAACTTCTTACTGACATTATTTCAGCCAAAGGACCTTCTGTCATTTTTTGAGACAATTCAAAAGGGAAGACTATAGGTTATGGATCCATTATCAGGGGATCTATCAAAATTGAAAATGTTTCATTAGTACAAGGTTTGAAACATAATCTTTTAAGTATATCACAATTCTGTGATAAAGGTATGAGCTGCTCTTTCTCTTCTACTCATTGTTTTATCAAAAACAGCATCACAAATGAAGTTTTACTTACAGGTTCTAGAAAAAGAAATGTTTTTGCTATTGATTTACTTGTTTTAAATCACAATACTCAAATAAGTTTAGTAGCAAACAGTTCTTCAAAAACTTCATGGCTTTGGCATAAAAGACTTTCACATTTAAATTTTAAATATCTTTCAAAACTCTCAAAAAGGAGATTTAGTCAAAGGTCTACCATCTATAAACTTCCCTTCTGACAAAAAATGTGATGCTTGCATTTTAGGAAAAATAACAAAAGCTTCTTTCAAACCCAAACCATGTCTTTCAACCAAAAGAATTCTTGAACTTCTTCATATGGACTTATTTGGTCCTATTACAACTGCAAGCTTGGGAGGAAATAGATATACTCTGGTGGTTGTAGATGATTACTCAAGGTACACATGGGTTGAAATGATGCAATCCAAGGATGAAACCTATGGCATTCTTACTTCTCTGTTCAGAAATCTTCAAACTCAAAAAGAATGTGATATCATAAGTGTAAGATCTGATAATGGCACAGAATTCAAGAACCTTGGCATGGATACATACTGTGATGATCATGTCATTGATCACAATTTTTCAGCTGTCAGAACACCTCAGCAAAATGGTGTAGCTGAAAGGAAGAACAGGACATTGATTGAAGCAGGTAAAACAATGCTAGCTGAAGCAAAACTGCCAAAGTACTTTTGGGCAGAAACTGTCAACACAGCCTGTTTTACTCAAAACAGATGTCTCATAAACAAGTTTCATGGAAAGACTCCCTATGAATTATGGAGAGGGAGAACACCCAACATTGCTTACTTTAAAATTTTTGGGTGTAAATGCTTCATTCACTACAATGGTGGTGACTACAAAGGTAAATTTGATGAAAAAGCTGATGAAGGTATTTTTGTTGGTTATGCCAAACACAGTAAAGCCTATAGAGTATATAACAAAAAAATCTCAAGTAATTGTTGAATCTATGCATATTACTTTTGATGAATTTAATTTATTTGAGTCTTCTGAGACTCCTGGTGTTACTGACAATTTTGAGATTTTTGAGACATGAAACAATGGTAGTTCAACTCAAAACAACCCTTCATCATCCATTCCTCCAGCTATAACGCTAGATATTCAGAATGAGCTTCAGCAGGCTGACAACTTCCAGCCAGCTGACAATCCAAATCATGTCACAGCTAACCAGTCAGCTGACATACTTGCTTCTGAAACTATTCACTCAGCTGACATTCATATTACTTCATCTTTATCAACTGAACCTCTTCCAGATCTTCCTAAAGAAATTAGGGAAGCCAGACATCATCCAGTTTCAAACATCACTGGTGATCCCTTTGCTGGTCTAAGAACAAGAAGCAGTTCCAGAAATGAAACTCTTGATTCACATGCTTTTGTCTCCTCCATTGAACCCAAAAAGATAGATGAAGCTTTGGAGGATCCTCAATGGATTGAGGCCATGCAAGAAGAATTAATCAGCTTGAAAGATGTCAAGTATGGGAACTTGTACCAAGACCCTCAGATCAACAAGTTATTGGAACAAAATGGGTGTTTAGGAACAAGTTAGATGAAGATGGAAATGTCACAAGGAACAAAGCAAGATTAGTAGCTCAAGGCTATAGACAGGAGAAGGGTATTGACTATGATCAAACATTTGCTCATGTTGCTAGGTTGGAAGCTATTAGATTATTTCTTGCCTATGCAACTTTCAAGGATTTCAAGGTCTATCAAATGGATGTAAAAAGTGCATTTCTAAATGGTGACCTACAAGAACAAGTCTTTGTTGAACAACCTCTGGGATTTCTTGATATCAAGAAGAAGGAGCATGTATACAAGCGAAGAAGGCTTTCTATGGTCTCAAACAAGCTCCAAAAGCATGGCTTGCAAATTAAGCAAACTAAAGAAGGAATCTTTATCCATCAATCAAAATACACACGAGAGCTGATCAAGAAGTATAACTTGCAAGAAGCAAATTCAGCAAGCACTCCAATGGGAGTGGAATATCACTTGGTCACAAATGAAAAAGGTAAACCTGTTAATACAACTGAGTATAGAGGTATAGTTGGGTCTCTCCTTTATTTAACTGCTAGTAGACCAGATATTATGTTTGCTATGTGTATATGTGCTCCTTTTCAAGCCAATCCAAAGGAATCTCATATGATTGTTGCAAAAAGAATTATTAGATACTTGATTGATACCGAAAATTTTGGTATTTGGTATTTGGTATCCTAGAGATTCTTCTTTTAATCTAATTGGTTATTCAGATGCTGACCTTGCAGCTTGTAGAGTTAACAGAAAAAGCACCAGTGGAACATGTCAGTTTTTTGGAAATAGACTGATATCTTGGGCATGCAAAAAGCAAGCAACAGTCTCCACCTCAACTACTGAAGCTGAATACATTATTGTTGGTAGTTGCTGTTCACAAATTCTCTGGATGAGACAACAGCTATTGGACTATGAAATGCAAATGGGAACATGTCCTATTTATTGTGATAATACTTCTGCTATTTCTGTTTCTAAAAATCATGTTATGCATTCTAAAACCAAACATACAGACATAAGATATCACTTCTTAAAAGATCATGTTGAGAAAGGTAATGTTCAGCTAGAATATGTTCCTACAGAATTTCAATTAGCTGACATATTTACAAATGCTCTAAAATCTCATAGATTTGAATTTCTAAGAGGTGAATTGGTAATGCTTATAATGTCATAGAGAGATACTTTGTATTTCTAATCCTTGCAGGTTATTAGATCAGCTGTAAAAGAAAATCAGCAGTGCCCTTCAGTCTGTCAGCTGACACTCTACTAGCTGACAAAATTATATCAGCTGACATCTTTCAGCTGACACTTTTCAACCTTCTGATTATAGTCTTCAAGGCAATAGCTGTCATTGCAAAGACTGACAAATATGGTCAGTTAGTAGCTGACAAAGTAAATCAGCGTTAAAATTTTGATTTGTCAGCCAAGTCTCATCAGCTGAAAATAATTGATTTACGTACCTACTTGGGACTAAGCTTCGAAACAAATCTTCGGCTAACATCTTCAAATTTACATCAGCTGACATCTCTCAGCTAACAAAAGAGATATAGCTGACATAATTTTTATTTCTTAGCTGACAACACAGTGACTGACATTATAGTCACTGTTCAGGTAGTCTCTGATCCCTAAATCAAAGCTGATTGTATCTCAGCTGAGATTTATTCTAAAATTAAAATTATAAATCCCCTTATTTATTTCCCGCCTTTTTTTATTTCTCCTTGGAACTCGCGAAACTTCCTTGAGAAGTCAAATCGACCTTTCCTGTATTCCACCAACTCTGGCGGTTGAAGTGACGTGCTTGCACAAAAACGGCCCATTATTGTGATAATAACCTTTTGTCATAAATCACCCTTTTATCACAAAAACCAATATTATGTGTACTATTCACTACACTCCAAATCTTCGCTTTTAAAACCCACTCACTCACACTTATAAGCATCCGTACTTATACAACCCCTCTTATATATATATATATATACTCATCTTTTTGCAAACTACTCCTTCACTTCACTCTTCTTCCTCCTTGAACTCTTACCTTTTTCAAAACCCTAACCCTAGCTTTTCGGGTACTCATTCTTTCTCTTTCCCTTTCTATTTTCTCTTTCTACTTCATTATAACCTTGTATTTATTATATTTCAGGAAAATGGCAACTAATACGGTTGTAGGATGTCTCTTGGATGTGGTAACTCTTAACAACGAACCCATAGGGCTTGAACTCATCCATCTATTAACAGCTTCCGGGTTGATTCCTCTTCTCTCCTTCAATATCAGGGCTTACAGTTGCCAGTTGATGGAAGAATTCTTCATGACCATGGAAGAAACTCCAAATGACCCCTTCTCTCTCACTGGAACCATCAGAGGAGTACCCATAGTTTTTGATTCAGAAACCATTACGGCTGCCTTTCCAGGTCTGTCAGATGATGGTTCATCCATCTACACCATTCCTGAAGAAACCCAACATGCAGGATGGATTACTATGCGAGGAGAAGTTCTAGTTGAACTTGCATTTGATAGGCACAAGAGCATATTTGCTCTTTGCACTACGCCCTAGCTACTGTTCTGGACAAATTCCTTATTATCAAATCTGGAGGGCATGACAAGATTATTGAATCTCAGCTATTTCTCATGGAAGCCATTGTGGAAAACTTTGAAATGAACTGGGGTGCAGTCCTGGTTGAATGTGTAAAGACCAACATAGCCAAGTACAAGGAAAACATGGCTACTGGCAACCCCAGGCTTACCCATCATCTTATCATCAACCAGTTCCTTCGATCCCTTCCTGCTCTTCAGCATCGTCTATTGACCATTGGAGACTTAGAACCAGTCAGAACTAAGAAGTATGTGGCTGCAGACATCAAGCGATCTAATGTATCCAGCCGCTTTGGTCAAGAAATATCCACTGCTTAACCTGGTCGAAGACCTCGAAGGACAAGGACGGCTATATCTCACGGCTATATTGGTCAAGAAGTCGAAATTAGTCACCAGAAGGTCACCGAAATGGGTTAGTCAGTAGGAATTGGTCAGCTAGCTGACGTTGCTCAGCAAGTTGAAGCTGATCAGCAAACTGAAGGTGGTCAACAAGCTGACATTGGTCAGTCAGCTGATATGCAAGCAGCTGACATCCCTCAAAGCCCTGTACCTCAAAGAACCCGTAGAAGAAGACTGACCTTAGCTGTAGAACTTGCTCCCAAAAGGCAAAGAAGAAACACTGACCTCAATCCAGGTAACTTTGTTCCTTTTTCCCCAACTCCAGACATTCCAATCACTGATCCTTCACCAGTTTCTCCTCCCTCAAATCCTAGATCACCAAACACTACTCCAATAAAAAATTTCCCTCATATTAGGAATCCTACCTTCCATCCCAGACACTCATATTACCAAGCAAATCATGTCCCCATTCCTCCAAACTAGGTTTTTCCAATTGATCATCTTCCTTATTTTGTTCAGTTTCTTCTCTCTTTCCATGAAGAGAAGAAAAATGAAAAACCTCCTGTGAATCCAATCAAATACATTGACCATAATTTAAAGAGAAGACCCTATGTCTTGTATCCTGCCACTCCCAATCTAACCCAAGAAGATCTGGTGGCCAATTATGGCAAGTACTTTGATCCCCTTCCCCTTCCCCTTCTTTGGAACAGATTCTATCTTTCAAATGACCGTTTTGTTCAAGATGAACTTATCTTTCTGGCTTGGACCATTTACAACAAGGTGCATCAACTTCCTGCCTTACCCCATGATGATCCCTATCTGGTAGGAAGAACAGTTGTGCCAGAAGATGATGTGCTACATCAAGACTGGGAACAACCATCAGTGGACCCAGCACACCTGGCAAGAATTCAAAGGGCTACAAATAAATATGTTCAAGATGATGTTAATTTAGCCAATCAAGCCTACATTGAGCTCCACAGACAGATGGCCTCCATTCAAGGAGGAGCTTCTCAGTCCACAGCATTTCCTGATGCATTCACCAGTGATCCTGCTCCACTAATCTCTGACCCAATACCTTCAACCCCTCTTGCAGTACCCTCAAATGTTCATTTTGTTGTCTCTTCAACTATCTTACATGTTTCTACCCAGGCTGATCCTCTCCCCACTTTTACTACTACCCTGCAAGCAATTCCATTACCTACCTTCGTACTGCACTGGTCGGGCAGCGCCCGCGCCTTGGATAGGGTGCGTGCGGATGCGGGACACCACTGCTCTTATTTCATCCTCCCCTTGTTTAGGGGAGAACGAAATTAAAAGTGCGAGAGGAGTGCTGTCTAGAATAGCGCGTTGGAATGCGTCTCGGTTGACTTTAGTGGATTTTTGATCCAATATGGGAACTTTTGGGTTCCCGCATCAAGTTATCCCTTGTTTAGGGGATACCAGGATATGGGAATGCATCACCCTTTCATTCCCATTTTCCCTTTTTTAGGGGAAAACAGAAAAGTGCAAAAAAGGATGTTACGACGCCCCCACTATGGATTTTATAAAAATAGCCTTATAGCCTATTTCGGATCATTATGGGAGCTTTGGGTTTCCCGCATCAAGTTATCCCTTGTTTAGGGGATACCAGGATATGGGAATACATCACCCTTTCATTCTCATTTTCCCTTTTTTAGGGGAAAACGGAAAAGTGCAAGAAAGGAGTGTTGCGAGGCCCCACTGGATCCAAAATGTTTTATAGAGTCGCCATCTTTATTTTAAGGCAAAAATAAAGCAAAACCAAAAAAAGAAAAACCAGAGATTATAAAACGGGTTCGGAGGCTAAGTTACAAGTTGGGAAGGTGTTAGGCACCCAACTCGCCCTTTCGGTCTCAAAAGCGGTTTTTGGCTAAAGTATGTTTTTTGTTATATTTATCTAGCAAATAAATAAAGCATTTAAAGACAGGAAAATAAAAGCAAATACATCCGCGGCTACATTATTTACGGACTTGCAGCCGTCTCCTTACAATAATTACAGATATATTTAAAAATATTTGGCCATTATAACGGCTCTTTTACATACTATTTTCTAACTAAATCCGGGCAGCACAACGGCTTATATTTTCTACATTGGGTCGGATCTAAAGAACAAATTTTACAAAAATAACGCCCTTAAAGGCTATTACCTTTTAGAGCGGAGTGCGCTCGCTTTGTCCTTCTCGGGAGAGGGAGACTTTTATTGCTGCTGCTACTGTGATTTGGGCAGAGTGACGACTTGTTTTTGGTGGTTTTGGCTCGCTCACTCGGGCAGAAACTGCTTAGTTTTGGTGGTTTTGGCCTTTTTGGTTGGGCGGAATAACGGCTTATTTTTGGTGATTTCAGCCTACTTACTCGGGCAGAGTAACGGCTTACTTTATGGTTTTTGGGCCGGGGAAATAAGGTGGATTCCTAACTAAAGGGCTAGGGATCACTTTTAACCGGTGGGTTTTTGGTTTGGCGGAGTTTTGACAAGGTTTCGAGGCTTTATAAGAGAGGGGGATCACTCTCGCTCACTAATCGCTCACTGCATTAAAAATACGCAGAGTTTCTTCGGGCTTCAAGCCTTCATCGAAAAATTGTCCCTCAAAGCGTAGCCGGGCACCTGTATTTATAGTTGGATTTGTGCTTCATCGGCTTGTACCGCGCGTTTGATAATTTGTATAATGAGTTAACTCTTCGGCACTGTTTGGAAGCTTGGCGCGGCCAAAAGGGTATTTTGGCGCGGCACCAAGGACACGTGGCGCGGTGCCAACTTCTGAAACTTCCCCAATTTTCGACACTTTCCCCCCTGCAGTTCACTATTCATGCATCCTACTTTTTCCTTTAGCATTTTCAACCCTGTAACTTGACATTTTGTTAAGTTTAAACAGTTTTTGATATCACATGCTAGAGTCACATACCAGGGTTACGAAATTGGGGTGTCTACACAGCCTCATCCTCAGTCCTTCCCATCTTTGCCCCTATTCCTGCACCAATTCCTGTATCAGCCACTCCAGTATCTGTCACCCATGTGTCAGCTACTGCTGAACCAGCCATTCCTATGTCAGCCACTCCAGTGTCAGCCACTCCTCTGTCAAACTCTCCCCTCTTATAAAACTGAACCCTTAGCTGATGTTACTCTTCCTTCCACACCAGAAGTCATTGTGATTCCCTCTCCTGAACCTTCCACTTTTCTGGATACTAATCTCCTTACTCACCCAAACCAAGCCTCTCCTCTCATAATCCTACCTGACTTATCTCTTCACTCTGCTGTTCCTCTATGTGCCTCACCACCTCATACTATTCTGGAATCTCTACATGATCACTCTTCACTTGAGGATACAACTGAAGAATCCTCCATTGCCTCCTCTTCTGACTCCTCAAAGTCAACCTCTGTGAATGAATCTCTCCTCACACCTTCTCAATTGACTTACAGAAAGGCACAAAGACAGCGAGCCATCATTTCTTAAGCTCTCCAGCAGCCTATAGGGAAGAAAACTATTTTCCCTGATATCATTCCTAAGTCAGACCCGGAACCCACCTCTCTTGTTCCTGCATATCCTCTGGCTACTTTCTTTCCTACTGGCCCAGAAGATGAGGACATTCAAAACTTTTAACTGTTTACAGCTGCCCCAGGATCTTCTCCCTCACCTGCTCCTGAATCAACTGGTCCTTCTTCATCTAATACATTATCTGTTTCAGCAAAATTGGACTTACTTTATGTCCATCACCTTTAGATAAAAGCAACCTTCAAGCACCACACTAATCAGCTTGCCACTCTCCAGCAACAGTTTGCATCTCTTCTCCCCAATCTTACACAGATAATCTCGGCTGAAGTCCAGACTGCTATTGCAACTGGTGCCTTAAGGGAAGCTCATATGGATGATTGGAGATCTATTCTGCTTTACCAAAGAGAATGGGCAACCAGGACCTTCAATGCTGAAGCTGCAATGATTCAAACCATTCAGGAGAAGAAGAAACAGAGAGCACGTGCTGATGCATACTTGGCTGAGAACAAAATTCTCGGACAAAGACTTGGTCTTACACCTTCACAGTCAGTAACTGAACCTGAAGCTGCAAAGGAAGCTGAAAAAGAAGATGATGATGCTGAAAAAGAACCTGAAGCTGATGTTGGTCCTTCAGTTGCTGCTCAAGCTGGAAAGCCCACTGAAGGATCCTCATCAACAGCTGAATGAACATTGAGCTCTGAATGAACAAAATACTCTCTTAAACTCTTAAACCTCTTAGACAATTGTTTTACTTGTAGTAGACAATTACTTTCTTCCTAGCTTTAATTTCATGCTACTTTATTTCATATGTTATCTGCTTGGTATTCTAACATCAATTTTGCAGGATTATAAGTTTTTTAATTGCTCTCTGCTTTCAAGTGAATGGTTTTAAGCAAATAGGAGGAGATTGTTGAATCTTGCCTTCAAATAAGATTTGCTTAAAACCATTTCACTTGTTGTCAGCCTATACTTCAATTTTTTCTTGATTGGTCAGCTTATGGATATCTATCTTTGTCAGTCACTTCTACCGGCTGAACACAGTTTTAAAGTGTCAAATTCTTTACCTCATTTAATTGAACATTCTCTTGTACTGACACTTTCTCATTTTGTATTTTGATAGATATTCTGAATATTATCTGTCTAACAGGATCTCTGTGATCTTGTGAGAAGATACGTTTGGATAGCTCAACACATTTCAAATTCAAATGTGTTTCTAACGGGCTACACTTCAAGAACATCTATAAATACCCTCAGGAATCATTTGAAGAACATATAGAAGTCTGAAGCATACTTTTCTCAAAGAAATTCTCTCTGTGACTTAGTCTTCTTAAAAACTTTAGCTAGATACTCTTCTTTGAAAACTTCCTTCTAGTTATTGTTTAGACAAACACTGGGTGATTTATTTCATACTCTTTAGAAATCAGTCAATTTGTCTCACGAGTTTGATTGTTATTCAATCTTACTCCATAAACAATGGTCTTTTGTTATACACTGATCCATTAGAGATCAATTAGATTTTTAATAAAATTAGTGCACTTCAAAAATCCAAGTCTGACCAACTTGGTAGTGGACGTAGCAGTTTTACTGTGAACCACTTCAATTCTTCTGTCAGTTACTTTATCAGCTCTTACAAATTGATCTAACATTTAAGAAGTCTTAATCTACTTAAATGTCAGCCAGTTACTTACATAAATTGTTTAGCTATTTGTTTTGATAAATAGTTCTTAAGTTTCTTCTTTATATTCAGTGATCTTTCTTAAAAAGAATTTTTTAAAACAACTGTGTCAGTCAATAGCTGACCAATATTCATCAATTTCATTCCCTTGAGAAACATCAGCCAGCTGACCAATATCAGCTGACTGAGAAAAATAAAATTTTCGCTGCGGACTTTTAAAGTTTTACAAGTCAACCCTCAAAGTTTTTTAAAAGGCTATTCACCCCCCATAGCCTTGTCAGTTGCCAACTGGAATTACAACAGTCAAAATGATATATTTTATATTTTATATTTTATATTTTATATTATAGGATATCAATTATTTTTATCTAAAAATATATGTCAATCAAAGGGGCCATTTATGTTTAAC
This sequence comes from Codonopsis lanceolata, assembly GCA_013146195.2. Taxonomy (NCBI): domain Eukaryota; kingdom Viridiplantae; phylum Streptophyta; class Magnoliopsida; order Asterales; family Campanulaceae; genus Codonopsis; species Codonopsis lanceolata. Next base: position 124,261,881 of record CM028379.1, on the reverse strand, counting down.
CTACTTTTTAATTATTTTGTGTTGGGTTCGGTTCGCGTTTTTCCTATCTCTCCATGTTTTTTTTTTGTGGTTTTCAGAGGGAAAGAGTCGGTTGAAAGGATATCCAAAATCAAATTTTGTGTTTGGTATAAAAAAATATATAAGCAATGACATTTCTAAAAACTACTCCCGTTCTATCAAGACTCGCTTACTGGACAACAAAAAATTTTCTAGTTTTGAGAGTAAACTATTTTTATTACAGTTTTTATTGGTATATCATAGTTGTAGTCGTGCGCAGTTCGATTGGTAGATCGTGTAGAGACCGAGTAGAGCTTTGGTAGCAGTTGGCTCTCCGAGTAATAACTCATGAAGTCTTATTCCTGTTATTTTATTTGTCGTTCTATTCCGGTGGCGACAATTGTATATCTAATGTTATGAAGACTTTACGATCGAGTAGAATTATATTTGAGTTTTGTTAGTTGTATTCTTCTGGAGCCGACAAGTTATATCGTGCCATGGTGTTTATATTAGAAGTATTATTCCCCTTTATTTCCTGATCATGTTGTTAGCTCATAGTGTTTAGCTTTGGTTTAATCGTCATGTTGTGGCCATTAATGTTGTTGTTGTGTTCCTGACTTGTAGACTTATGGATGTAGTTATTGGTTCCAGCAAGTAGTGTCGTCGATGACTTGAGTTTTATATTCCAGTTTGTTTAGCAGGTGGTTTTGTTGTGTGTGCGCATTGTTGCGACACGCGGTTCGAATTTTGGGTCGAGAGATTTATTATCTCTTTGGTTTCGTTTTAGCTTAGAGCCTGATAGCTCGGGCTCCATCTTATTATTCGCTTCCGCAGTTTTGTCCTTGTTGTTTTCTATTGTCATTATGGCTTTACTTTCGTGTTGGAGCTTGTATAGCTCGTTTGTTCGATGAGCGTCATTGTGCTTAGCAGATGCCAATATGTTGTTTAATTGGTTTGGCGGCACGACCTCAGGATTCTGTGTTGGAATTTGGGTCGGGTCATTACATGCTTGGTAGGGATCAGAGCTTACTCACACAAAATGACTCCACGACTCATGGCCAATGACTAAAAGCGGTAGCATCGTCATGTCATCTACCTTTGATGGAAAGCATGGAACAATATGTCTAACATATCTTTATCCATATTTGTTTGATGTGGATTTAATCAAAATTAAATTTCTCTTAAGTTTCAAAAACTTGAGGTTTTCTTTTCAAGACCTCATCTAATTAATTTACTAGGTGAATTTATATATAACGTAATATATCATCATATGAATGCAAGCATAAAGAATTAAACAAATCTAGCATACATCATATGCAAAAGTGATGGGATGATCATGGCCAACCTATGCGACCCATTTGAGTCAAAAATGGGTCATGGTCAATCTAAGGAACAAAATTAATAGAACTATTTCTATTACATTTTTAAGTAAAATTCTAGTCAGTCTTTTTTTCAAAGTTTGTAACATCAAAAGTCCACTTTTTTTTCAACCGCAAGAGTCCATTTTTTGAAATATTGTTATGAAATTGTCATCGTTTCCTTCAACAACTCCGACAAACATATTGGATTCGAAAATCACCATTGTTGCGCAACGAAATGAGGATCGACCTGCTCGGTCAGGTTGCGGGGATCAAGAAGGCAGCGCCCCCGAAAGGTAAACAATTTTTATTTATTTATGAAAGGCAACGATGATAATTTTAGAACAATATTTCGAAAAGTGATTTTTTCCGGTTGGAAAAAAAAAACACTGGACTATAGAAGTTAGAAACTTCAAAAAGTGAACCGGCCCGAATTTCACCCAAAAATTTTTAAAAACTTACAAATAATATAATAAAGTAGGGCTGTCAAAACAAGAAAACGTGGCAGGTTTGTCCGCGGGCCGGGACGGGAAAGCCCCCAATCTTGAGGGTCCTTAACTTTCTTGGCCTAATCTGCATCGCGTAAGGCCGCGGGAAAAACGGGCAAAGCCCGCAGAAAATGCTTTTATTTATTAAATATGCAAATTATATACCAATATACCAATTAATAATTATATACCAATATTAAATATAACATAGGTCTATAGCACAACTCAAACAAAACAGAAATGGAGGCATGGAGAAATTGAGGCTGTGACGGGGAAGCTAGAGGAGCAGAGACGGGATCTGGAAGCAGGATGGATGGGAGAGAGAGAAAGTGAGATCTGAGATGAGACTAGAGAGGAAGACTGAAGAGACCAATTCGACAGCGGTGAAGCTGGAGGAGCAGAGACGAAGAAGAGAGGAAGACTAAAGTCTAAAGAGACAAAGTCGTTGCCGCTGGAGACTAGACTGGTGAATGCGTGAAAGGAGAAGAAGAGGAGGCGAAGGTCGTGAGGCGTGTTGTGCGTGAGCTGTGACTCTGTGAGACGGACCAGTGGCAATGACTGTGAGACAGAGCCGGAGGCCCCCAGGGCAAGGCGAGGCAATCGTCAGAGGAAGAAAGTCTGAAGTTGTGCGGCGGCATGAGAGAGAAACTGAAAGAGTGTGAGAAATTTTTCAACTTTTGATTTTTGAGATTAGAGATTTAGCGATTTAGATTACCAATACTAACCCTAACTCTAATAGTCTAATTAGACGTAATGGGTTTGGCAGTTGTTGTTGGGCTCAAAGTTGTATAATGAAATATTGTAATGTATATGTTTTTTAAAAAAATAAAGAATTGTAAGAAAGTGCCCGCCCCAACCCGCATCAAAACGGACACTTAATACATCAGCCCAACCCGCCCCTAATAGGTGGTGGGGCAGGCATTAAATGAATGATATTTGAAATATTAATTTAATAATATCATACCATTCATTAAAATGATTAACACCAATATAATTACAAAAATAAAAAAATTCACATTAATTTATTATATTTAAAAATATAATAACAAAATTATATTCAATGTGTTGCATGTCTCTATCACATTCTTGATATGAACCATTGAATTATTAATTTTATTAATTTTTTTATAGGCATAAGTAATTTTTTTAGCTTTACAATATATCATCTCATAGTGTTTTTCGAATTGAGTTGAACCAAACCGGATAAAATCGTATTAATTAAACCGAACCACTCGCATTTTGTAATTATATTGGACTATTCATTGATAGAATTTTTAACAGTTTGTAAATGTTTCAATGTATAGCACGTTTGAAACGCTAGAGGTGGCAAACTGGCGGGTATGGGCGTGCATGGGCGGTACCCATATGGCAATGAGCTTAAATGGACGGGCAAGTAAGTGTCCATTTAATACTATGGGTATATATGGGCGGACAATAAATGGACATGGGCATCCATCTACTCATAACACAAAATTATCAAATAAATACAATAATTACAAAAAAATTATTCGTTAACAAAAGAAAACTCAAAAATTACAAAAAAACATTAATTTTACCAAAAAAATAATAATAAATATATATTTTTGTGTGTGCTTATAAGTAACCATCTCACTACCATAGTACCATTAGACATCAATATCGTTTATAGACTTTAAAGCGTGATTATGGTTGATAGGTTTAAAATTTAAATCGACCTAGGAGCTTAGTGACCTAGTTGATGGGTCATACGTTGAATCTAGACATTCGGGCTCAATACGTCACATTATATATATATGAATGAAATTAGTAATTTTCAAAGAATCTTTCTCGGCCAATTGCTAGATTTCATTCAAAAAAAATTTCTCATATAGTTGATCAAAATTAAATGCTTCATGCTAACCATATTGTTGGACTGATGTTGATAGATAAAATAATTGATTGAGCGTTAAAATATAATTTTACGAATTCAGATAATTTGAACCTCCGAATTCATCAAATTACAATAATTACTTTGAGAAGGTTGCAATAGTAAACTATATATATATATATATATATATATATATATATATATATATATATATATATGTTAAACATGATTATTTAGAGATCGGAGAGAGCAAAAACCGGAGTGAAATTTGAAAAGCAAGAAAATAAGTTTTAGCATGGGTGCCCAAGTGGGCGCCCATTTAGCCCATCATAATTAATGGTCTTAAATGGGCATGCCCATTTGTGCCCACTTAAAATATTTGGTGTGCTCATACCTATTATTTGTTGCACGGTCTGGGCGAGCAAATAGGCGCGGGCAAAATTTGCCACCACTATGAAACGCTAAAGCCCTATTTATAAATTTAGATAATATTCTTCTCGTTCCAAAATTATTATCATGTTTACCGAACACACAGATGAAGAAAAATCAAGGAGACATCCCCTTGCATAAGTTTTTAACCAATTAAGTCTCTTATAAAGGACAAATTACAATCGGAACGTGGCGCACAACAGTTGTCTGTTGATATTGAGTACTTGAGCAATGTGTTTTCTGCACTGTCGATGTCGATCCCACCAATCCTTGCCACGTTCCACACATGTCTTTCAGCCCCCAGAGATCAGCTTAAGGATCTTATGAACTCCAATTCAGGAGATGAGCTTGATCTTCCTACCGCCAGCCTTGTTTGCAAGATGCGATGAGTAAATTTGGATTAATTACTTTGCCTTCACAAGAATGGGAACATGATGCAAAAGTATTTTCTTGATTCAACCTGCTAAGAAAGCTCACATTCTAATTCGTGGAAAACTTTTCAATCAATTGCATTTTAAGATGCCAACCATGGGGTATATGAAATAATTTAGATGCTTAGCATTGGTATCAGTATTATTGGATTTTTTTATTTTGAAAAAATTATGTTAATAGTTCGGATGCCTAGCATTAGCATCAACACGATTGGATTTTTTTTTTTTTGTCTTAAAAAAATTGTTAACAGTTCTGATGCCTAGGATTGGCATCAGTATTTTTGGATATTTTTTTTGTCATGAAAAAACTGCTAACAGTTCTGATACCTAACATTGACATTAGCATTTTTGGATTTTTTTTTTTGTCTTGAAAAACTGTTAACAGTTCTGATGCCTAGCATTGGCATCAGCTTTTTTGGATTTTTTTTTTTGAAAAAATTGTTAACAGCTTTGATGCCTAGCATTGGCATCAGCATTTTTAGATTTTTTTTGTGTTAACATTTCGAATGAGATTTGTCTTCATTAATGATATTTTTTTCATTTGACAACCAATTTGTAGTTTTATGAAATGTCTAAAAAATTAATGAAAATAAATGAAAACATGTTTCTAAAATTGTACCCACTTGACATTTATCCTATAATAAAAGGTTCGCAAGCCCCCAAAACTCATAGATAAATACATTCAATCACATTGGTCATAAGCTCATGATCATCCCTAAATAAACCATGTTAAACATTCATTATATGAAATATAAAGAACAAAAATATAAAAAAAATGCTAATTGTATGTATCGATTTAATTTTGGAATAAACATTTCTTGATAATTCATAATAACTATTTTATTAAATTATAAAATTAACTCTTTAGTTTTAAAATCTAAATAATTCAAGAAACATATATATATATATATATATATATATATATATATATATATATATATATATATATATATATATATATATATATATATAATGACAACAGTGATTTTTCCCGCCTAAATTACTTACCATAAATGAAACTTAAATGTGACTTTTCAGCTATATATTGGAAATTAAGACACCTTAATTAGTATGAAATTTGTTTTTTTCATATACATTATTGTATATAGATATCTTCAATTTATAACTATTACTCCCACCCTTTTCAAATTAAAGTCTTCCTTTCCTTTTTCGTCCGTTTTAAAATTATTGCCCTTTTTCAAAATTTTCTCTTTTAAAAAATCACTTTTACCACTTTATTTTTACACTTTTTACTTATTTTAATCATGGGCACATGTTTAAGGCCTTAAATGAAATAACACAGACAAAAAATTATAATACAGTCAATTACTTTTTTCTTAAACAGTGTGTCGAATCAAAGAAAACGATAATTTGAAAATAGATAGAGTACTAAAATAGTTATATAATCTTATTATAATTAGTTTTAATGAACAAAAATATTATTCGAATCTCGCATCATACGGGTATAATAGGTTTTGAGGTGGTGTATTGATTATATATATTATGTTAAAATGGACAACTAACTTGTCATGGGACTTAAGGGTGGAGTTGAGATTTTACTGTTGTAGCTTTATTAATAGTAGACATTTTAGTGTTTTTCAATGGTTTTTTTTTAATTTCTCATTTTAGAAATGGTCATAAGAAAATAATATTCTTCATCAATAATTTTGTTGAAGTCTTTTGAATGAGGTGTATTAAATTCTTTTGAATTATTTAATCCTCAAGTTGAAAAAATAGTATGTCTGGATGATTTTTTGATGTTTGTTTCTTTAATTTAATAATCTTATATAAATTGTGTTGCAGAAAATGTTGCTTCCAAGTAATATAATATTTGAGGTTTTAATTAAAATGTTTCACATCTTACTTCAGTTCTTCATTTATATTGTATATCACAAATGGAACGATATATTATACTATTTAAAGTAAATTTTATTAAAGATTTTATTTTATATATTCTTAAAACATTACATATTTTTTTCATGCTACTACACAAGTATACGATACAGGGAAAAACAATTTCTATACCTACTCACCTTTCACAAGTTCAAGTATCTCACTCATTGTTGAATCTTACATTTAATCTAAGTATGATGTATATTTTTCTATGATGCAAATGTAAGAATGATGAATAATAATAAAAAATAGACTTAAATCAACGTAAAATGTTATATTAAACTTTCAATATTTATATTTATTTATTCGTTTTGCTTGAATATTATTTAATTAAAAAGATTTTTATCTGTGCGTTTAACATACGGGTATAAAACTAGTTGAACATAAGAAGCAACTGTGAGAGGGTCACGGCTGGGAAAAGAAAATCTGAGAAAATCTTACCAAAAAGTCTCACTTCCTCGGTTGAATATTAAAATGTGAAATCTGATTTTGATTTCTTACCAAAAGTACAGATCGGTGAAAAGTAGGGAGTTTGGAAAACACTTTTAAAAGCACCGATAAACACAGCTAAGTGAGAAACAAATTTGATATGCCCGGCGCAAGCAGGGTCATGAGTAGGGGTGGCAAAATGGGTGTTTTGGATCAATGGATAATAGGTCATTATCCATGGATAACCATGGATAATGGCCTATTATCCATTGATCCAAAACACTCATTTTGCCACCCCTAGTCATGAGCAAGGTATGAGTGTCTATCACGAGTCAGATACGTGTATAATTGGTATGGGACTCATCAGTTTAGTGGACAGAGTAACCAAGATAGCGGGCAGCAAACAGACTCACTCCGTCCATACCTGGTCGAGCACTGGTCATGCTTGCCGGGCCAGGAGCCATGCCCGGGAATTACATATCGTCTACAAATCTATCTATGGCCGAACAGAATTATGCTCGCCCGGACGCGAGCCGAGCAGAAAACTCCAGAAACTTATTTTTCAAGATAAGTCAAAGGTTTCCATATCCGGACATGATACTTGTCTTATCTGCTCCTACATTCACGCGACCAGCCGCATATCACCCATAAAATCAAGGGATTCTCTCCTAATTTGGCAAGGTATCTAAGGAAACTAAATCCTAGACGGATTCAATGACATCGGGGGCCTATAAATACTCCTCCATAACTACAAACAAGGTACATACACTTTCTTGAGCCTTGGCACTCTGTCAAATTGCTTTCAGACTCTCTCTCTCTCACACGAGGGGTTTCGCGAGGCTCTTCCTCGCACTTCCACTCAGGTTTTCTGTGTTTTCAGCCAGGTTCAAAGAAGCAGATTCAAGCCCAGATATCCAACGCAACGCACGGACGGCCCAAGCTGTGATTTTGCCACGTCAAAATTGATGCATCCCATTGAAAAACAAGAAAGATAGTAAGTCCCACCATATGTTTCAATTTTCATGCATGCATATAGTACATCATTATATCTCCATTTTATATGTTTTCTTTTTCTTGCCCATCTAATTCAAGAATTAAAAAACTTTTAAAAATTCTTGGATCACGAAATCTGATTTCTTTATTCATTACGTTTTCAATTTCAGTTAGTAATCCCAAAATTTAAACTGAATAAAACTAATTTTTATCACACATACAACTATCATGTAAACATATTTTACAAATTAAAACACGCTTAAAAACACAAACATATATACTTGCACAATTGCAAAATCGTAGCTTTAATACCACTTGGGTTCGCTAATTGCGGGGCTAATCGCAATGAAAATTTAAATTTTTTTAAAAAAAACATGTATATAATATATAAAAGGATAGTTCCGGAAACCACATAACGATTGTGCAAGTGGTAAAATCTAAAAGTTGAATTCTTACCGAAAACGTTTCCGAAAAACGAGTCTTGACAGAACGGGAGTAGTTTCCTAAAATATATCGAAAACGCTTCCGAAAAGTGAGTCTTGACTAAACGAGAGTAGTTTCCTGAAATATCACTGCTTCTATATTTTTTTATGCCAAACACAAAATTGATTATGGATTTCATTTAACCAGTCTCTTTTTCTCTTAAAACCACAAAACAAACGTGGAGAGATAGGAAAAACGGAACCGAACCCAACACAAAAATAATGAAAAAGTAGGTTAAACATAAATGGCCCCTTTGATTAACATATAATATAAAATATAAAATATATCATTTCGACTGTCATGAAAAAAATAAAAATAACAAGGAAAATTATATTGATAGTTAGATTTGTTGGTTGAGATTGAAAAGAATTGAGATATTTAAAAAGTTGTATAAAAATGTTTATTAAAATGAATTATTTTTTAAAGTGCTGCAAAAATATATTTTGAAAAAGAAAACAAGGATTTTAGAAAGTAATATTGGGAGGTATCTTGATGCTCTTATCAATTGACAAACCTCCCAATTTGAAAGTGACTTTCGATTTTCGAAACAACCGGTTTTACTTTTACCGAGGACTTAAATAGATGGTGTCAAAGGACTTTTGTAACCGCCGTAACGACCGAGAAGCCGCCAAAGCATGACTTCAAATGTCCAAGCCACCGACCATAATCCCTCGCCTTCTCTTCACGATTTACAAATTCCCGACCAAACATTCTCTGCGACTATATTCTACCCAAACATGCCCCACCCATCTCGACAAACTCAGCAATTCCACCACACCAACCAGGAGAAGAACCTTCTCCCACATATACCAAGCATCCTCACAGAAAAAATCGCTAGAAACCGGGAAACAAGCCCATGGTCGTATGATCGTTTCCGGGTTCATACCAACTGTCTTTGTTACAAATTGTTTGATACATATGTATCTAAAATGCTCCAATTTGGAGTATGCTCGTCAAGTGTTTGATGGAATGTTTCAGCGGGATACAGTTTCTTGGAATGCAATGATTTTTGGGTATGCTGGGAATGGGAATATGGGGATGGCTCGGCATATGTTTGATTCGATGCCTCAAAGAGATGTCATCTCGTGGAACTCGTTAATTTCGGGGTACTTACAAAATGGTAGCTATGGAGACTCGATTGATATTTTCTTGCAAATGGTGAAAGGGGGTATGGGATTGGACGCCACCACTTTTGCTGTGGTTCTCAAGGCATGTTTAAGTTTGGAAGATTACAGGTTAGGGATTCAGGTTCATGGGCTAGTGCTGAGAACTGGTTTTGCCTATGATGTGGTGACAGGAAGTGCAATGGTAGATACATATGCTAAATGTAAAAAGTTGAAGGAGTCTATACAATTTTTCAATGAAATGCCTAATAAGAATTGGGTTACTTGGAGCGCGCTGATTGCTGGTTGTGTTCAGAATGATGATCTTTTGGGTGGTTTGGAATTGTTCAAGAAAATGCAAAATGAAGGTTCTGCGGTTAGTCAATCTATATATGCCAGTGTTTTCAGGTCATGTGCAGGCTTATCTGCATTTAGATTTGGTTCTCAATTGCATGGTCATGCGATGAAGATGAATTTTGGATCCGACATTATAGTTGGCACTGCCACTTTGGATATGTACGCCAAATGTAGCAAGTTGTCTGATGCCAAAAGACTATTTCTGACATTACCAAATCGTAGTTTGCAATCTTACAATGCCATAATTAATGCATGCACTCGAGCTGATCAGGGCTTTGAAGCATTACAGCTATTTCATACATTAACGAACTCTGGCCTTCGGTTTGATGAAATTACTCTATCTGGTGTATTTAGTGCTTGTGCAGTAATCAAAGGGTATAAAGATGGAATCCAAGTACATGGAACAGCCATTAAGAGTAGATTTTATTCGAATGTTTGTGTGCAGAATGCGATTCTGGACATGTATGGAAAATGTGGAGCTTTGGCTGAAGCACGTTGTGTGTTTACTGAAATGGAAATAAGGGATGCTGTCTCTTGGAATGCAGTCATTTCAGCACATGGGCAGAATGGAAATGAAGAGGAAACACTAGAGAGGTTTGTTTTGATGCTACGTTCGAGCATGGAACCTGATGAATTCACTTACGGTAGTGTCTTGAAAGCTTGTGCCGGTAGACAGGCTGTAAATTATGGCTTGGAGATCCATGGAAGAATAACAAAATCTGGGATGGGATTGAACTCTTTCGTTGGAAGTGCACTTGTGGATATGTACTGCAAGTGTTCAAAGGTGGAAGAGGCAGAGAAACTCCATGACAGAATGGAGGAACAAACAATGGTTTCATGGAATGCAATCATATCAGGGTTCTCACTACATGATCAGAGTGAAGAATCTCAGAAATTCTTTTCACAAATGTTAGAAGCGGGAGTCAACCCCGATAAATTCACCTTTGCAACAGTTCTTGATACTTGCTCTAATCTAGCAACGATTGGACTTGGAAAGCAAATCCATACTCAAATTATCAAGCAAGAATTGCAATCAGATGTGTTCATATGCAGCACTCTTGTTGACATGTATTCAAAATGTGGAAACATGCAGGATTCAAGACTAATGTTTGACAAAGCACCAAAGAGGGATTTTGTTACATGGAATGCCATGATCTGTGGATATGCTCAGCATGGTCTTGGGGAAGAGGCCGTGAAGATTTTCGAGACTATGAAACTGAATAATGTGAAGCCAAACCATGCAACTTTTGTGTCAGTCCTTCGAGCTTGTGCGCATATGGGACTTGTAGGGGAAGGATTACGATACTTTGACTCGATGCAGAATGACTATGGATTAAATCCTCAACTGGAACATTACTCATGTATGGTTGATATTTTAGGGAGGTCAGGTCAAATAAGTGATGCCTTGAAGCTTATTAATGAGATGCCTGTTGAGGCTGATGATGTTATTTGGAGAACCCTGCTTAGTATTTGCAAGATGCATGGGAATGTAGAGGTGGCAGAAAAGGCAGCAAGTTCACTCTTGCAATTGGATCCTCATGACGCTTCTGCTTATGTTCTTTTGTCAAATATATATGCTGATGCTGGTATGTGGGACGATGTTTCAAAGATCAGAAAGATGATGAGGCATGGTGGATTGAAGAAGGAACCAGGCTGTAGCTGGATTGAAGTAAAGTCTGAATTACATATGTTTCTTATCGGCGATAAAGCTCACCCAAGGAGTGAGGAGATTTATGAAAAGCTGGATGAGCTAATAAGTGAGATGAAAAGGGCAGCGTATGCGCCGGATACTGATTTCACGATCATTGATGAGGAGGCCGAGGAGGAGGAGCAAGAACTAGATACGTCATTTGCACTCCAAAGTTTCTAAACCATATTATTGAATTTGGCTTTCAAGATCCATTTTACCCCAGGAGTAAGGTGTGGATTATTTATTTATTGGTTTTTACTGCACAATGCACATGATGAAGCCATGAAGATAGCTATGGCATGGCAACAAATTAGAGTGGGAGGCATGGAAGTTTTCTATGACAATTCAAAAGAGTGGCCCTAAATACAACACAAAAAACACTAAATACAACATTCACTTAAGTGTCTAAATACTAATTTATCATCTTATAAATAAAAGTTATAGCAGTTAACATAAACTCTCCGTTGCAATTAATCATAAACCCTAAGTTTTTATTCTCGTTTTCAACAATTTCTCAATGAATTCTGATCTGAATAACAATGTTCATGTTGATTCTCAATTTACAATAAGTTCTTACCTACGTTGTCAATAAATGTTATATATTTTGTTTTTCTTATATTAAAAAACAATTTTCAAAGTTGAGAATCCCTGTCCTCCATGTACATTCCATCTCTCTTCATCAATAGACTCAACCAGTGCTAAAGTTAAGAGAATCATAAGCCAGTTGCAACCCACAAAGCTAATGCTTCTCACCCCACTCGAAACCCTGCCAAGTACATAACTGCTAGTCCAGGAGGAGTCCACAGGAACATCAGTTGCCTGAGAAAATTACTTAATTTAGAAAACCAAAATAGTTCTTCATCTCGGATAGTTACTTAATGTATTTATCAAACTAGTTCTTCTTCTTATTTAAATTGGGTGTCCCTATTCAGCCCCCATTTTCCTAAGAGTTTACCCTTTAAAAATTCCCGAAACTCATTCTTCTTATTTTACCCTCCTTATAAATTGACCCCCCCCCCCCCTCAATTGTTCGGCTAGAGCATGCCGAACAACACTAAGTTCTTTTTCTTTTTTTTAAATATTTTCAAAATGTTCGGACGTCTTTGGCCGAACACCAATGTGTTGTTCCACTAGAACATGTTGAACATCACTAAGTTTATTTTTTTTTAAATATTTCCAAAATATTCAGACCTCCTTGGCCGAACAACACAGTGTTGTTCGGCATGTTCTATCCGAACAACACAGTGTTGTTCGGCCAATAAGGTCCGAACATTTTGAAAAATTTTACGGGTTAATTGAAAGGGCAAAATAAGGAGTTTACACTTATAAGAATTTTTGAGGGGTCAACTTATAGGAAAAGGGGGGCTGAATAGGACCATCCATTTAAATTAGGATTAATATATACTTTGGTCCTTGAACTTCACCTTTCTTCCTATAAAGGTGATAGATGTTTTTCATTTCTTATATTGATCCGTAGACTTCACTTTAAATGGCATATTAGTCCATCAAATCGTTATCTCAAGCAGAATCATTAAAAAATATCTAAAGAGACAAAATTGTCCCTAGCCGAGTCTGATGAATAAGTTATTGATGAGATGAAAAATGAAATAAAAAATTAAAAAATAAATTAAAAATCAAAACTTTTCTAGACCAAAAAAACTAAAAATAAATAAAAAGTCTTATTTACTCCTCTCTAGAGTTTAAAATAAAAAGGAAAATAAAAAAAAATCTCTCCCACTCATCGTTCTATCCCCGAACTCACTGACAAGTGACACACATACTTTGAATTTTATTTTTTCTTTTCTATTTGTCCCCACACCCCCCAACCCCCACACCTTTTCTTTCTTTTCCCCACCCACACCGACACCCAGATTCATATTCTTTCTTCTCTCTTCTGCCTTCACCACCACCTCCATCCCCACCAAAACAAAGGCCACCAAGCTTGAAACCAATCTCGACAGTAACCAATGACAATTCGATCTTTCCATGAAGTTTGCCATTGTTGGTTGAATCACAACTCTTCAACAAGTCTAAACCATTCTTCTCCACCAAGTACAACAAACTCTCTCCCACTCTCACACACAACCCCATCTCTCTCTCTTTATGGTACTTCATTGTCTAATGTGCAAACTGTAACGTCCCGAGCCCGAAAGCCCGGTTCCCTACGTGCAGCCAACACACTGACCCACTGAACACGCAACACCTTAGGTCATCAAACCCACCACAAGCCGACCCAAAAATCCATGGATGATGTTGTTTCCCAGTAGTAGCTTATGGCTACCTTATAAATCACACACAAATCTCATAGCTACCCGTTGTGGGATTGGGGTATTACAATCTTCCCCACTTAAATCCTTGACGTCCTCGTCAAGACTGAATCGTACTCCGGGCGATGCAGGATTCAAGAGGTGGCTCATACGGGGATCAAGAGGTGGCTCCCACCTTCTGCGATGTAGCATTTTGGCCCGCACAGCACTTTGTTCCTACATTTCCGGCAGGGACCCGCTCTGATACCATTTGTAACGCCCCAAACCCGAAAGTCTGATTCACTACGTGTAGCCCACACACTGGCCCACTGAGCACGCAACACCTTGGGTCATCAGGCTCACCACAAGCTGACCCAAAAGTCAATAAATGATGTTGGTACCCAGTAGTAACGCATGACTACCTTATAAATCACACACAAATCTCACATCTACCCGATGTGGGATTGGGGTATTACACAAACCTAGAAGATAAAACATCTCATCAGCACACCTAAGAACACTCCCACGCTCCCCCCACCCACCTCCCTACCAACAATTGCAATAACTTGATAATGAAGTAATAGAAGTTCTCTCACACAACCCATCTATCTCTCTCTCTCTCTCTCTCTCTCTCTCTCTCTACATACAGTTATATTTATGGCTTCAATGAAAGTGAAAAAGGGATGTGAACGCCGACGGAACTGCTGAGATCTCAAGTTCGCAAACTCCGTCAAAAGGGAATAGGTATCGGCGGGGACGTGATTGAGAGCGATGCCGATGCTGGAGAAGGCATGTTGGACAGATGAGGGAATACGATTGGGTCGCCATAGGCGGAGATGGAGACGGGACCACAAATAATTAAAGTTAACTAGGGCAGAAGTGATGTTTTGAGCGATGGAGTGGGGAAACCAGATTCTCATGTTCTGAGTTCAAGAAATAATATTACTACAGATCTTGGAAAGATTATACTACAGATCTTGCTATGGAAAATATTATACTACACGAAAATATTATATGAAAAATAATTACTAAAAGATTAAAAAAAATGATGTAAGTTTGACTAGTAGGCCTCGTAACAAGTATAGGAGGGAGAAATAGAGATAGATAAATAATACGTAAGGTATTTCATCTAGGCATCCCACTCAATTTCAAGTGAGGGTAATTTAGTTATTTTAATTTATTTTTTTAACAATTATGTTTGAGACAATGGTTTGAAAGACTAATATGTCAACTAAAATGAAATCCACTAACCAATATAGGAAATGAAAAACATCTATCACCTTTATAGGAAGAAAAGTAAAGTTCAGGGACCAAAATATATATTAGTCCTTCAAATTAGTGCTTATGTACCAAAAGAAGAGTCTTAGTTTAACTTTCAAACTGAATTCGACCACTTTCAGATCAATAATTTAAGATAAATTTGTTTAGTATGTAATAAAGGTCTAACAATATGGATGAAAAATAGGTTTTTTTTTTTTTTTGAATGAATTTAGCCAGGGAAAGCTGCAATTATAAATTGTTTTCCAGAGTTTCGATAAAAGAATTTTTTGCTTCTTCCCGAATTATGAATTGTCCTCTTTTCATTTACTGTGATAAATTAGCTTGGAAACAATTTGATTTCTATCCTAGTGAGCAGAACACACAAGGCTGGCCAAACAATGGAACACTCATCAGGAAGTCAAGAAAGGGATACTGAAGATAAGGCAGCTTCTTGTCCACATCAGAGGGCATTTGCTGGAGCCTGGAGCAATTATACACGACGAAAATCCCAAATACTGATACATGAACAAAAACATTGAACACCCAATTTTGTTAAAGAACATAAACTATTAAAAAAACTGGGAGTACAAGGACATATGTACTTTGGTTACACACTTGCACTACAAAATTCCAGTGAACCAGTAATTCCTCTTATCACAAACAAATACGGTGAGCAGCATCTCCATGTATTTGCAATAAGAAGACCCGAATAGCATACTATGTTATTGCAGGAGGTAAAACTGACTGGAGAGAAGGCAGTCGCAGCTTTGTTGCAGTAGGAATTCCAGCTGAGATTACTTTTTCGATCTGCTTGAAGACAGACTATCTGAGTTATCAATAGAAACTACAACTTGTCCTCTATCCGTGCCAGAAACAGCAGACCATGTCATGAACTATCTGTTTTCAGCACTATTCTGCGGACTACATTGAGAAGGCATAAGGCAGAAAACTCAAAGAAGTCGTTAGTCAGTCTGAAAGAGTTTAGTTTCACGGTCCAAATGTTGATGCAGAAGTCCTCCAATGACAGGAATCAGTAATATGAGTACTATCAGAGAAACAAATTTAAAGTTAAGCTGTCGTGCATCTATATTCCTTGTAGTCCTGAGCTCCGACACAGAGTCAGCTTTCTTGTCTACCTGTAACCCAAGCGAGGGAAAGTCACTGCAGTTCAGTAATGTAAATTTTCACTTATTCTCTGTAAACTGGCAAATGGATGGGCAACAGATAGTACTAGATGGTTTTGGAAAACCGAAAAGGCAACATATAATGTCTTTTAGGTTTTAAAATGGCAACTTGTTGTTTAGAGTTATTGTGTGCTGTGTTGCGCATGATTACTTCGTTAAAGAAGCATAAAGCAAGATAGTTAAGAGAAGAGGAGCCGAATCCTTGAGGCCTTCCGAATTAGGGAGTCATGTTCCCACTATGACACTACCACCTGCTGTTGCTGAATGTTATTTTTACTCTCAAGGGTTTGGCTAACGTGTACCACAAAGGCACATGTTATAAGGACCTCCATATACTGCAGTAAGTATCATCTCAATAATCATAATTTCAAAAGTCACAATGAAATTAGGTTAGTATCGAGACAATGTTCACAATATCCAGGTGCTTAACATGTGTCATCCAGGCAGATATTAACTTTTGCCTTCTATTTTTTCTTGGGATAAGAAGCTTTTGCCTTATTTTGATTAAGAAGTAGAACACTAGAACTCTTTCAAGTAGCATAGAAGTGATTTAGTAACTACTTTTCTTATTCAATCTTTCTTGATATAAGTTCCTAAGTGTGAATAAGAATACCAAGTCACCTCCTTAATATATACTTATAATGAAGTTTTGACGTAAGCTAAGGTATGGTAATGCATGTAGAAATACAGACACGTCAACGTCAAACTATTTTTGAAATTAATAGTTACACTAGAACAAATGATAAATTATGCCAAATCACATCTCTGTAATTTAGCACAAAGAAAAAACGATTTTTGATTGAATACACGTATAAAGTTATTATTCCCAAACTTAAAATGAAATTTCACATGATTTAGGAAAGGTGTGAACTGAGAAGACAAAAGAAAACCATGCTTTAGCACAAAGATAAAATTAGGCCAAATCACATCTCAGTGATTTAGCACAAAGGAAAAATGATTATTGATTGAATACACATACAAAGCTATACTATCCCAATACTGAAAAGTGGCATTTCACATGATTTAGGAAAGGTGTGAAATGAAAAGAGAAAAGAAAACCACGCTTTCAGCAACTGATACCACTATGAAACATCCATTATAGCCTGTTTCCATGGCACTGGGACCACTATTCAGATCCTTGATTAGATGGCATAGGAATAACTTGGTGAATTCCTAACATGCTGCATATTTGCAACGAATGGCAGCTCATTCACTTGAGCCCAATTTTCCAGCAATGGCAGGCATAGAACTCTATTGGTGGACAAAGTACCAATCCAATAATCCCCCCCACCACCACCACACACAGAGACACAGACAGACTATTACTGCTTTAGCAAGTTATGGCACACTGTCAAGTTAACGGTGGTTCAACAGCACAAATGATCCAGAAAAGACCAAAACTGCCAACCGTGAAGTCTCAACCACAACATTCGGGGTAACATAACATCTCCAGATATGCGATTGACATATACCAGCAAATTATTCACAATAGTTAAATATTGAAGAACCAACCTCAAAGCTTGTTGATGAGGACTTGGTCGTTCCCTCTTTACTTTCTTTTGCACATGTAGCAGTCCTGAAATCAACCTTTGAAACTGGATATCCTGTGCTACTTCCTTTACCAGCACGGCTCATTTTCACAGCAGTGCCCATATCTGCTTGCTTTGACTGCTTTACCAAGGTTTTATTCTCCTCTTTTAATGAAGATATCTGCATGAAGCAAAATGACGTGTCATTGTGAAGATTATAGGCAGTTCAGCATCTGAAAAAGAATGAATGATTCATGGTTGATTAAAACCTGCTTCTGAAGGCGTTCTCTTTCAAGTGCCAGTTGCATTATCAGATCAGTTATCAATTTAGTACGAAGACTTATGTCCTTTGCAGTAGCCATCTTGGTTTCCTCAGTTTTACGCAGAGACTCCTCCAAGTTTTCCACCCTACTCCTAAGAAAGCCAAGTTCATCTCTGAGTTCTGCGTTGGACTCTGACAATATAATACACTTGTCTTCCGCGCTATCGGTCTGACTTTCAGCTTTCAAAACCTTTGACTTCAGATCCGCAATAACATTTTCCATATCGTGAATTGCCGAGTACAACATGCTTTGCTTCTCCAGACTTGCTTCAGCAGATGCAACCGCATTTTGTAGCTGAATTTCAGATTCCCTGAGCTGTTTCTCAAGTGAATTTACCCTCACATTCCCACTGCTCTTTACACGAATCAGCTCTTCATTAAGTTCCTTAATAGTAGTCTCTGTTAGCAATTCACACTTAGCTTCCGCATTCTCAGCCCTAATTTCTGCCTTAGAAACTTTTTGCTCCAGATCTTTGACCATATTTCCTGTTTCATCAGCTGAGGCCTTTGAATTCAGCTGGTGGAGCTCAGATTCTTTCAATTTCGTCTCAAGCAGACTCACTTTATCCTTCAAATCAGTTGTTTGGGATTCAGCGACAGCTAATTTTTCCTCAACTTCTTTAAGCCTAGAAGGGTCAACAAGCTCTGCATTGCTGCTTTCAACCTTCTTTAGAGCAATGTCCTTGGCCATCAACTGTTCAATGGCATCATGAAGTTTAGAGCTCACCTCTCCTTCTCGTTGAAGTAAACCGTTTAGATTAAACTTTAATAAACGGATCTGCTCCAATAGTTCTTTTGAAACTCCAGTTAGGATCTCAGATGCATTTTCTGACTTGAACAATCTTTCCAAGACCACCTCAGCTTCTTCCTCCACGTAGAAAACTTCTTGTTCAGTAGAGTGCAGCCTTAGTTTCAAATCGTCTTCAATTTGCCTTGATTCTGTCACCTTCTTTTCAAGATCTAATTCACGCGCTAAAGATTTCTCTAACATCCTCAAAATATGCCTCTGCTGTTCAGCAGTCTTCATTTTAATTTTCTCATTCAGGTCTGAAAGAACACCATTTCCTGAAAGCTCTACACCCTTTCTCTCTCCCCCTGACAACACAAGCATTAAAAATAATGAATGAGAACTTTCCATACTCATTATATTAAACTTATCCCCCCCTCCAAAAAATAATAATAGCAATAATAAATAAATAATAACAAAAAAAATGCATTCGAAAAGTAAAAGTAATGGAAAAAGGCTACCACTTTCTAAAAACTTAGCATCCTTCTTCTCTCCCGTTGACAACATGCACATATTGAAAGAATAAATGAACACTTTCTGATGGGGAACAAGGGGATGAGCATATGCAGCTTTATTGATGAGGTACATCCAGCCCATCCTCAAGGGGATGAATTCAGCCTCAAGTCTTTTGATTTTCAAGGGGATGAATTCAGCCTTGGTCTTTTGGTCTTCAAGGGGATGAATTCAGCCTGTCTTTTTTTTTTCTGCATTTATTTTATCTTGTCTTTTCCTAAGCCCCAGACTCCACATTTTGCAGCCTATATGAAGGTGAGGTTATTCCATTGTTAGGGATTGACTTTTATGCAATAACAATTCAGATTATTTCTTCTTTAGAAAACAGCTGTAGTTGTTTGTTTTGTTGTTATTTTCTCGTCCGATTGAACGAAATCAATCATCCGTCTGTTCATATGTTAACGAACTTAACTTCTTCCTACCCCGTCCTACAATCAGTAGGTATCAGAGCAGGTTCATGCAATTTTTCTACAAATTGCAATCCTGTTCACCATTATCCAGTTCAAACTGTTATGCATCACTGCTTTTGTTCATCACTGCTGCTGTTCACCGTCGCACATGTTTTCTATCAATCGCAATTTTCCAAAACCCCTGTACTGTTCGCCAGCATCATCCAATGTCTCACAGCTTTTGAACAATGATTTACTGCCCTAGTTGATGAGACACTGGCTTTGATTCAGGAAACGCGCAAACATTAAAAATAATGAATGAGAACTTTCCATACTCATTATATTAAACTAATCCCCCCAAAAAATAATAATAATAACAAAAAAAATGCATTAGAAAAGTAAAAGTAATGGAAAAAGGCTACCACTTTCTAAAAACTTAGCATCCTTCTTCTCTCCTGTTGATAACATGCACATATTGAAAGAATAAATGAACACTTTCCGTATTCATTATTTGCCCTTGTGCCCAGCAGGGAAAAAAATAAAACCGCATGCACTAGAAACATCCTTCGTCTCTCCCCTTGAATGCAAGCATTAAAAAGAAAGAATGAGAACTTTTCCTATTGACCATATGTCCTTACAATCCCCTACCCCCCTCAAAAAAAAACCCAAAAGAGAGAGCCACAAGTCGCATTAAAGACTTGAGAGTAAAAGTTGAGAAATAACATTTTTTCTTTTATCCATAGTTTTACCATTCACCTATAATTTGTATAGAGGTTCACTATTAGCATTAGGGATGGCAAAGAAATGGAGAAAACGCAAAAAATGGATAATTGAATAAACTAAGTTTTAATTGCTAGGCGGCAAATAAAATAAACTCAAACATAAGGATCTTACAATTTTCTTCTCCAGTAGTACTCAACAAGAACCTCTGTAAGTTGGCAGATTGCAACTTCATTTCTGAGATCTGCTGCAGAGATTGCTTCAATGATTTTTCTGAATCATCTAGTTTATCTTCCATTCCCATGAGAGTTTCTCCCAAGTATTTGCATGAAGATAGAATCTTGCGGGCACTAACAATGTCCATCTGAAGAGTACATATGAAAGACTCTAATTCTTTCACCTCTGAATCCAAAATCGCAGATAAAAGATCGAATTCCAGAGCCTTCTGACCAGAATCACTTAACCTGTGCTCTGGGTCAGAAATTAAGGCCTCAATTTCATTTTCCTTAGTTTCCACATGCATCACGAGTATATTCAAGTTGATCAGCTTCTCACAAGAACATGCTACATCTAATTCAACTCTTGTAACAATCTCCCCAGCACTATCTAGTTCTCGCATTCTATCTCCATCAGAAGAGAACCCTTTGGAAACGTCACTGTTATCTGGCTCTGTCTCAGTTTCAAAAGCATTCACATCTTTTGGAGGGGAAAATGCATTATGACTGGTATCAGAATCCATTCCAATGTTCAGCTTTTACCTTGTTTGAATCCTGAAAGAAGGAAATACAGGAGATAAATAAAAGTTATAATTTAACCAAAACATTTCACCAAATCATATTCCGCACCCTAAAGAAATAAACCCAATAAAAAAAAGGAAGAGACGCCATTTAGACAGGACCAAAAAGAAGTAGGCTTAACAACAAAAAATTCCATTGAACTTTGCTTTAAGTGCCTACTATACCATCCAACTCGTTAAATTACCCAAAAATAAATAAATAAATAAATCCCACAAACACTCTTTAAGGTGGCCAAACAAACATTATTGTCAATCCCCTGTTAAAAAACTAATGGAAGTGGTGATATGTATACAAAAAATAAAAAAGACCATGCCTGAACCTCCGTTAACTTATTTGACGGAGGACTCACGGTAGAGTCTTTTTTGCCACAATGAAAAGCTTGTGAGTTTTTTTTGAAGCAGAGTTTAATGGTACTTTTTGTCATTAACCCAAAGAATATAACCAAAGATAGTGGGGTAAAGAGGAGTTGGGAGGTGGAGGGGGGGTGGGCGCGAACACAACATTACTTAAGATACACTAGATTTTGTGCTTGTCCCTATGGCACGGTGACAGTATGGGACTTGATTAATATATGGAGCATGATTAATATATGGAGCATGATTAATATATGGAGCAGAATATTTGCCAATGAATTAATACTTGGGATTTTGTAGGTGTCGGATAAATGTACACTACACAACGAAAAGGGGAGAAAACCCAAATACTTGAAAAAATAAAACATTTTACTTGGGCATCTATTTCATTAGAAAACCAAGAATCAAAAGGGAACAACATCTTCCATGATTTCTTAAATCCCACCAATGTTAGGTTCTCTATTGATGATGACACCCTTGCCTAGCAGAAGTAATGCTCTTTGATTGCAGTGTCAAGATGAAAGAGAAAGAGGCATCAAAATTGTTAATCTCTAGCCTACTATTAGTGGTACTAATTCTACTGCATTATTCTCCAAAGGAAAATCTTCAAGATCATGTATTCAAGAAAAATGCCAATAAAAGCAGTTTAGTCAGTGATCATTGTGGAGGTAATGGACACATCAGGTAAGGTTGTTTCTACCTTAAAGGGGATTTCCAGAATGGTATAGGTTGCATGGAGGTAAGCCTGACCCTCCCAAGATGCCTAAATACTTTAAAACAGAAGATTTTGCTCAAATCTGACCGGTCAAAATGCTAATCTGCCGCCTCTCTTGGAAAGACCATCAGTCAACAATATTGCTATGGATTCTCCTACAATGATGTCTCGCCAACATGTTATACCAGATGATCATCTAGCGGGTACACCCTTCTCTCTCTCAAGTCTTGTTAATCCAATTTGCTTATCTCATCAGTCAGACCTTTTTTATTTTTATTTTTTTTTATTTTTTTTTTTTTTATTTTTTTTTTATTTTTTTATTTTTTCATTGATACAGGAGCTACTTATCATGTGACTCCCAATTTCTCCTTATTGTCTAATCCTATTCCTATTTTTAATAGTATTCAGTCGACTAACAAACCTCCAAAATCACCTAAAAATGTACTTTTATATTAACAATTCCATTGTCCTGCAGCATGTTTTATATGTTCCCACCTTTCCGTATAATCTTTTATCTGGCAACAGGCTAGCTACTGACATCAATTAGAGTATGGTATTCTATCCATTTACTTGTTTTCTGCAGGACCTTGCAACCAAGAAGGTTTTGCCTTTTATAGTTTTATCAACATACAGCTTGTGCAATTTGATATTTCTCCTTGCACACTCAATTTTGAACAAAAAGGAACAGCATTTTCCATGATTTCTTAAATCCCACCAATGTTATTTTGCTGTTTTTCCTACTCGTTCTCTCCTACAAGTTTTTTTTGAATTGTTAAACCATTAGGTATCCACTTATAGATGCAAATATGAAAGAATTATCAACCACGGGGTTCATGTCAAACCGCGGTCGGCAGGTACATCGAAAGTCAAATTCACATTCCATAGCTTGGATTGGGACACTGGCAGAATCAAGGAAGGGGACGGGAGAGGAACAAAGTAGTCCAGAACAGAACTGAACAAAGAAAATGTGAGAGAAACAGAGAATCACCAATGAGGAATAAAGAAGAGAAATTAAAATCATAATCAACACTAAACTGTATTTTAAAGAGAAAAGAAAACAAACACACCAACTACAAAAGGGCTAATATACATACTTTAAAAAAAAATTACAAAGACGAGAGCCAAAAGAGGAAATAAACAAACTGGCGAACCCCATCTTCACCCTAAATACTTCAACTCTGTATTTACTCAATACGCAAGCAGTTCAAGATAAGAGGCTTTTCAGTTGGAAGGAGCTTACTCCTGTTTTCTTTTACTCTGTATTAACTATGGCTATTTTATGTTATGAACAGATTAGTGCATATGGACCCTAGTCAGGCATAAATCAAACAGATGAGATGCAGGTTGGCAAGTACGAAGAAGAAACCAACAAAAAGAACTACCACAGAGGAGGACGAAACCTGAGAGAGAGGGGGGGATTCGGGGGTGAGGGACACTGAAACAAAAGAGAGAAAGAGAGAGAAAACTTACAAACAATGAGAGAGAGAGTTGACGGAGGGTTGTGGTGGCAGGCGAGCTTTGCTCTTGAGGGGGGGTGGAGGAGGAAACGAAGACGAAGGAAATGGAAGAGAGAGAATAGGCGTGAGAATGGGCAGGAGTAAAAAAAGGTGGAAGATGGTAGAATAGGCGTACGGCAGTGTGTAACCGACCTTCACACTCTAGGACATCCAAAATATTCTCAGCCGCAGGATTTTGGTAAAAAAATAAATTCCAGCCAGTACTTATCCCAAGTCAATTGTAGGTGTGTTTTCCCATTAATTTTATAATATAGATTTTAATATATATTGAAATTTGGATTTTTTAACTTATCAAAATATATATATCTCTCTCTCTATATATATATATATATAGATTTTAATGTTAAATCACATTAAGTAAATGAATAATTGTTAGAAAGAAAATATGCGTGCTTGCAAGGAAAGACTAACACCTCAATAGCTGCCCAAGCTGAGGTTTGATATAGGATGTCCATTCTAGAGTTGTAACAAATCAGAATTTATATTAACTGAGATAGCAATGTATGAAAGAATATGTCTATCTTTCATGTGCGGAAAAAACTCCTTTAACATACACTAGAAAACAAAAAAAAACACCTAGACTAACACTTTTAGGTATGCGCAAGAATGCTCCAGGTCTTTCTATGGTTATAGGAAAAATATATATTCCCAATATGGCTTACATACTGTTGACACAGAGTGCTTACCTGGAGCAATTCTTTTATGGAAATGGGATATACATGTGAAGGTGATAAAAAGAATAATAGAAGAATATAACACCAAGAAATATGTATAGTGAATAGATAAACACACATATATTGGAAACTTTTTTTTTGTCCATAAATTAATTTATATGCTGCTGTTAATTTTTCACAATGATTACTGTCACTCGCAATTCACTTTACTCATATATGGAGCATCAGAGCGCTAATGATGTGCTTCCTCATCCCAATTTGGCATTCCCTTTTCTCAAATTTTAGCTATCCTGTGTAAAGAGTCCGTTTTCTAAAATTAAGCTTGCAACGGGCTTGTTTGTTAACCTAATTAAGAGCTTAATTACAGAAAATTTTAAGTGAGTTTAGAAATAAAATTGTTTGATAATGCAATATTACGTCACATAATTTACTAAGCATCTCTTAAAAATGGCCAAAATTTTAAGGCGAAAGGTTATGACTTCAAGTTTTTAAGTGACTCCCTTCCACCGTAGCTCTCCATCCCAACAACCACCTCCAAAATTTCGCCATTACCACCACCATAATACCATGCTGGTACCCCTCCTCCTCTATTATACTCCCTTCATTGCGGGCAAAGAGTCCACTATACTATTTTAAAATGTTTCACTTAAAGAGTATTTTCAAAAATTATAAATACAATCTTCATAACTTTAACTTTACCACCACATTAATATATTGATTATGCTCAAACATTATTGTAATTATGATCAACTCCAATGCTAGTTATATATATATCTTAATTATTAGACTTTTTAAACATGGAATTTTTGGGTGAACGGAGGGAATATTTCTAATTTGAACATTTGTTCAGTCTTAAAAAAAAAAAAAAAAAAAAGCTCCTCCATTATTGTTTGTACTATACATATTTTAATGTAGATTTAAGGGACCAAATACATTTTTCAAACAATTCAATCACACAAAATGCTACGGTGGAGATTGCCCATCAGAACGACAACAACGTAGCATATGTGGGAGGAGTTGGGCATGCCAAGTTTTCATAAATTTTATTTAATTGTCTGTTTCTGAAATGATTTAGATAGAATTATTGAGGAAAAGTTGGGATTTTGACAATATCCAAACAAATGAGGCTTGTCATTATGAAAAAAAAAAATACTAGTATTCAGCACTTAATTTTAAGATCATTACAATTAAATTCTCAGTACTTAACTTTCTCAGCTCTACTTTTTCAGACATCATTTTTCACAGCTTAATTTTCAGTTTAAACAAACAGGCCCTTAGAGAATATGTCAACTTTAGCCTCATAAAAAAATTAAGTGAAAATGTTAGGAGGAGACTTTTATTTAATTTTTTTATGTTAAGAGAAGGATATACCACAATGATAACTTTCAACAACGATCATGTATCCCTAAAATGCCTGAGGCTTAGGAGAGAGGCTCTAGAAAAGAGGGGGGGGCGAAGAGTACCTAGTTGCATAATCGTGTGAAAAAATAAGAGAAGCTGGCACTCGAATGACAAACTAAGAACAAGGTGAAAGAACAGAAGGGTCATATATTTGTGCCAGATGAGTTTTGATTTCGTTGTTGATTTAGATAGGTGAAGTGATTATTACAGTACGATCACCACTAAATAAGTTAATTACTTATTTTCTATCTAACCAGTAACCCTCGATAAATGAGTGCAAGTGCAGTTCAGTTGGTCAGACTTTCAATCCCCAAATCATATGCTCTCTGACGATCTAGGTTGAAACTAGAGAGACATAATTACAGGGTTCCCCAAAAAACGAGTAAAGCCTTCACATTTCAACCAACATTCATCTCATTTCTTTAATTCCTTTTCCATCTTTCTCATACCCTAAGTGGCCCAGCACCTTAAGATTTTCATGGGCAAAGAATAAATCTAATAGGGCGGCATAAGAAAGTGACGATGACAAAGTGTGATCCACTTTGTAACCTTGTAAGAGCACAAATGTTAGCACTCAAATACCTAGACAGTCTCAATGAAACAAATCAAACACACCAATCATTCAAGAAACTCTTACAGCAATTTTAGGATGATATTTTTCAAGCTTCACTTGCACAAACACAAGAGGTCACAGATCGAGATTTAGGACAAACAGTAACAAAATCAATGGAAGAATATGAAAACATGACAGAAAATCAACAATGTCGAATACCCCATCGGAGTTTGCATTATTATATGACAAGAAATCTTGAAATTATCAAACAACAACAACAAGCATTTGTAAGCAAAAAATTCAATAAAGAGAAAAGGATATGTAAATACGAGGTAATAAATTAAGGGAATGATAAATTTGCAAGAAAATGATGTAAATTATGCGTACCTGTGGGTTAGGGAGGGAAAGAAACTGTTTGGTAGTCAAATTCGGGGTGATTTCTAGTTTTGTTTTCACTAATTATTTGCAGTGATTATTCATTGATCGTGCTTGAGGTGGTCGGATTGGGAGGGGACACGTGCTTCGCTGTCTGAAGTTGGGCTGGCCCAATTAAAACTATCATGGGCTATGAAACCCAAAGTTTGTTGGGTAAAATTCTTGCATATCCTTTTTTCAAGGAATAACTGAAGGTCGGTCCTATTTTGTGAAATTGTAATCTCTCAAGTACTCTATATTTTTTAAATTGTAAAAGTTTTTTTTTATTTTTTTCCTTTCTAAAATAGCCATGCTACCTCTCCACATCATCGTCATCATTATCATCTTCGATAATGAGCTTTGTGAACAACTTTTTTATATCCCTAGTCCATTTATTGATTTTCTACAATACACCTCACGAATCTCTCATGATCACAATGGCCATAGTACTCCTCAAAACAGAAGCAAGTTCAAACTTGTTCAACATGGGAAATTCAGAAATTCGAAACTGGTTTTACAAGGTAGGTTAGATTGACATCTACGGGCATGATAAAAACAATCTTTGACTCCATTTCTAGTGGCAATACGTGAACAATCTTGCTCGAAGGTAGTGGAGGAGATGGGCGAAGAATATGATGTGGGTGTCGAAGACTGTGATGTGGGAGGTGTTACCTATAATGTGGACGTTGTTGCATATGAATTGGGCGTCGTTGCCTATGATTTGGGTGTCGTTGCCTATGATTTTTAGTTTTATTTTCACTAATTATTTGCAGTGATTATTCATTGATCGTGCTTGAGGTGGTCGGATCGGGAGGGGACACATGCTTTGCTGTCTGAAGTTGGGCTGGCCCAATTAAAACTATCATGGGCCATGAAACCCAAAGTTTGTTGGGTAAAATTCTGGCAAGTCCTTTTTTCAAAGTTTGTAACCTCAAAAGTCCACCGTTCTTTTTTTCAACCGCAAAAGTCTATTTTTCGACATATTGTTCAAAAAATCATCGTCTCCTTCAATAGCTCCGACAAACACATTGGATTTGAAAATCATCATTGTTGTGTAACGAAACGGGGCTCGACCTGCTCGGTCAGGTCACGGGGATCGAAGGGGCAACGCCCCGTCGTGGGGGTTCGAGGGCGTTAACAATTTTTTTTTATGAAATACGAAACTGTAATGGATCTATGCTGGGTTGTGATTTTTCGGTAGAGACAAAGGCGGGGAAGGAAGAAGAAGGTGTCTTACGACGTAGGAGATGTAAGAACAAGGTGGATGATGTGGTTCGATTCTTTATGATTTTGTATAGCGGTGCAAAAATATTGGATTAATGTATCACATTGCAAATATTGATGTATCGCGGTAAAAAAATAGACTAGTCTATTAAACTAATGAATTGTGGTTCAAACATTGATGTATCGTGGTTCAATCATTGATGTATCGCGGTGCAAAAAAAAGACTAGTCAATTAAACTGATGAATCGCAGTTTAAACATAGACTAGTCAATTAAACTAATGAATCGCGGTTCAAACATTGATGTATCGCGATACAAAAATAGACTAGGCAATTAAACCGATAAATCACAGTGCAAAAATTAATTTAATAAAATTGATGCATTGCGATTAAATAGTTAATGCATCGCGATTCATTTCGTAGCGCGCATCATGCTCATTAAAGGTATCGTAGTCTTTTTGCCCCCAAAAGTATCATTTTCCGATTTGAAAAAAAAAAATATGGACTGGAGCGATTGAAACTTTTGAAAAGTGGACCGACCTACAATTTTTCCAAGTTTATTTCATATGCATGTAAGTTTTCTATGGAATTTTTGGCCCATCACCTTAAGTTTTAGAATAATTACGGGTCGGTACCATTTAGTGAAATTGTTACCGCTCAACTGCCTTTTTAAAAAAAAACAACTAAAGTCAATTTTCGTTAATTTCTTCCCAAAATACCCAAGCATACACCACCCTCTATGTTAGAGTTGTATCTTTTCTTCTTCCTCCTGCTACTTCTTTTCTCTTCTCTCTGTCACACTCTTTTTTTCTTCTTCCTACAGCTTCATCTCCATCTCTCTTTTCTCCATTGCCGACCTATTTTCATCTTCTCCAACCATTTTCTCCATAACTTTTGATCTCAGATGAACCACGGGACCCACCACATATCAAATCGAAGCTCTCAACGAGATATACAAAATATACAAGGTTCACCCTGTGATGTCTTTATTTTAAGGCCAAAAAATGATGCTTAAGACTTGTTTTGGGCTTCGAAAGTTTTCTGATGCTCAATTCTTACACACATATTTAGAAGCAGTGATGCCAATTTTTTCCATTTTGATGCCCACCTTTATTGATATTTGTTGGCAGTGTTTAATTATTCATTCTGAGGCCAATTTTGTCCATTTCGATGCCCAACTATGTTAATATTTAGTGGCAGTGTTCACTTTTGTCCATTTTGATGCCCAACTTTATTGATATTTGGTGGCATTGTTTAATTTATTCACTGCGAAGCCAATTTTATCCATTACAAGGCCCAACTATGTTGATATTTGGTGGCAATGTGTAATTTGGTTCATTTCGATGCCCAACCTTGATAATATTTGGTGGCAGTGTTTAATTTATTCATTTCGACGCCAATTTTGTCCATTACGATGTCCAACTATGTTGATATTTTGTGGTAGTGTTCAATTGTGTATTTCAATGCTCAATGTTTTTATTTTGATGCCCAAATTCGGCAGTGGTTTTTTGAATTTCGACGCCCAATACCCAGTATTTTCATTTCGATGCCTAAATTTGGTAGTGGTTTTTCGAATTTTGATGCCCAAATTTTAACAGATTTCCATTGTGCATTTTGATGCCCAATGTTTTCATTATAATGCCCAAATTGGGCAGTGGCTTTTTGAATATCGACGCCCATATTTTGACAGATTTCAATTGTGCATATTGATGTCCAATGTTTTTATTCCAATGCCCAAAATTGGGTAGTGACTTTTTGAATTTCGACACCCAAATTTTGACAGATTTCAATTGTGTATTTTGTTACCCAATGTTTTCATTTACATGCCCAAATTGGGCAGTGACTTTGTGAATTTCGACGTTCAAATTTTGACAAATTTCAATTATGCATTTCAATGCCTAATGTTTTCATTCTGAAGCCCAAATTGGGCAGTGGCTTTGTGAATTTTGACGCCTTAATTTTGATAGATTTCAAATGTGCATTTTCGATGCCCAATGTTTTCATTCTGATGCCCAAATTTGGGCAGTGGCTTTATGCGCGATACGTGCACACGTTTGTTGTTCATTAAGGGTATTTTCATCATTTTATCAAAAAAAATGTACTTTAGCAGTTGAAAACAAATATATGGGACTATTTCGGTTATAATATCATCACAGGGGACCGACCCGGTTATCACCCTTAAGTTTTCAATCCTTAGGTAAGTCATTTTTTTGGCAAATTCTGGTTGGTCCTTTTTTCAAAGTTTATAACCCCTCATGTACCTCGTTTTTTTTAACCACAAAAGGCCATTTTTCGAAATATTGTTCCAAAAATATCATCGTCTTCTTCAACAACTCTGGCAAAATCACCATTGTTGGGAAACGAAACGGGGATCGACCTGCCGGCCAGGTTGAGGGGCAGCGCCACTTCGTGGGGGTTCCCCGAAAGGTAAACGAGTTTTCTGAATCATTAACTACGAAACTTTAATTAAAAATGTGTTGGGTTTGAGGATTTTCACAGTAGGGACGGAGACTGAGGAATAAGAAGGCTTACGATGGAGGAGAAGGAAGAAGACTAAGGACATGTTCTAGTTCATTACGATTTTGAATCGCGGTGCAATTAAACTAGACAGTTAAATTATTGAACTGCGGTGCAGAAATTAATGCAATAAAATTGATGAACCACAGTGCAATTAGACTAGACAGTTAAACTATTAACCACGGTGTAAAAATTAATGCAATAAAATTGATGAACCACGGTGCAATTAGACTATGTAGTTAAACTATTGAATTGTGGTGTAAAATTAATGCAATAAAATTGATGAATCGCGGTGCAATCAGACTATGCAGTTAAATTATTGAACTGCGGTGTAAAAATTAATGCAATAAAATTGATGAACTGTGGGGTAATTAGACTAGATAGTTTTATTGAACCACAGTGTAAAAATTAATGCAATAAAATTGATGAATCGCGGTGCAAAAATAACGACCTCCGTAACGCGCCTACGGTTTAGTAAGGGTATCGTAGTCATTTTATCACCAAACATGACTTTTTTCGGTTGAAAAAAAGAAAGAAAGGGTACTTTAGCGTAGAAACTTCAAAAAGTGGACCAACCCGCAATTTCTTCTTTTTTTTCAATCGTTAAAGTTCATTTTCGTAAAATTGTTCCTAAAATGCTTGCATAAGATAAAATCGTTCATCCTTTTCTTCATTGTGTTTGTGTGTTTGATTCAAAATAAAATCAGTTTGTGTGTTGTGTTATTATACATGTATGAAATGTATGAATAGAAATTTGTTCGTTGTTGGACACCTTTTTATAATCTAGATGTATCAATTTTGAATCACAATGCATCATTTGTAAATTGTTATGCAACAATTTGGATTTTGGAATATAGGAATAATGCGTCAATTTGAAATCATTTATTGATTGTATACTGGAAACAGGGTACATGAAGATCTGGTTCATTACGATTTTACAGCGCGATGCAAAATTGGATTAAGCAATTAAAATTGATGCATCACGGTGCAAAAATTGATGCAGCGTGATGCAAAATTGGATTAGGTAATTAAATTGATGTATTGCAATACAAAATTGATGCAATTTAAATTGATGTATTGTGCAGCAAAAATGGATGCAACGTGATGCATTTGAGTGAGTGTTATGTAGCGCGTCTTCGGTTAATTAAGCGTATCGTAGTTTTTTCGCTCTCAAAATTACTTTTTCCCGGTTAAAAAAGCATAACGTATTATAGCGATTAAAAACTTTCCAAAATGGATCGACCCGAATTTCACCCCAATTTTTAAGTAGAGTGCTTCCTAATGTTATTTTGGGTGAAATTCATATCAGTCCACTTTGGATAATTTTCTAGAGTGATAACCGAGTCGGTCCCTTTTATAACATTTTCAATCTCTAAAAAACAAGGTTTTTGTTTTTAACAGGTAAAGGACATTTTTAGGACAAACAGACTAGTACACCCTTAATGAAATTGTATTAAGGGTGCATTGCATTGCAATTCTAATTTGTGTATCGCAAATCCAATTTTTGCATCGGGATTTACTAATTCCAAATTATACATCGCAAATCCAAATTGTACATCGGGATTTCTATATAGGGGTCTAGTTGGTGCATTGCAAATCCAAAAATTTGCATCGGGATATACTAATTCCAAGTTATGCATCGTAAATCCAAAAATGTGCATCGGGGTTTCTATAATGCCCCATCTATCAGTAATGCCATTAATGTGAGCTCTATCTGAATATGCATAATTCTTCCTCTCTATCTTCTCACTTTCTTTCCATATATTCCATTGTTGTTGTCTGATTTATGAGCCTATTTTCACTTGCATTTAGATAAATGGATACTAAACTCAGAAAAAGACACTATTTCAAGGAGATCGAGCTGTTTTTTCTCTTCCCTTTCTCCCGGATATATTTGCATATGTTTTCTCTTTGTCTAAAGCTTTTATTCTCTTTCTCCCTCTCATAAATCTTATATAATGTCGAGTCCATTTTCTATATATAAAGGAGTGCAAATTTATTTCTCTTCCTTGTTTACTTTTAGAAAAGAAGAAAGTAAAGTTTCATTTTCTCTTTCTCTTAGGAGATTTCAAGTTTCCAAATTTCATTCCTTTAGTCAAGAATTCCACCTTTTTACGTGACAATCAAAAGAGAAGGCAAATCCCCAGAACTTGTTGCTGCATTTGTTGAAAAGTAATGTTGATCGATTTTTTTGTTTGTTGCTCACTTTCGAAGATGAAAAAAGGCTCCATCGGGCTTCGACTTTCAAACACGATGCATCGATTTGGAATCGCAATGCATTGCTATGTTACATATTTAAAATCATGAATTGCAATGCCGAAATTATGAATCATAACTCAAAATTATGCATCGCGATTCGTCACTCTGGTGCAACTTTGTTCGATGCCATATGTCTCCCGTTTCCATTCTTATCATGATAATCGTCAAAACGAAGAAGAGGTAGGCTCGATGCATAGCGTCTTTGGATTTCTTATGGGAGATGACGCGGTTGCGGGTGGATTGAGCCTTGGAAAGTAATTGGGTAGATTGGTTTTAGAATGAGGGAGGAGCTTTGATTTGAAGAATACGAAGAAAGTAATTAAAATAATGAAGAAAACAACTCTTTGGAATTTGCAACATATCCAAATGGAAGAAGAAAACAATTACAATAATGAAGAAAGCATTATTGTAATTGAAAAGAAATTCATTAATGTTGTAGAGATTTGGTTTTTGGGGTGTGTGTGTATGTTTGCTTGGTGGTTCAACTAAGGAGGAAGAAGGAATTGTGAAGGTTGGAAGACATGTATCACAACAGGAGCATTATTGTTTTCAATGTGAGGGCTTACATGACAAATATCACAAAAGGAACATTATTGTTTTACTAGGTTTTAACAAAAGTAATTCATTGATGTTGTTAATAAGAGAGTGTATAATCTCTAGTAGTATAAGTTATGTAAGCAATTGTGTTGTATATGAAAATAGAATGTTCATGGTGTCAATTGTTGTATCCTGATGCACAATTGTTATGCATCAATTTGGAAGTAGAATACAAAAGTAAATCCCGATACACAAAATTTATTTTTCGAAGCACAAAATGGATTTCTTATGCAGCACGCCTAATCTAATTTTATTATGGGTATATTCGTCCTTTCGCTCTAAAAGTACATTTTTCCGTTAAATAAAAATATGGGGGATCTCAACGATTGAAAATATCACAAAAGGGACCAGCCTGGTTATATCCCTATATGAATCCCATCCAATGTGGTGCTTGTATCCAAAATAAGGTCCTTTGTATATTTCACGTCATGTAATTTTGTTTTCGAATCTCCTTTTTTGCTTTGATCCCAAGTAAAAAAGATGTATCTATTGAATTTGGCCACTCAACATGTATGAACTTCACCTCCAGCAAGTACCATAACTCTAAATCATGCTTGTAATTGGATTTTATTGTAGTCAATACATAGGAATCACGATCATGATTCACAAATACGAAGATATGTATATATAATTTTAAAGAAAATGAAGGAGTGATATGAAATTTGATTCGTAGGGTACAATTGTGTCACTGATAGATTGGGGGTATTTCCGGAACAGTTTTATGGAAGTGTCTTTTACATGTTAAAAAAAAGTCGACTGAATGGGTTAAAAACTTATGAAAGTGGTCTGGCCTACAATTTATCTTAATTTCTAATCGCTACAATACCCTACGTTTATTGTTAACCGGAAAAAGACATTTTTGGAGATGAAAGACTATGATACCCTTAATGAACCACAAATGCGCCAAGCATCAGGAACATTTGAGCATTGCGATACACAATGCACAATTTAAGTATCACGAATCCAATTTGTGCATTAGGATTTTCTGCATCGCAAATCCAATTATTGCATTGAGATTTTCTGCATTGCGAATCAAATTTGTACACGATGAATCCTGTAATACCTTGATTCCTGATTAGCTTGACTTGTGTGCAATGCTCACATTTCTTCCTTTGTTGATTCTATGATTAGTTTGTGAGAGAGTCTAAATGTGTGTGAGTGACCACATTGATACCAAAACCTTGTTGTTAGATGTTCCATAGTTGTTGACTTACTAAAGTCATAAGTCGTAACTCGACGTTAGTCGAAATGCAACTCGGTTGAGAGTTTGCTTGCGTTGTTCGTATTCGTGACTTCGGTCAGGCCCTAGGTTTTTATATGATAGTTATGAACTTGTTTAGAGGTGTTAGACTTTAAGTTAGAGGGGTTCCTTAAGTCTATTGATGATTTGGATGCTTTGGAGATAGCATTCGTCTTTATCGCGTAGTTTGATATTGAGTCATGTGATCGTCTCACCTTTTGGAGTTCTTATTCTCCTAGTTGTTGTTTAACTTCTTAGAAGTATTCAAGCCTATTCATTGGCCTCTTGACTTGCTTTAAGTCTATTGATGTTGCTCGTTTGATCGTTAGTTCATTCGTTGTTTCGTTAGCAAGTTGTTGTGACTTGTTCCGGTTTCGTTCCAGGTTGTTTCGGGTGTTGTTCGAACTTGTTATGGAGGTGGTTTCACCCTAGGATTGATTGGGTTGAGTTGGAGACCAATTGGACTTAATTTCAAGCATTTTTCTTCCTTTCAGACCAAGCACTCGCTTGGTATATAGACCAAGCGCTTGATTGGTATATGGACCAAGAGACCGCCCATTTTCATGTACATGGCTTGGGCTAGATTTGGGAGCAGGTGCTCGCTCAGTGCAAGGGGCCAGGAAACCGCCTGGCCCCGAATCTATTTCGAGCAGCTTTCTTTATTTTATGGTTTTGCCTATTCTACCCTTACTAAACCCACTCTAAATCCTCCCTAATCCTCCCTGCTTAGTCGTAGTTAAACCTTAATGTGTTAGGCTAGATTAATTGATGATTATTGAGTTAGATTAGTTAGTGATTAACCCTAAACTATTACTAAGTGTACCATGGAAATTTCCATTGTACCCCTCTTCTTTGCGGAAGCCTTATAACTCCCAAACCCTTGTTGATTGTAACCATTTTTCTTCATTTCTCCTTCCACCAAACGTAAGTTAGAGAGAGAGAGAGAGAAAGTCAAGGGAGAATCAAGAACCCTAGTTCTTCTTCCTCCAATCCAAGAAGATCCAACCATCTGATCTTCGTTTCGACTCCGGATTATTAAAGCCCTCGACGAGTAGAACGTCTTCCACCGGTTACATTTTTTCCTTTACTTTTCTTCTGGGTCAAGTAAGTTACTACTAACTCTTTCTTTGGATTTTTGGCTCATTGACCGACCCTAAGGAAAACAAATTGTTTACTATGTGAGGTCAATGATCACTTGTATGTTTGTTTGCCTATCTCTTTTGTATCTTGGACTTATGAAACTGCTTGATACCATGTGTAGGTTGATTTTATGAGATATATATGTGTTATGTGAAATGGGTTTATGATTATGTTGAGTTCTATGGATTTTCGGCTTGGGAATCAAGCTCGAATGATTTGGGGAATTTGTTATATATTCAAATGGATGATAATTATGGGATGTATGAAATGTATAAAGAATGAAATGTAGAATTAAGACTCGATGGAGTCACTATAAGTTCAATAATGTGTTAATGAACTTGGGTTGAAATCCTACAATGTTCGGGTTTCGTTTGATTATGTTTGTGAGGACCCAAGTACCTCAATTTGTGTCTAATGGTGACACCGATGTGTTAGAGACCTTAATGGCGATCATTAGGTGACGCTTTACTAAATTAGAAAGTCGTGTTAATGAGCTACTAGAAGCTCGAGAATCGAATAGTCGGATGCAACTCTTAGGAATTGATTTAGAGTGTGCTCGTTAGAGTACAGAGCATTAGAGACCAACCTATGGTCTCAAGTATCTTTAAGAAATGATCATTGAATGAGTTCTCTTTTTAGGGAATTTGGTCGCGTGCACGTGAAGGCACTTGCGGAGTTATGGCTACGTCGTAGTCTTGGTATTCTTGAGTGTTGTTTTGAGGACATCGATTATATATGACGATTAGGACTATGGTGGAGTCCATTGTGCTTTTAGTGAAGACTAATTATTAAGTCTTGATTTGTGGTCATTA
Organism: Codonopsis lanceolata; assembly: GCA_013146195.2. Taxonomy (NCBI): domain Eukaryota; kingdom Viridiplantae; phylum Streptophyta; class Magnoliopsida; order Asterales; family Campanulaceae; genus Codonopsis; species Codonopsis lanceolata. The sequence goes on along the minus strand of CM028379.1, from coordinate 124,225,223 downwards.
TTAGACGAACATAGTAGTCTTGAATAGATTGTGATTTAAAGGTCCTTGTAGACCCAATGATGTGGTTACAGCTTAGACTAATATAGTAGTCTTTGGTTGATTTCGAGTAGAGGACCATGGTAGACCTTATATTATGATTTCTGGTAAGCTTATATGTTATTCTTGATTGAGTTTGTGTCTTGAGGATTATGAGTACCTCAATACGTGGTTTCTTGGACTAAACTTGTAAGTTAGTTGAGCATATTAAATATGTGTAAATATGTGCATTGAGAATTTGGTTTTGTAGAGCATTATGACCTACTTGATTTGATGAGTCCGCTCTTGTCGGACTTGGTCCTTATTTGTTCATACAAGTAAACATCTACTTGAACATCTTGATTTGAGTCCAGCTGGCGTCTTGGTCGTTGTGTCGGCAATGGGATGATTCATAGCCTTTGGGTAAGTAATCGCTATGAATCGTCGCATTGGTTCCCTTTCTCCTCGCTATTTGGCCAATAGTAGGATGTGGTCTTGTGTTAACGCCACCTAACCTAATATCGAGCTCCCATTTCTTCATCCTCGTTTGGATGAAAGGCAACGATTACTCATTAAAAAAACTTGATGAGTTATGATCATTTGAGGGTTGGACCCATGGTTTGATTTTTGAGGGCTGGGCTCAAATTCTAGTTTAGTTACAATCAGTTATAGTTCAATTCGTGTTTACCAGCAGCGGCACCGACAGACAGACAAACAGTTAAATCTATCATGTTTTACATGTTTATTTACGAGCACTTATATGAAAGACAATGTGATATATGGTTTATATGAGTTTATGTACTTTGATGACTTGATACATGTTTTGTTGTTATTGGTATACTATTATGATGCCATGATTTATGCCTGAGCCTATATATATATATATATATATATATATATATATGCATGAGCATTATGTCATGTCATGTAGTTGCATATAGTAGCTTACTGGGCCATTATGACTCATTCCACGTATTTGTTTTCCTTAGTGTGTGCAGTGAGCTCGTTAGTACATGTTGCAACTGTCAATACGTGATTGATAGCAGGTGGTCTTCCGGGCAATAGTTTGGAGTTATTTATATTTGTATTTATTTAATCTTGTGAGACACGAATATAAAGTTATATAAACTTTACTTGGGTAGATTGTGTTAATATTTTTTGTTGTATTATTTTTGGAGCCGACTAGTATAGTCGAGCTGTTGTATTTATTTAGTAGTTAGTTCGGTTATCTTCCTAAATAAGGCTTTAACTCGCGGGTTCTAGTATCGGTGTTGTTGTTATCTCCTGCAAGTTTAGTTGTGAGATTTTGGTTTAGTTGTTTAGCATTTAAACTCTTATTCTTTTATTTGATTTGTCCCTCCGGCATGTTATAGCCATCGAGTGGTTGTTTATCAGGTTGCGTCCTAGAATTGTCGAGAGATAGTTGTCACTCAGCCTTGCGTTTCATGATTTGGAATTAAAGGCTTGGGTTCCACATATGATTTACTTCTGCAGGTTTTATTTTTTGTTGTTCTGTATCGCTGTTATAGCTTTATGTTTCTGTTTTGAGCTTGTTGGCTCAATTGTTGACTCGCACTATTATGTTTAGCAGATGCTTGTCCGTCTTTTTAGGTTATCTTCACGACACGACCTTAGGATTTCGTATAGAGATCTGGATTGGGTCGTGACAAATCCAATGTGTCATTTCCATTTGATACAATGCATCGTGATTCCAAATCGATGCATCGCGATTCAAAATTGATACATCGTCATCTCTTCTTCCTCCTCTATCAATACATAATCCTCATATCCACGTTTCGTTGCCCCAAACAAATGTGATTTTGGAACAAATTAGATACAATTAATGATTGAGTATTGAAGATTTAGGCATTTGAAGAAACAATAGATGAAGATTAATTGATGAAGCAATTTGAAAGCTAATACAAAGATGTGCAAACTTGACGTTGATGGCGAGAGGGCATTCTTGGAACAATTTTATAAAAGTGTACTTTGCCGATTAAAAAAGTAGGGGTACTGCAGCCATTGAGAGTCTACTAAAAGAGACCAGCCATAAATTTCTTCTTTTACCTTTGTCTGATTTTTATTAGGTTTTTTGGTTAATAATTACTTTACTTTTCTTATGAGTGTAGGGATCGAACTAGTTTTTCTATAGGTCCTGAGAAAGACTGTCATACCAGATGGTCACAGGCTCACTCTTTCACTTTCGACATGTTTGATTTCGCGATTTGATATTTTATTACTACGGAATATTATTTATTTATGTTTGATTATGTTTTCTTTTTGTTATAATTGAAAAGAAACATGGTGGGTTAAAAGTGATAAAACGGGTATTACAAGGCCTAACACGACCTTTTTGAATTTGACCACCTCCATTTCACTTTTGGGCTATATATTTTTTCTTTTCTATTTAAGGTTAGGGCGCATAGATTTATAATTCAATAAATATTCAAACTATATGGAATTTAAGTAATGTGAAATTTGTTGTCAATAACATATTTTTTGGGTAATACGTGGAATTCAATTGCAATTTTAGTTTATACTTAAAATTAAATTTTAACAAATGTTCAAAATAAGTAATATAGCTTAGTGGTAGCTATTTTTAGTGATTTGATAATAATAATTAATAATAATAATAATATGGGTTCAAATAATTGGTTTGACCAATATTTGACCAAGTGTCTAAGTGTGTTTCATTTATTAAAAATATAAATAAGTTACAAATATGAAATCTACGTTTCGAGTAGATTAAGTTGACATTTATTATCTCAAAATCAATTTCAAGTGAATGAGATATTAATTCTCAAAGTAGGTAACTTAGTGCTTGTTTGGTGAATCATTTTGGTCAAAACGCAGGCAAAAACACATCATTTTCTCTTTAAAAGTGTTTCCATGTAGCATTTTAAATATGTGCAGCATTTTAAAACACTCAAATTTGGAGCATTTTAAAAATATGACGCGTTTACAAAATAACGTTTTGAAATAGTTTTCCAAACGTGTTTACAAAAAAAAACTGTGTTTTAAAAACGTTTCGTTTTGAAAAAGCTGCATTTTCAAAACGATGCACCAAACGAGTTCTTAACTTTGTTAATTGAAGAGTAAAGTTGTTATGAAAAGTCATATCACACATTGTTAAAATAAAGAGTTTTAACACTTTATTAATAGGCTCACCTAAGGAAGTAGCATCAAGTGTTTCCTAAGCTTCAACAAAGTGGTGTCACACGCATGGGCTAGCCGAACTAACCTAAGCCGTAGCTCGAGGATGGTGTGAATCACCATCCGAGCCTAAGCTCGAGCGCGCATGCGCAGGTCGCATTGAGCGCTTTAGAGGCGCACTTTGCACTTCAATCGTCGCTAGAAGCCTTTCATTTTGTCAAGCTCACGAAGCTTTGTGGGTTCAACTAGTTCAGTGACAATCTAGAGCTGGGACGGTTAAGGCAGCTCGTGTCTACTTGGGTAGGTGCAACACAGTCTTGGCGGTTAAACCCGAAATGGTGCTGGCGGGTGCGGCGAATGGGCACGTCTAGGTGCGATGAACCTGGTCTCGCCCAAATGGGCATTCGGTTGGTTCAGCGAACCAGTTCGCAACCCTTGGATTCCAGAGTTGCAATCCTTTGCGAAAGACCACCACAACTCTTCAATTAGTATATATAGACCCCCCGGTTTGACAATCAAATACACTTGCACACTTGCATCCAAAATTGTTAGATTGATAGAAATCACTTCATATTGTTGCATAAAATCTGTTCAAGTCTTGTAAGTTCTAAACACCGATCCAGTTCGCAAAATCCGAGTATCGAAGTACTGCTTACTCAGATTGAAAATTTGTTTCATCTTATAGACGTTTGCTGAGAACCGTAAAGCACAGTACGGGACAATTTCATCTTACGGAGATCGTGTCCAACACGAGCCTTGACTTTTGAATTTGTAATTAATAATATAATTAAATTTCTCTCCATCTCCTTCTTCTATTTAAAATACATTATCCTTTGTTATTCCAAAGAAACGACATCAACATATACACAAGAGGTGACTGGTGGTGGGCGATGGTGGAAGAAGGGTGAGTAGTTATTGCGTAAAATAGCTAAGAAAAAAGCTGATACTCAATCTAGAATTTTGAATATAAATTTTTAGCTTTCGATATAGAATTGGTTTTATGAAATTAAGACATCTAGAATTATAATTCAATTATAATTCAAAAATTGTAGTTGGTTCCCAAACGGTAGAATTTGTTTCTAAAGACCCCAATTCAAATTCCAAACCATGAATTTAGGTTTCCCAATTATGCTCTTGATCGACTTTGGAAAATTTCTAGTTTAATCGACAAGAAGCGAAAAGACCGCAAGACTAACTAAGAGCATCCAGACTCATCAACCTCTTAAAAGGTTTATCCATCATGTCACGTTATCAACTTATAAACCTTTTCATTTTAAACATATTCTCTACACTCACATAAACTTTTAAAAAGTTTTATAGCATGAACTCACAACTAAATATTTTATTCTTTTACAACATTCATTTAAAATTACATTCTTTCACAATATTTATTTAAAAGTAATAATTTTATTTTTAATAATAAATATATATATTCTTAAAGATAAAAAAAAAGATTATGTCAACATAATAATGATTAGTAATTTGGAGGAGCTTGCAAATTAAGAGGAGTTTGGGTATTGGCAAAATGTATGTTTGAATGTAATGAAAAAATTGTTTTGGAAAACTATTTATAGGAGAAATAAAAAAAAGTCTTCAAAGTTACCGTTATACCATGCAACGGTTATAATAAAAAAAAACAAAACAAAAAAAAATACAGAACGGTGATATGGAAAAGTTTCAAATTGTCAAAAATCATTTCACCAACCAGTTGGTGGAGACCAAGCGATAGAAAGTTACTACCTTTTACTCCATCCACTTTATTGGTATAAAACTTTTTGCAAAAGATTTATACTTATTTTAAAAACCTTTTATGTTACCCACTATAGGTGCCCTATGCTTCTTGTACCCTTCCAAACTGTGAAGTTTCTAATGTCAAAAATGAAGTATCCGTTTAAAAATTTAAATTAATTATAGTTGGAAGTTGGAACAAGCCAATAATAGAAGAGAAAATATATCTAAGTGATTGCTGATGATTTATCTTTGTCTTGTTAAATTTCAAAAAATACCATTTTGGTTCCTTCCACTTATGTCAGCTGAAACAAAATAAGTCAACAGAATGCATATACGGCATTGGCTGCTGACTTTCTAAACGCCACGCCCAATTAGGTTGAATTGCTTCAATGAAATGTTAAGGAAGTCATATTTATCTCGTCTCTACCAGTGACCTGTTGTCTGTTGAGAAATATTAATACAAGTTGTGCATGTCAACATGCCATGAATTCTTGAATACGTCATGATGCTAATACATACATTCACACGGATACTTTGAATACGTTGCGTTCCACCGATGAATATTACAATCATTTAACGAGTATTGTTCACTTTTTTTAATAAAATTTTTAGCGTTCAATTTCATTAGAGGCACTATTGTTTATGCCTCATTAGATACATCGCTATTCTATTTGCATTACATTGTTACTCAAGCTTTACCAGAGGAGTAATGCTAGAGTTACTCAATGAGCATTCAAATTTGTGCACCAAATGATGTGGTTTCCAATGTGTCATCTTATTTGGTATTTTATGGGCTCCACTATAAGTTAAAAAGTTATGTTAACAATATGACATATAAGATGCCACATCATTTGATATCCAAAATTGAGTGCTATTAGAGTGGCCTAGTATTACCCTTACCAGAGACCCTTTTGTTCTAGCTGAATGGGCACGGTTAATTACTCAAGTCTCTCCAGAGACATGAAACAATGATTAAAAAAAATATGTTAGTAATTGGACTCGTGGTCCGATTTTTACTTCTACTCACATGGATTATAATTATATTATTATGGTAAGTAAGTTTCCTAATTCGAAGGGATTCATGATTGACTTAACTTTATTTACAAGAAATATGATTTTTTATACAATAATATAAATATGATAACTAAAAGGATAAAACCTCAAGGTTGGTATTACACGGCATGGAAGAACACATCTTCTTGAGTTGGCTGCCCCCCACCTCTCTCTCTCTCTCATATATTCGATCTCATCAAACAACATTGCTAGGATTACCACTAGAGTTACCACTATGATGACAACCATGCTTTGAAGTGGTACATGCACCTCACATGCACTTTGCATTCAAGGCAAAGTTGTCACCAGGGTTGTAACACTGGTGGTAACTCTATCATTATTGCTCATCAAATACTCCCTCTAGCCTAACCATTAAGATGCTTTGATTTGCTGTGTGAATCAGAGGTTGATATCAATCCGTCGAGAGAGACTTGCAGGATTGTTGTTCGTGACATACGAAGATCATAATTCAAGCCGAAAGTCTTCAATTTCGCTCGATGATCGAACTAACACGAGGTAATTTATGATTCCTCTTAGATAACGAATTCATAATATATCTTTTAAAAGATAATAATATTAAAAGTTGAGATAATGTCCATGTCCCTCAAAACTTTAAATATATATATATATATATATATATATATATATATATATATATATATATATATATATATAACTGTCAGAAATAAGTTTGACCTATGCTTGATAAAAGTTTGACCAGTACTCGATTAAAAATTAGAGCATGAACTGAAAATATATAGATTTATTTGCCAAACAAACTGAGTTTGAAAAAGAAAACAAGGCCATGTTCTTATAATTAGTTTTGTAATGTTTACATACATATGAATATGGGAAAGCGGTATATGTTAGTGTTTGGGTATTTAATTTTTTTTATACTATATTACATACATAATTTAACTTGCTGATAGATATAAAATCTTAAAATAAATGAACAAACTTGTTTTTATAAATGAGCTGACGTGAACCAAATTGGATCTTTCCAACTGTTCATAAGATGGAGTCAAAGTTTAGCATGATTTATTTAATTACAAAAACAAGATCGACTTGAGTATGAGAAAGCCAAAACTAAGATTCCGTTTGTTTTATGAAAAATGACATCGGAAAATATTCTTTTTATTTTTTGGTGTTTGATAATCATTAGAAAATATAATAAACGTAAAAAAAAATTTGAATCAACAAAAAATAAAGCCTTTTTTTTTCTTAGGAAAATGACTTACAGATCATTTTTCATAAGGGCCCGTTTGAATGCGTTGATTTTGAATTCAAGAAATATTCAAATTTTATAGAATTTAAATAACTTAAAATTTGCTTTCAAAATTATAACATTTCCATTGTTTGAATAATATATAAAATTCAATTGTAATTCTATATTATACTTAAAATAAGAGTTCAATAATATGTTAAGTATCTAGTTTAGTCTAGTGGTATATTGTTGTTAGTTATTTTGAATTACAAGGGTTCAAACATTGCTAACAACAAAAGTATAAAAAAAATTAACATTTTAGAAAATAAATAGCATATAGTAGTGATGGTTAATGGCGGTGGTGGGTGGCAGCCGGCGGAGGTAGTTAGAGGCGGCGGTTTCCGAGGCGGTAACAATGGTGAGGGTTGACCGGTAGCGATGGGAGGCGATGGCGAATGAGGCTGAGGCGGCTGGAGGTGTTGGCGACGGCGGGAGGTGGCACAAGTGTTGGTTGAAAGTTGTTTTGGTAGTGGTAAAAAGAATGTGATTTGTTACTATGTAATAATCGATCAAAATTTAGAATTTAAATTATTAGGATTTAGGATGAAATTAGCTTTATAGAATTGAGTGATTTAGAATTCTAACACAATTTCAATTCCAAATTTTAGTTATGTTCTAAATAATGAAATTGGTTTTGGAGACCCAAATTCCAATTCCAAGATATGAAATTGAGGTATCCAAACATAGCATAAATCATTTCCAAATGTTCAAGCAATCTTCCGCCCCCTTCAACGGTTACACATATTTATATACACACATAATATTACACACTTAATAAATAATTTTTTTTGAAATATAAATTGAGATTTTTTATTATATTTTTGCACATTTTTTATAAATAATTTTAATAGTACTCACTAAGTCTTAAAGACAACTTTTCTAAGTTTTCGCCTTGATTTTAATATTTTATTATGTTTTGTCAATAAGTGAATTTCGGCAATAACAAGCCGACACGCGCTTAATGATACAAGGTTAATTTTGTTTTTTACTAAAATGGTGCATGACAATTTTTTTGGCCCAAATAAATATATACCAATATGATACAAAAGAAGGGGGACTCATGATCATCAAAAAATCAGAATGGGAGGGTTGAAGGTGTTTATATATATATATATATATATATATATATATATATATAATTTTCAAATTATATTTATTTTATTTTATTATTATTGTATCTATAATGTTTGTCAAACTCTAAATGTTAAGACAGCGAAACGGGGGCAACACTCCCCAAGGGAAACAAATTTCAGTTTCAGCCCCATCTCAAAGTTGATTTTTCAAGCTAAAAATGTGTTTTTAATAAGTATCTGTTCGGAACTACATGTTCTTCCAGGAGAGATAAAACTCTTCGAAAGAATCATGCCTCTTACTCTCCAAAAGAATCATGCCCCTTCGGAATTCACTTATTCTCTTTGAAGGGAATTCACTTATTCTCTTTGAAGGGAAGACACAAATCCAATATGAATAGCAACATTGATCGAACATAATTGATACTGAACAAATTCAAGCATCATCATCAAATTATATAAAGCTTTTGTCTTTATTAAAATTTCACAGTTTAACTCAAGCATCCTCTATTGTAATTTGTATTGTATCTGAGAGAGATATTCATATATAAATCCTATGTGAATTGCAAATTATATTTGTAAGGGTGAAACATCTCTTAAAAGATAACGAAAAATTATGTGCCTTACAGAATATTTTTAATTTTAATTGCCTAAGAAGAGCGATAATGGTGGATCTAATATAAATCAAAGTTGAATCTTATGTGATAATGGTGAATCATAAAAATCATATCCAAATCTTATTTGATTTGGTTTGATTTGTATCAATTTATGATATAAATCAAAACCAAATCAAACCACACAATGCGTAAAAAACGATTGTGTTTCAATCATGTTGAGTTCAAAATGGCGTCGTTTTGATCCAAAAATTTCAAAAAAAAAAAAACACGTCTGACAATTGTGCCAAACGCCTCTACCCCTTCCCTTTCCAGATGGTAGCATTCAATAACTTTTCCACCATCGTTTTTCTTGGCCAATTTTTGGCCAAATTTTTTATTAATTTAAAAAAAATTTCTGAATTAAAGTACACATTTTTACCTATAAATATAGACTTTGTTTGTTTCATTTGGATATTAGAAAAAAAATTATATGATTTTCAAGTTTTTTGCTATTTTCTGAAGAAAAAAAATATTAAAGTAATGGAGATAAATAAGGCGGCGTATGTGAAAGTATTAGATTTTGTGCCACTGTTGAAAGGTTTTTTTGGTTTTGAATCAAATGAGTATCAAATATATTATTTTACTAGTTTTTAATGGGTTGTGTTTAATTTGAGATTTGAGTTGGAGTGTATTTGATTTGGCTGTTGTTCTTGCTCTAATATTCACAACGAAAGGGATCGACCGATGAAAGGCCAAGGTAGTAAAGAGGAAAGACCAGGCATAGGGAAAACAGTAAATTAGGGTTTTCTGTTTCATCAGGCACTAGTAAGGGTACAATCATGGTTCCTAAAAGTTGCTAGGTGGCAGACCAGCACCTAGTGCCTAGGGGACTAGTCGAGGTCTAGAAATTAAGACATAATTACAATAGCTCTTTTTTTTTTAAATGTACATTTCTAAAATACATCAAACATGACATCAAACACATTGACAACACTATGTAACTTTATAAAATCAATTAAAATTAAACATATAACAAACACTTAAAATAGTTATGAATTTAGGAATTATTTATAAAGTTTTAAACTTAAGAGACCAAGGCTACAAAAGTCCAAAAATCAGGGGTGCATTATACAATACTTCTCCTACAATTATAGAGACACCCCCTTTACAACTCTCAGAGGTCGGGTGTTCAAGCCTCTTCAAAGGCATCGTTGTTGTTAAAGCCATTGCCCCATTTCTTACCTTTTCGGAGAGGTTGAGTATTCAAGCCCTACCCACTAACTACCCAGAGGTCGGTGTTCAAAAAGCCTCCCCAAGAGGCACCAATTGTTCGAGCCATACCAAAGGCATCATATATATATAATTGTAGCCTTTCAAGGCCATGTCCCTCCAACCTTATTTTTCCATGTGAATAGAGAAATGAGAAAAGATATCCATTTCCCAAAAACCCATCTATCACTGTTCATCTCCTGCTCTACCAAGTCCCAAGACCAAGAGCCTCTTCTTCGTCACCTTCCCCATTTTTTTCCAGCCTCCCCCCAACTCCAACCGTTGCACTTGGTTGACTAATCTCATGTGAATGCTGGACCATCTCACCGATTAAGCCCCGATATAATCTCCTTGTTTGCAATCAAATCAGATCTAGTTTCTTCTCTTTATTTATTTTCATTTTCTTTCTCTTCTCCTTTTATCTTCCTCCGCCATCATACGAGCATCTTCCCATTTCTAGTCGGTGCCTAGAGCGACTAATTAGCGATTTTTCCCCAAATGATTTTTTTGTCCAATTTCACGAAAATCACGGCGGTTGAGTTTCGCCTAGGCCGATTTTTAGGACACTGTGTACAATAGATTCTTCAGAAAGTGGGACTGATAAATGGAGATGGCTTCTTCTGCATATGATTCCATGTTCTATGATAAGTCAGCTTATTGATATCTCTTTCTATTCCACTTAAACAACTAATATTTGAAGGGTCATACTATTTAGACATCGAATCCTCCAAGTTGACCTTCACCTTATTTTAAAATACTTGATACTTATAAATGTAACTCCCTTGTTTTCTTATTTTACCTTTTTGAATTTTGAACACACAATGTTATATTACCCACCCTTAAAACCTAGGACCCCACCACCCATCTTCAAATAAATCGATACCCCCTCCCTTCCATATGATGGCTTTGCATAATCTCCCCAGAATAGCATTTTTCAATCCTTTTGATCCTTCTTCTGTGCAATCCTTTCCCCAAAACATAAAGTCATCTTCATCATAGCTCATCTTCATCTCCTCCTTCAGTTGAAAAATGGATTAAAAAAGGTATGTAGGTGGAACAGTGTTCAACCACCATCAATTGAACATTTAAAAAAGTTCGGCTACCCAGGTGGAACAAATCAAAATGTTCAGACACCCAAGGTGGAACAAGTCAAAAATGTTCGGACACCCAAGGTGGAACAAATCATAAATGTTCTAACACTCAAAGGTGGAACAAATCAGAAATGTTCGATACTCCAAGTCCGAACTGTACACGATGAGGACCTTTTTTTAAGAAGAAAATTTTTTTTTAAAACAATTTTAAGCAAAAAAATGTTTAAAATGTTTACCACAATAGTCATATTAGCCTTTTTTTTTTTTCATCTATGCTTGATTTCTTCACACCCAATGTTAAAGCCCTAGGTTTTTTTTGGAACTTTAAGATTTTTGGCTATGGAAGAAGGTTTTCACAACAAAAGAAGGAGAAGATGAAGGAGAACAAGATATGTTTGGGAATAAAGAGGTATAATTGTTTGAGAAAGAAGAAGGGTTTGAAGAACAATGGCTTGGAAAGAATAAGTATGTGTTGGGGAGTTTAGTTAGAGATGAAGAGGATGAACACCATTTTGAAGTTGGAAAGAAAAAGGGTATATTTGTTTTGGGGTGGGGGTTTACTTAGATGTTTTTTGGTTTAGAAAAATAGGATGTGGGTCTACTTATCAACTATAAGGGTATAATTGTCTTTAGACTTGAAGGTATTTTTGTCATTAAGAAAAAAATGAAAATGGGTGGTCAACTTGAAGGAAGAGGAGGTATCAATAACGCGACCCATATTTGAAAGGCCAAAATATGAAGAAAAAAAACCTCAAGTATCCACCCATTCCCAGAGTCCCCCCAACCTACAAAGTGTGCATATATAGTACTTGATGTTACCATTTGTCCTATGTTTCCCCCTGTTATTAGTAGTCGTTAAGAATGAGGCGTTAAGTGGCACGTAAGCCTACACGTGCGGGGCATTTATGTCATTTGATTCAGGGTGCAAGGTGGGATTTCCTCTTCAAACCCCAGTTAGATCCATCTGTATCCCTCTTCTTCTCCATCACAGGTTGAAGTCAAGTCATCACCGACCTCCCTTCAATAGTTCCAATTGGATTCATCCTCACTGCTCCAATTTCGGCCAACTATGCCATCTACAACCCCATATCCAACCACACTCACTCCACATCAAACCTTTTTATCTATAGCCATAGTCACGCCACCCCTTTCTCCGATCTCCTTCTCCATCTTCATCTCTGGTCGCCAGAACCAGAAAAATTAGGTAAGCTCCGGTCGTCTTCACCCATGTCCGACTAAACAAGCTCGATCCATTTCTTTCTCCTTCATCGCACAATCCTTATCCATTGTCATCCCCACAACCTCACCGACCTTATTTCAGTCCGCTTATGACTATCTCCAATTTTGGTTGCTCCGGCCAAAAGTAATATGCATGTGAGTGTTTTTCTTTCCCCCTCACATTCTTCGAAGCAACCCCAAAATTTGGTGTCTAGGAGCTTGAAATCGGTATCCCCATTGCGTCGTGTAAGTAAGATCGCTCCAAATCTGTTATTAATTGCTGAAGTTTGTGAAATTGATGAATCAAAATTAGTACATGTTTGCTCTTATTGGTAGTATCCATCTAATTCTATAGGAATTATATAATTGGTTATGTTGATGATGGAGTATTGTGTTGCTTGGGGGTCTTTGTTGTTTATCATTCTTGCATATCCAGTGTTACACACTTACCACCACTACCGCCTCCACCCCCATTAATTTAAAAGTAAAAAAAGAAAACCTAGATCTGATGGAGGATTTTAATTTTTCATGTTCGGTCATTCTCTTTTTCGCATTCGAACGACATCATCGATATGAGTTTTAAAACCTAGATTTTACTATTTAGAATACTCGATGGTGGCGGCAGTATGGTGGTTGCGTTAGTGGAGGTGGTGGAAAGTTTGAAGATGGATTTAATGGTCGGCGGCGGTGATGGAAGTGAGAAAGGTGGAAGCTAGATGGAGGGATGAGGAGGCAGGGGGTCACAGAGAGAGAGATAGATTTGAGAGAGACAAACTATAAATTTTGATTTTGATCTCCATGAACAATCAGCCAATGAAGAAATTTTGATTTTGATTTCTTCTGTTGTTTAAATTAAGGGTAGGCGGAAATGACATAAATGCCCCGCACGTGTAGGCTCACGTGTCAGTTAACGCCTCATTCTTAACGACCACTTACAACAGGGGCAACATGGGATAAATGGTAATATCATGCACCACATAGGCACACTTCGTAGGTTGGGGGACTCTGGGATTGGGTGGATACTTCAGGGCTTTTTTCATATTTTTGCATATTTGAAAAGTCCAATAACAAGGATATATAACTAATACTTCATCTGTTAGGGTAAAGAGTCCTCATTTGATAGTCAAACTATTTTAAAAAAATGATATTTTTATTTCTTAATTTTTGAAAGTAGACTTTTTAAGTGACACATCTCAAAATGAAATAGTGAACTCTTTATAATATACTGATGAGCTCAAGATTTCCACGAATTTTCTCGTAATTTCTTTCTATTTTGTATTAGTTTTTGAGTTAATTATGCTTTTGAAAATATTATTATTTGTGTATTTGTGCTTAATGTAGGTTTCCATACATAATCGAGCTTTTATATGGTGTTTAGCATGAAGTTCGAGGCAATTTCGAGCTTTAAAGTTGAATTGCATGTTATTCGGTCAACATCCGTTAAGACCGTTAAGAGTTCTAATGCAAATGAGGGCTAATAGAGGCTAACAGAGGCTAACAACACTAACAAATGACTCAAAAGATAGAGCTAGGAAAGGGATAGAATTGGGCGCTAATTCCATAACCTTTAGGGGCACTGGAGCAAAAGCTGAAACTTGGCTTGTGAGTTGTTCGCCCAGCAGCTGGAGCCACGTGTCTCGCGTCTGTGCTTCAGCCAAGCCCATGACCCGTGTGTCTCTATTTCCGGATTCGGGTAACCCGCGGTCCAGCCTGCTCTTACTGCCCGCTCTCCAGCCCATTTCCCCTCATCCCTCAGCCCGTTTCCACCCTAGTTGACTCGCGAACTCTCCACCTGATTCAGCCATGACCCTGCCGTGACCCAACCCTTTCTTTTATTCCAATTCAGCCCCCATAACTCTCTTGCGCTCCCTATTTTGCCCCTTAGACTTATGCACTCTTTTGTGCCTTCTTCATTTAACTTCCAACAACCTTCATTCACCAAAACAAGTCCCCATTTCGGGACATTGTTCCCAAAATGGGGCACCAGCCCCATTTCCACCAAAAATTCCTCCTTTTCCTCCATTGATTGATCACCATTAAAGGTTTGGAGCTTCAAATCAAGGGCCAAGGAAGCATCTACAAAAGATTTCAACCCGAGATTCGGGATTCTTTGGTTTAATTCTTTCAACTTATATTTTGAGATATTTGTTATGATTTCTAGGGTTGATTAATTTTGTAAATGTTGAATTGGTTTGTGCTTAAATTATCTATGGAATGCAATTATTTTTCTATGTCAAATGTAGTGTTTTTATTTAATCTATCTCTTTATTTAGTACACATTCATATTAGATTATTATTTTGTGAACTTAATGCTTTTAATCATTTGACCAATAATTAAATTTTAGAAATATTTAGGATCCGCTAGAGCTACCTTTATATTTCGGACCAATAAATTTAATAGTTGGTATTTTGTAACACACACCGATAGCCATTATGAGATTTGGTTTGACATGCGATCGAACCACCTTAGTCATTCGCGAGATCGGGGAGGTTAGGATTGACTATAAGATGCGAGAACCCGTAGTTAACCAATTTTAGTTGTCTTGGCTACCAACATGACTTGTAAAAAATATAGAGAATTTCTTTTTGCGAAGTATTACCCATATGCTTGGTTATTATTGTGTGTTCTTCATGTTTTTGATGGCATAACAAACCATGAACCCTAGAATGATCGGATACGAAGCGAAAACTCTTCCTGTTATTCCGAAAATCACAATAGTAGTTTGTGTGGCGTGAGACCGAAAGGAGATCGTGCGTAGATAGTCATTGGATGCTTTGCATTTATTTTTTCCCCTATGTTATGTGTTGCGATGATATGAGCCCGTAGCAAAGATGAGTGATAGTCTAGATTTGCTATACGTAGCGAAAGCCCGTAATGAAGAAAATAATGTGTTCGACTACCAAGATTTGAGTTAAAGAAAAACAAAAAGATGATTAAATTAAACACCGGCTAGACTAGAAATATTGCACTCTTATCTTTTTATCTTGAATTGTTGTTGTCAAACCACCTCCGCAATAGTGTAGATTTAATTGTTTTCTAGGTTGTTTATATTTTTAGATTTTAATTCATTTTCTTTTCGCTAAAATATAATTAGTTAGCCTAATTTTGGTACTTAATTGGAGTGAGAATTACGTACATTCCCTGTGGGATCGATAACTTGTACTTAGGTACACTTTATTACTTGATACGGCCGGGTATTCTTGCCAAAGTTGTGTTTTTGTGCACATCATATACTCCTTCCGTTCTAGGCAAAAGTTCACTATACTATTTTGAGATGTTTCCCTCTAAGAGTCCACTTTAAAAAATTATGCTTACAATTTCTATAACATTTCATCTTTACCCTCCACTTATGTTGTAAGTATATTGTTTGTGTTTAACTATTTTAGTAATCATGACTAACTTTAATGACATTAATATATCCGTTAATAATTGAACTTTTCAAATGAGAACTCTTTGGGTGGAACAAATGGAGTAGTTAATAATTTTTTCCTAGCATTTGTGTCTATTTATAATGAATAGGTCTCTTGTAAGATGGCCTTACAGATCTTAATTCGTAAGACGGAGTCTCACTCTCTCACAGTTTAACTCATTAACGTACAATGTTTCAGATAAAGATTGTCTTACAAAAAATATTCGACCATGGGAACCTAATTTTTGTTGTTTATAATATAGTCAATAAGTTTTTTGGGAAAAATTGCAGGTCGGTCCATTTTTTAAAGTATTTAATCATTACAGTACACTCTTTTTATTTTCAATCGGAAAAAGTCACTTTTGGTGGCAAAATGACTACGATATCCTTAATGAACTGTATGTCGTTACGTAGGTCATTATTTTTGCACCGTGATACAATTAAACTTTATGAATCGCGGTCATAAAAAGTGACTAGCAAATTAAACTTTGAACTGCGGTGCAAAAATTAATACAATGAAATTTATGAATTGCGGTGCAAAAATAGATTACGAAATTAAACTTTGAACCACGGTGCAAAAATAATGCAATGAAATTTATGAATTGCGATGAAAAAATAGATTAGGAAATTAAACTTTGAACCACATTATAAAAATAATACAATGAAATTTATAAATCGCGGTGAAAAAATAGACTAAGAAATTAAACTTTGAACCACGGTACAAAAATAATATTAAACTTTGAACCACGGTACAAAAATAATATTAAACTTTGAACCACGGTACAAAAATAATGCAATGAAATTTATGAATCACAATATAAAAATAGACTAGGAAATTAGACTTTTGAACCGCAGTGTAAAAATAATGCAATGAAATTTATGAATTTTTGTACAAAAGCATTAGAAATCAGTTTACGTCCTAAACTTTTGCGAATAATCGTGTTTTTCGAATTCAAAATGTATTATCAGAGCTGTTGAAGAAGACGATGATATTTTTAGAATAATATTTCGAAAAGTAATTTTTTACAGTTTAAAAAAAATAAACTTCTAGGATTAGAAACTTTAAAAAACAAATCGACCAGAATTTTCCCCAAGGTTATTCTATCATATGTAACTAGTCAAAAAGAACAATTATTTAAACACGAGAATGATGTTTACGCATACAGAACGTGATCGAGTTACCCGGACCTACATAGAGTAGCATCTTGTGGACTAAATGGGCTTCTGTGTCAAATCCAATCCATTCAACAAACTGACCTCAGCTTAATCCCCCCCAACTTCATTAGTAGACAAGCACTTTGTGTTAATTACTACTAGTTATTTAATTAACAACAATTAGTCTTTCATAATCCCCAGCTCAACTTATGATTTTAAAATAATTAAAACCTTTCATCGTCATCAATCACAAATGGTAAGTTGGTAACCACTAATCACAGAGAACTACGACAAAAGGTGGGAATTAAAAACCGATCTGCCATTAAGGTTCATTAGTCATTACTTAGATTACTAAAACCTAATTAGTAAGTAGGTAGCGATTTTACAGATGGCACAACCTTAACCACATATTAGGACTATATAATTTTAATGAACGTGTTCGAGTAAAACACACAAGTTTGATTGCGATGTTAATTGCTATTCCCTCCCTCCCTAAATAATCGTCCTATTTGATTCGACGCACAGTTTAAGAAAAAATAATTAACTTAATTATTTATATTTGTTTAATGTGTAGTTTCCTTTAAAACTCATATGTATGTAACACATAATTAAAGTAGAGTGAAAAAGTAAGGATAAAGTGATAAAAGTGATGTTTTAAAAATGTAAGTTTCAAACTAGACAATTATTTTGGGACGGACGAAAAAGAAAATGAGAACGATAATTTAGGGACGGAGGGAGTATTAACTAGTATAGGTGTTCGTGCTATAGACACGGTGTCAATATGAGATTAGGGGCTCGTTTGATGCAGCGTTTTGAAAACTCAGCTTTTTAAAATGCAGCATTTTCAAAACGCAGTTTTATTTTTGTAAACACATTTGGAAAACTATTTCAAAACGTTATTTTTCATAAAAAAAAAAAGTAATTGTAAACGCAACATATTTTTAAAACGCTCTAAATTGGAGCGTTTTAAAACACTGCACATTTTTAAAACGTTTGGTTTTAAAACGCTGTATTGAAACACTTTTAAAGAGAAAACTCTGCGTTTTTTTTCCAGCGTTTTGACCAAAAAGCTCCACCAAACAAGCACTAGTTCAATAAATAGTCGGGATAAACAAAAATCATAACTGACGGGATAATTTAAAGAAAATTCACAACTGAAGGTTTTATATGTAATTATAGATGAGTGATTCAACCAAAACTCATTACTAAGGGGTTCATTTGTAACTTATATACTTACGAATCAATCTGGACCGCCAGTTATGTTTAGCACAATTCGATCAGAGCGACCGGTTAGACTTTGAGCTCTTTTATAATATAGATATTATTGCCTAATTTTCCTTACTATGGTTAGCCTACAAACAAAATTTAATAGTTTTATTATCTTTCTTTAATTAATCTAAATGAAATAAATATTTTACTATAAGGAAGATTAGATTATTCATCAAAGAAAGGGTATAAACAGATTTTTGAATTACAAGCATAAAGAAATTGTAACAAGGACTGAAATTGTAACTTTGATTAAATATTTGCAAATAATTCACTATTCAATTTTGGTACATTTCACTTACATAGTTTACTTTCAAAAATTATGTTAACAGTTAAAACAAAAAAAAAACTTTTCAACACTACCATTCATATATTTATAACAATCTTGATTTTTTTCAAACATTTTCGTAGTTATAGTCAACTCTAATGACATTAATATATCACTTGATTATTAGATTGTTAAAACGTGTGAACCTTTTGGGTCAAACTTACATATTAACAAATTTAAAACTTTAATAATTAAGGGATATATTGATCAATGTCTTCAACCACCTTATATAAAAATGAAAACGATTTTCCAAAGTTTACTAATTTGTGGCTTCCCTAGGTAATTTGTTTTTTACTTTCCTAATGAATTAGTAATTAATCATTCTAGGAAAATAAAAGATTTTACATGACCAAAATTAAGAACAAAAAAATAAATAGTAATAATAAAAGTAAGGCGGTGGCTATTTCTACTATATTTTTACTTGTCTATTACATAACTATTTATTGTATTAAATAATTACATGTTTGGAAATACATTCCCTTTAATAACTTGCCATTTGAAGTAGCGGTATATTTTTTATTTCCAAATTACTTTATAATTCTCAACTTACAAGACAATTATTCTTTTTCTATTTTTATTTTTAAAAATACTTTTTAATTTTCAACAAATAAGGTTGTTATTCTTTTTTATTATTCTTTTTCTTTTATAAATATGTTTAATTAATTTCCCTTATGACTTGTGTCTCATATTCCAATCATACAAATATATAATTAAGGCATTACTCTACCAAAGTTTTAGAAAATATTGGATATTTTATTATCACATTAAAAAGCATATTTTTTATAAGAAATACATGTAGTTTTAGACTATCATATACGTATTTTTTTTATAAGACGGATCATTCTGACCCGATCCTCCGTGTGTAGGTGGGCTGAGCTGTGAGAGAGTGGAGCTCCATTTTACAAATAAAGATTCGTAAAACAACCTCACAAGAGACCTTGAGAGAGAATATGACATTCTCTCATAATATAAGGAATCCCAGGCCACTTCGATCTTACAGGAGGACGGGAGAAACTTGAGTTGAAAACACGAGCGACTTGGCAACGAGGGAAGAAGTTTCATCGGTGTCAAGGTATAAAAAAAAAAAAAAACTCTATTCCCTTTATTTTTAAAACATTATCTTATTTGATTTGACACACAAATATTATAATAATATTAATGTATATTTTACGAAGATACTTATGTGAGACTGAAGTCATCAATTAAAGTGAGACTTTACTTAAGGGTAAAATGATAAAGATTATTTCTAAAATAGGAAAGATCAGAAAGTTACATTTTTTGGAAATGGTCTAGAAAGGAAATGAGAGATCATTTTTAGAAATGGATGTGTAGTAATTTTTATTAGAAAATCAAATTAAATTTTTAAAAAATAACATTTATATTTAAAACAAATTGCCAATTTTATTTTATTTTAATTGAATGTATTATTTGAAACTCCTAAAGTAACAACCAAACCGCAAGACTTAAAAACTAATTAAAAGGTAACCTCGTACTCCGCTGGAGAAGAAATGAGAAAATAAAGTACTTCATGTCTTTATGTTTATTATAATTACCATTATTTTTATTATTGTATAACATTACTTTTTTCGTTTCAAACAAATAATTTATTATTTTATTTTAAAATATTTTATTTAAAAAACATATTTAAAAAATATTATTTTTATCACTAATAAACTACTAAAAATATTAATTAAAAAATAATTTTTAAATGAAATTTTTTTACCGATAGAAGGATTATATAACGATGGTGGAGAGAATAGCCAATAATAGACGAATGACCGACACGATCTAATCATTAGTTTCTGCATTTTGTCTTCATGCCAATAATAATACTCCTTTTATCTAACTGGACTACTCCTTGTCCTGTCCTTGTCGATTGTCATAGCATGTGTGTGGAACACATGTGGCCTAAGAAAGACCCCACCACCGCCATTTCTTTACCGTATCTCTTAATTTCTTGGAAAATACTCATGAATTCCCTACTTTATAATCGTCTTGACACGGTACATTATTTTTAAAAAAATTAATTTATTTATGATAAAATATGAAATAAAAAAACTGTAATTATGATCAAAATATATTTTTTCTTCCTATTTTACAAGCATTGGGCACAATCAAAATTTTAATGTCTACAAAAGCAATTAAAAATATTTAACATATATCAAATGCATTAAAAGTTGAAATATGTATTCCCAATGCGATAAAGTTGAAATATGCAATTAAAATTTATTTAACATATTATGAATGGAATAATTCATTTTAATCTTGCAAACTAATCTATTAAATACACAAATTTTAAAACTATTTACAAAATTTAGGCACAATTACTTTTTAAACACAATTTATTTGTCAATTTTTTTCATTTTTATAATTAGTACTTATTTTATACTTTCTCCATTGCACCTAAAGAGTCAACGTTTTGAAAAGTCTGATTATTAAAAGATATATATAACTAACATTAAAGTTGGTTCTAATTATAAAAATATTTGAATATAACCAATATGTTAATAATAAATGTGAAGGTAAAGTGAAAATGTTATGAAGATGATAAACATATAAAAACTAAATTTTAAAGTGAAATATCTTAAAATAATATGATATATTATTTACCGGAACAGATGAAGTAAAAACAAAGAATTTTAAATTTAGGATAATATAATTTTTTGGTCCCTGAACTATACCAATACTATGCGTTTGGTCCATGTATTTTTTTTGTAATGTGTTTGGTCCTTAAAGTAGGTTTTTAATAAGAGATTACCCCCTGACGGGGTTACCGTCACTTTTACCATTATGTTTTTTTTAAACCCAATTTTACCCTTGGTCCCTTGTTTGACCAACATCCCCTTTTTACACATTTTCTTTTGTTGACTAATCCCCTGCGCATACACACACTAAAACACCATAACACACATACAACTCCAAAATCTCCCAACTAAAGAGAGCAAATCAAAGAAGAGAGGAGATGATTCAATCCCGTCTATGGTCGTCCACGCAGAGAGAGAGAGAGAGAGCGAGCATAAGCCAAGAGTGAATTTCGAATCTCTTGGACTTGTAACAGCTTTTGTTTTATGAAATCGACAAGTGAACGGGATTGAATGTAAGAAGTGAATGAAACGGTGGATTAGTGTGAGCTGATTTTGAAGGTGGGTTGGAGTAATTAGATCTAGTGAAGTGGGTGTTGTTGTTTTGTTTGTATTTAGATATGGGTTCTAGGGTTTGATGCGAGATTGATAATTATTGAGCATGTTGGAGGTAGAAGATGAGGTGGTTTTCTATTTGGATTGTATCTGTTGAGTTCTAGTGTGGATTTGAAAGAAATCAAGTCTTTGGAAGACGTAAGTCGTGATTTGATCCGGCGTGGGCCAAACTCCCCATATTTAGCGCAAATCTTGACTAAGGGGTCGTCGTCAGTCAGTCTTTCAGGTTGAATGCTTGGTTGGGAGTAGGCCTGAGAAAGAAATAGGCGAGTTGCATCCCTTAATATTAGGCGGGTTGAATGCCCGTGCCAGTTCGATCTCTCTCTTCCTCCTCCTAAGGGATCTTATGAAGGACAAAGTCTGTGATGGTTCCTAATACCTAATATAGGTATAACTTCCTTTTCTCTTTACTGTGGCCTCTGAAAGCCCTTTCTTTACCAGCTGGAAGTTTTAAATCCCTTAATATTACTTATTTTATCGAGCTCCTTCTCTCTTCTGCTTACAGTCGAGATCTTCAAACCTCAGTTTAAGGGTGAAAAGCTTTTGTCTGCTCTTATTCAATTAGAAAGGAGTGCATTTTTTTCTTTTAGTCGAAGTGAACTAAGTTCAGTGATCCAATGGCCTGAATCGGGCAGAAGAAAGTCTAATTCGACGGATTTGATCTAAACTTTCTCGAAAGCTTGCCGGCAAGATCTGGTTTTCTCTTGTGGGTTGTGTCCCTTTTTCTTTTTTTCTTTTTTCATTTTTCATTTTTTTATTTTAAATCACTAACATTACTAAGGGTAAAATTGAGTTTTCAAAAAAAATATAACGGTAAAACTGACAATAACCCCGTTAGGAGGTAATCTCTTACCAAAAACCTACTTTAAGGACCAAACACATTACAAAAAAATATAAGGACCAAACGCACAATATTGTTATAGTTCAGGGACCAAAAAATTATATTATCCTTAAATTTATTAGTGGTACCTAGGTTTGGTGCCACCCACTTGAACTACCGGTGGCATTCATAATTTTTTTAAAAACATTTCTTATCAAAAAAAACCAATCACCTTTATTAAAAAACTATGAGTAGTTGAGTACCACCACTAAGGTTTAGGTTGGAGGTGACCGTCTTAGTGAGCGTCACTGTCACCTTAGCTAGACAGTGCTCATGAATTAAATTTTATTTTTAAACTTAACTCTCAATTAAAGAATAAATATAGAAATTAGTGTGAATAGTCGTTTCCTTGAAAAAAAAATCATTGTGGAATTGGTATTTAGCATTTATAGCTGAATAAAAAGAGAAAGAATAGACGATAGGGAGAGTATTTGGATTTGAGAATTGTAAAAAGTAAAACAAGGAGAAAATAAGTATTTTCTTAAAAATGAGGGGACAAACTGTAAAAAATGGAGTACAATAGAAGGGTTATTTTGAAAAATGAGAAGGGTATTTTAAGAGTTATACGGAGTAGTTGATGGGCGTATTTAGTAAAAAACAAAATTCACCGGTACAACCGGTTTCTCCCTCCAAATGCAAAGAAAAAGTTTCACCTGAGTTTTACGATGTGTTGTTAAAGGTTTCTCTCTTTTTCTCAATCGCCATTCAGGACGAATCCATTGATAGAGACGTCACTGGATTACGTCCTCCTCCACCATTCGGAACCCTAATTTTCCTGACCATAGTAATTCGACCCAATTCATACTCATCGCACACATCCTTCGGTCAATTCGTATATTGTATAATTGTTGTACGTTTAAAAATCGTTGCGTATAGCTGTCTCTTTCTTGCTTATTCTTTATATACTTGGACACAATTTTCGTTTAGAGAAAAAACAATCGAAAACTATTGTTTCTGGTTCTGGGTTTTTTATTTACGTGAAATTTGGTTGGATTTTTCGTCTTTTTAACTCATTCAATCAATTCATTTCTGGGTTTTTATTACCAAGACTCTTTTTTTCATTGATTCCGACCCAATCAATACAAATTGATCAACTCTATAATCGAATTCGATAATTACAGGTAACAGCACCATGTCTTTCCAATTGGTTTCCTTATCTTTTAGAATTTGGCTATTTTTGGAGATTGCATTAATTGATCGTGTCTGAAAGAATGATCTCAATATCTAGATTAATATCATTTCATATTACACCCTCTACTTTTTTTCTTTTTCTTTTTCCAAGGATATGCATACTAATTTGGAAATTTGAAGGCCCTTCATTCATTAAGCAAAGAGTTATCAACCGAGCATAATTAATCACCATTAATAACACCTCAATCTTGTGAACTAATTATTTGATTTGTGCGTATCAAACAGTTGAAAAGGTCCTAGCTTTGAAAGGGAAGATGGCAATCGGAAGCCCTAAACCGGTGAAAGAAAAGAAATCAAGAAAGAGCAAACAAGCTCTTGTTGACGAGAAATCACCCCTTTTACCCACGAAGAAAGAGGATGATACTGGGTTTGATGAGTTCAATGGGGCTTCCTTTACTGGGGCAGTGTTCAATTTGTCCACCACAATTGTTGGTGCTGGAATTATGGCTTTGCCTGCAACCATGAAAGTGTTGGGCCTTGTTCCTGGAATTACTATGATTATCTTTATGGCGTTTCTGACTGATTCTTCAATTGAGATGCTACTTAGGTTTAGTCGGGCTGGGAAATCGGTTTCTTACGGCGGTGTTATGGAGGATGCCTTTGGAAAGTATGGCAGGATGCTGCTGCAAGTATGTGTGCTAGTCAACAACATTGGTGTACTAGTTGTGTACATGATTATCATAGGTATACGGTTTGATTAATCAATCATTCAGTTTTGATTATTGTTGAGATCCCTAATATTCAGTTATCAGTGTACGTATATGGTTTTACTGATTTGTTTTACTTTCATTTTGTAATCTTGTCTTAGGCGACGTGCTTTCGGGAACAACTTCAAATGGAATTCACCACGCAGGTGTCCTGGAAGGTTGGTTTGGAGCACACTGGTGGAATGGACGTTTCATGATTCTTCTTGTCACAACCCTTGGGGTATTTGCCCCATTGGCAAGCTTAAAGCGCATTGGTTAGTCTCTTCTTTTGCTTCAGCAAGTATTAAGAACCTTGTTCTTAGTGGAATAGCATACTTGTGGTACCCTATGTTCTATTGACATGCATACTATGTTTTACTTGGTCAATTTGGATTTTTCGTGGCATGTCTATTGTGGTTGAGCTTGCTTGAGTTGTTTTTGTATATCATTCTTTTACACACACACACATACATATCTATATATATATATTGGTTCAAAATAGCTTCCCTGATTTTAGTTTCATATCTACCGCCAGTTTGGCAACTTAATTATTTAAGAATCTATGATGGTCTGTTCTTTCCTTTTTTTTGGCAAGCTTTGAAGATATCTCCAGTTTAAGGCTTGTTGTTCTGCATAATTTGGTACTCAAAGATATTATGGCTTCTGCTTATTATGATTTCTGAAATGGGCATCAAAAGTGAATACTCTTCTTTCATTATTACCTCTAGTATTCTTGACTACGATATACTCTTGTCCTATTAGTATGAGTATTAAATTCTTTCTTCTCATTCCAGTCAGATGGGTTACATTTTTTTCTTCTTTTCTTTTGTTTTGTAGTTTTTTTTCTCTGTTTTTTCATTAAAGAATCTGTTGGCCGCTATTTCTTTCAACTGTTTCTTTCCGTACATGCAGATTCATTGAGATATACATCTGCGTTATCAGTGGCTCTGGCGGTTGTCTTCCTTGTCATTACTGCTGGAATTACAGTTGTCAAGTTAATAGATGGAAGTATTTCGATGCCGAGACTGCTGCCTCATGTTACTGATTTTACATCGGCTTTTAATCTCTTCACTGTAGTCCCTGTACTTGTCACTGCTTACATCTGTCACTACAACGGTATGCAAGATGGTTACATTTATGTTTGATATAGTTCATGATCAAAAATCATGTTTACCAAAAAAAATAAAAAATCCTTTGGTTCGGGATGGGTTGGGGGCGGACACTTGTTAAATTAATTTCCTTACAATTTTGTCAAAATAATTGAACATCAAGAAGTTAGATGTCCTGAATTCATGTCCACTCATGATTGTGTATTGTTGTGAGAACCTGGAGGTGGGTTTGACATCTGGCACATAATAGTTGGTAGGGTCTAATGTTATAGGTAACTGTTGAGCTTATTGCATTAACTATCAGATAGGAATTCAACATTTTGTGTATGAAGTCATCTAGCTCGAGTGATTGCTTAATCATCTGAGCCATAAGATCCTCTATAATGATTAAATGGCTCATGATAGTTCTATTTGTGAATAGAGCTTTCTTAATTTTCCAGAAAGTTGGACATCTGATTATAGTACATGTAGATATATTTATATATACACGTGTGTACACATATACACATCTATGCATGCTTAAGATAAGAGCATGCTGTAATTGGTATTTATTATTGTTACGAGGGCTGACCTTTTGTTAACATCATGATTCTGCAGTTCACTCAATAGATAACGAACTTGAAGACAGTACCCAGATAAAAGCCGTTGTGCGAACTTCGCTTACTCTTTGCTCATCTGTTTACGTAATGACAAGCCTCTTTGGATTCCTCTTGTTTGGTGATGCCACTATGGATGATGTGCTCGCTAACTTTGACACCAATCTTGGAATCCCATATAGCTCCTTGCTCAACGATGCTGTTCGTGTTAGTTATGCTGCTCACTTGATGCTCGTCTTTCCCATTGTATTCTTTCCATTGAGACTGAACTTGGATGGGCTTCTTTTCCCTTCTAAGAGGCCTTTGGTTTTGGACAACTTGAGGTTTGCATTGATCAGTATTGGGCTCATTTGCCTCATCTTCTTGGGTGCCAATTTCATTCCCAGCATTTGGGATGCGTTCCAGTTCACTGGAGCAACTGCTGCAGTTTGCATTGGCTTCATCTTTCCTGCTGCCATTACTCTTGGGTAAGTTGTCTTTCTCTCTTGCATCATTGAGTGGTGGAGCTTTTTGATTTGCTTTATGGATTTACTTTTATTCTGAACTTTAGGACTTCAACTTTTGGGATTTTGTTTTTAAAATAAATTTTTGCTGTTGTTTCAGGGATCGCTATGGCATCGCAACAAAGAAGGACAAGATCTTGTGTATTTTCATGATTGTACTTGCCGTCTTCTCAAACTTGGTGGCCATTTATAGTGATGCATATGCATTGTTCAAGAAGAGTGCATCTCCACGTGAATGACCGATGGACATGGAAGTGTGCTTTGGTCTGATGTATGATTTCAATAATCCAAATGATTTGCTCAATATCTGAAGTTGAGTCAGCTCCGCTTCTAAGTGTACAGAGACGTGTACTGTTAGTGTACTTTGAGTGTGGTTTGAATGCCATGTGTAATCTGATTCGAAGGAATAGACATATTAGAGTTGTAGTTTATCATATGGTTAGACATGAAGATTCCCTTTATAGGTTATTTGTCTATTATTAATGAATTGTATGGTTTTGTATATTGTCATGTCATAGTTTTGAGATAAGTTCCAGCTAAGATTTGCAATCAAAGCTAGTTCTCAATTCTCATACGAGTGGAGTCTTTCGAAGGAAAAAATGATAACCCGGCTTGACTCCGAGTTTAGGGAGTGTTTCAAAACTCGATAAGCTGGGTTCAACTCAAGGAAATGGTCTATCCATCTTGAACCCAACCTTAAAAGTTTGGAGTTGCTGACAGCACCGGACACCCCCCAAATGGGAACGAAGTATAATAAAACCACAATTTAGAGATATTCAGGTGTTCCAAATATTTGTATTAACGAAGTTAGGATATCAGAGATACAGGGTTTCTTCGAAACGGGTGACCAACTTACAAAAGTATACTGCACAAACCGAGAAGAAACGGGGCACCCCCTCTTTTTCAAGAGAAGGGGGAACCAGTAAAAACATTACTCACTGACAGAGGCGGCATGAGATGGGGTTTAAATACAAAAAACTTAAAACAGCATGTTACATACTAGACAACAACTATTCTCACTTAAAAACTATTTACAAATCCAGCTCCCAAAGCTTCCAGCATTGCATTGCCATAATTACAAGCATAAGGAATAGTAGGATATGCAGGTTACGGGTTCCCAATATTATTCACAAAAGGTACCAGTCTTCTGTAATCTCTCCTCCTCCCAAGTGCACACCCATCAAGCACCCGCCCCAGGATCAGACGCGTATTCTGCAAGGCGACTTCCCTTGGTGAAATCCCAGGCTCATTTGGGATGGCCTGGGCAATTGGAATGGACCCCGGACCAAATCCTAAAGCCATTGCATACTGTAGTGGTCCACTCCGAGCCTTAAATGAAGTTTGTGGAATGAGCATCTTGTCATCTGTCCCACCAAGTGCATTCTCAAAAGGCTCATGTTGATGGGAACCTGGCAAAGAGCTACAGCTCTGTAAAAGGGCTTCCAACACGCTGAGTGCCTCCCAACACAAAGTGCTCTCAACCAGCTGGGACACAATTGCATACATATGCGGGCTCTGGGCAGAATCCATGGGAGTATGTTGAAGCAAGGCCTTCAGCATGAGAAGTATCACACGCTGATATTCAACTGGCCCTTTCTCCAGAAGCCTTAGCAAATGCCCAAACGCTAGCGCTGAGTGCTTCGGAAGCCACTCGTGACATAATAATGGCGACACACAAGCAAGTAAATTGTCTATGCTCTTAATCTCACCCCGTGAATAAGCCATAAAAACAGTGGCTAGTTCATCCAAGGATTTTGCTTGACACCAAATTGCAATATTTGCTGCAACGGAGCAAGCCTTTTGGTATTGCTGTTGTAGGGGTGAAGCAGGGCCCACAACGGCATCCTGGCTTAACTGCAGACAGAGCCATGGAAGCAAGCCAGTGACGTGCATCAATAATCTTGTTTCCGGATCACCGAAGATTGAATCACAAGAATGAACTGTAATCCGTGAGAGAACCTCGATGGACACACCATGACTTACAGTTGACATGAGCCCTTTAAGCACAAGAGGCTGCACTCCTTCGAAGGCAGGCACCTTCCCACTAGATGGTGATGCCTCAGCATTCCTTGATTCCATTCGTTGGAAGTCACTGTCGGAGACACTGGTATCAAGCTCATCACGAGGCATGCTTGAGAGGAGAACATTTTCGGTTGTTCTATCCCTAAATGATAAACGATCAATGACACGAGAGAAGAGCTCCAGTACCTGGCAGTAAACATGGACAAAGTCTGTGTGCATCATGGCAACGCACCCCCAGAAAAGCTGGGGGTAGAGGATCACCTTCTCGGGCTCCATATTCTCCACCATAACTTGCAATGTTAAAAGAATCTCCATAATGAAGCCTAAAACTGCAGGTACTGGATTTCCTAGGCATCTATGAAGGCAGCGTAGAAGTGATACACATGCATCATTAGTCACGCGTGGCCGAAGCGCACGGTAAATCTGGTGTGACCGGCAGGAAAGGTGTCTCGATGTGCACTCCATTGCCCATTTAAGTGCCTCTGCTCCCCAAGTTTCCCGGAGATCTCCCTGAAAGAAAATAGCATCCACCATGCTCTGGACAAGGGCCGACAAGAGTGCTGCACTTGGAAGCTCCGTTCGTACAACCGTTGGATCCTCATTCTCCCACATCATACTCCCACGCTTTGACTGGACATACTTTATCAAGCTCACCACCTGCTGCTTGTTTTCTCCATCACAATTTTCAACTTCGTATAGCTCCAGATGACGCCCAGCAAGGGAGTATAGCAGATTAACAAGCAGGTGCTGACAGTGCTCCAGCACAATGTCTTCTGAGCTATCCATTGAGACAAATGTGACATGAAACAGCAAGGGTAAGTGCTCCCGAAAATCCTCGTCGTTTTCGTAT
This sequence comes from Codonopsis lanceolata, assembly GCA_013146195.2. Taxonomy (NCBI): domain Eukaryota; kingdom Viridiplantae; phylum Streptophyta; class Magnoliopsida; order Asterales; family Campanulaceae; genus Codonopsis; species Codonopsis lanceolata. The sequence continues at coordinate 124,195,570 of CM028379.1, read as the reverse complement.
GCAATTTCAGCAAGTAGGATCAATGCTATATCAGCATGAGTTAATGAATGTTGCTGATGCCCTTGTAAAGCTGAATGAAGTTCTTTAGCATTGACACCCTGAATTCCAACACCAGGATGTAGACCATCTTCCCCAGAATTTGGAGTGTCAATGAGGTAGTCTCCACTGTCTCGAGAAACATGTCGGCTCCGCAAGCTTCCTGTTGAACTTCGAACCCCCATTAATGGACCTGACATATTAACCAAAGCTGGAAGGAGTTGGCCAGACCGCCCAGCAGTTACAGGAACGATATTCATCTCCGGGGGCATTGGGCTCAGTGGGCCTGAAGCACTTCGGCCCCCCACTGCTGCAGTTCTCCAGCTTAAGCTTCCACTGGTATTCCTTAGTGGACCATCAAGAGATCCTCGAACCAGTAATGGTGACATGTGGGGCTGGCTTTCTATGACAGACGCAATTAGGGCCACCGCAGGACCCTGCGAAAATTCTAAAATGAAATTTCCATTGTTGTCCCCCTTTGCAGTTGGTCTGAGTGGTTCCATGCTATCTTCGAGCATTCGCTGAGCCAACTGGTAAACCAAGTGATCAATTGTACGTTGTGGACATATCCGAGCTAGATATAAACTCACACGTTTCGCAACTGAGAAGTATGTAGCAAATGCGCCACTTATTTCTGCAGATGCATTTGAGTCGCAATCTTCAATTCCTTTCGTAATCAAGAAATCCAGAACGGGACTGATGTTCCTGGGCTTACTAGCGATTGTGCTCCAAAGTTTCTCAATTTCATCAGGAAACTGGTCCCCGTGTCTCATTGTCACGTAGTAAAGGCTTTTCAACAATCTTTCACTCCAGCCTGAGTCCTTGAGTTTCCAGAAATTGAGGTTCTCAATCCACGGAGCCATGCATGTTAGAACCTGATGTTGAGCAATTATATCAACCGCATCGAGTTGTCTTTGCATGATCTCTTCACATAGAAGCTGACTCAGCTCAGGGTGATCTTTGGCAAGTTTGCAAGAGAGTTTGTACTGGAACTGTTGGTAAGAATCAGGAAGGTTTCCAACTACAGCAGCTCGATAACTTCCCGAGCCCTCACTTCCATCCTCGGCCCATTCACGGAGAGAAAGCGTCTCAAGCATCTGAAGAGCATCATCCCGGATTTGCCTTGATGGGTCCACCACTTTGTACAGAATAAGGCTCAAGAGTCTTTGGATTTCACATTTTGGTATCTCTTGACGCATGTAGACTTCAGCCAGCACGCTGAAGTAGCCATCTGCTATAGCAGCGTCAGAGTAGTAGCACTGAGGGAAAAAAAAGAAAAAAATAGCAATGTTAGCCTCAGAAAATGGTAACACAAGATTTTAAACGACACAGAGAAGACAACAGTTAGCAACTAGAGAGAAACACTGCCGTCTGTATCAGAATCCCACAAGTAAATACAGCTACTAGGGAACATTTCTGACTCATGCTGAATTTAGAAGCTCAGATATGTCATGGAGTGTGGAGTAACCAGAAGGGAAAGGTTGAAAAGTACACAAACGAAGGATCCGTAAACAAAACAAGTTAGATGGTTTCACATTTTTATTTCCAGGAAGTTGGAAACAGCAAGTCATGAGATTTCACCATCCAGTTGCATTATTTGTTGACATTATTAATCTTAGTGATGGTTTCACCATGAATGTGATGCATTGGTAGCTCACAGCATCCATCAATGCCCGATTTGAGTAAGGTACACAGAGTGATCCAACTGAAATTGGTACATATGCAAGAATATATACAGTACCTGATCGATGCAAGCCGGAAATAAGTCTAAATTAGTGAGAAGAAGATTCTTTAAAGCCATTTTTGCAAGAGAAACACGCAGAGGGCCACCCCTGTGCCTATCACGTCCAGGAGCTCCTCGCCCACCCTCTCCAGCAAATTTGGCATAAGATGGAGTTCTTGGATCAGCTGGCGATTGCCCAAATGGAACCCTAGGTGCAGGCTCAATGAACAGACTGTTGATCCAAGATATAACTCGACCACTCATTTTTCTTGCATTGTCATCAAAACAAGGGCCATACAAAAGTGAAGCCATGGCATTCATGGAGGCCCACTGAATTGCCTCGACTTGTTCACTTAATTCTTTGTCAAAGGAAAGCTTATCAATTGAGTCTTTTGACCGGGTGTGCTGACTAGACTTGTAGCGCTCAATTTCTCGTCGATAATCACTAACACCATCCTGACTCCATGTACTACCCGAGTCATCACACCAGGAGAGAAGAAGATCAAATAATCGCTTTCTGGTTCTAAGATCGAATTTCTCTGATTTTGACTCAACAAATTCAGGGGCCAGTGATCTTAGAACAGAAGCAAGTGCATAACGGAGAGGTTGCATTTCTTGAAAGTTCTCAGCAGGAGCTGTCGAGATCTGTCTGGTGGTCTCGTCAATAAACTTTAAATAGTGAAGGCGGAAAACCGGCTTACGCCCTAACATCCCTGGCCAGATGTTCTCTGAGACAGCACGGTATATATTTGCAATGTGGATGCGGAGTTCTTCACGACGAGACTTTTGACTCTGCATCAACAACATATTTTAGTGGTTGGAAATGACTAGAACATTAAGTTCAGTAAATCACAAATCCATCACAAAATTTATGAATATGGGCTCTGAACTCAGAGTTGCACTAGACTATTACTTCCTCCATCCAAGGTGCACTCTGACTTATAACACAAATTAAGAAAACAATTGAATAAACATTAACTTCCTAAAATACCCTATCATTTTGTGGCCTTCAAGTTGATTTAGTTGATATGACATAATTATTCTCAACCACAAACACAAAAGGTATTAAAGAAATTTTGTTAAAGCATAGTTTCCCTGAGAAGAAAAGCACCTCTTCAATTGGGACAAACTAAAAAGGAAAGTTTACCTCTTCAATTGGGACAGAGGGAGTACTCCGTACTGGACAATCAAAAATAATGTCATAAACAACAATTTGTTCTGTTCACAATAACCCACAATAAGGTGCTACTCCGAAGGGAAATATAAATACAAGTTCTCTAGGTAGAATAGGATACCAACTTGAACGGCTAAAACAATAGATGATCAGGTCACCACAGACTCTTTTCTTTTGTTGATAAGTAAGAATAAATATATAAACAAGTATCAAAACAGGTGGCGCGTCCTATGTACACAGAAAGCATACGCACTACGACTATCCAATGAACAGATAAAACGTCAATGAAATCTACAAAGGAGTTGTCAATAGACCAAACCGAGTATCTGACTCAGAGCACCAAAAAAATCAAGGTCTGAAGAACCTGCTCCTTCAACATGTCTATCTACACTAAGCCCCGCTTTATCAAAAGCTCTTACCGTCGGAACAGCGTTGTACCCACACACATCTATACACTTTATAAAGACATCTATACACTTTATAGAGAAAAACAATAGCATCTCCCATTTCTTGTGGAATTAGACTGCAGATAGTCATACAAATATGCTCTACATTTTAGGCACATTTATTTAGTTGATGTAGTACATTTTCTTAACTTCTATACTCATCCTGCACAAATTGAGACTCAATTCCATCCCCAAAGGAAAAACATAATTTAAAATCTAAGATTGCAACATAAATCCTATATAGAAACAACTAACCCCACCTTCTGCTTAGCATTTTGCATGAGGATTACACTACTTTAGCTCTTTACCGGTAGCTGTAAGAGTATCTGTCTTTGATAGATTTGGTTTCTATAGAAACCAGAAACTGTAAATAGTGGAGCAAAAAGAAATCACTACAGGGACAGCCTGAAAATCCACACAAATGATGAAAAAAAATAAAACCATGACTAAACCCAGTATGAATCCAGAAGTACAATCCTTTCTCTCAAAATTTGTGCAGAGTGAGCCAGATGACCCAGCGTTCTTTTCATTCCATAAACTCCAAAGGATGGATTACATCACACCAAAGGGCTTTCCGATATCCTTACCCGCCAGAATAAGCACCAACGAGGTTCCCACCCAAAAGCATGCTTTTAACGATTTGAAGCGATGAAATAGCAATAGCAAAAGTGATTAACATTATGCCTTACAACAAACCTTTTAGTGATTAATGTACCACCCAAAGGTCATTTTAGTAGGCTTAAGCCTGAAAAAGGACTGCTATTTTGGGATTTATCAATAGAGGAAGGGGGTCCAATTTCCTGGACATAAGGAGTATTCCAGTACAACATCTACTGAATAAATTTACAAGCACCAGACACATCCTGCCCCTTCCTTCCTTCCCTAGGTGGGCAAACAATAATGTGACGATCATATAAATGGAGCTGAAATCCCAGACCATGACTGAGAAGCTCAACATTGATTTTGCCTCGAAGGAAACTACAGATTAGTTCATAAGATCCTAATAGGCATAATACATAATGCATATCCTTAATTAAGGGCCTTTGAGTAGTTTCCTTTTGTGCAGAGAGAACCTGTCCAAATATGAGGTGAATATCCACTCCGTAATGAAGCCTCATTGTTTATATGGAGAGAGAAATATCTTCAAGAAAATGATTTGAGAATGTTTAGACTTAAGATATAATATATACCTTCCACTTCGGTTTTCCTTCTGTTTCCTGAGAAACCTCGTCAATGAACGATGCTAACTCACTAAACATTATCTCACACACTTCCAGATGCGAGTGGCCAAGAGCCATAGTTGCTGCATGCTGCAAGCATATGAAAATAGTTAGCTCTGGAAATGTGTGAAAATTAAGATGCACATCAATGTTACAATAGCGGAGAGTTGATAGTTTGTATTAGTTACAAAAATCCTACTAAAGACAATAATAGCACAACAGGAGTGTGCTGCCAGATTTACCATAGAATATATGGTCAGCAAATAGACCACAATGTCACTGTTCCCTATGCTCGCTGGTTTAGCTGGTCAGATTCTCATGTTAAGAGGCATGCCATAGCCTTCTTTCTAATGCAGTACTCAAGTACTGGGGTCGGATTCTTGCAGATACATGTATCATAGCTAAACAGTATTTCTACTATGCAACAAAATACCTCAGCAGCTTTTTTTTTTTTTTGAGGAAAAATACCTCAGTAGTTGAAAGGTATAATTAAGGAAAAAAGATTTCATGTAGCTTGGTGGGGCCAAGAGGCTGTTCACCACCAAACAGAAAAAAACAATTAGCTTTTGAATAAATGATAATTCTTTTTTCTCTATCTTTTTCCTGAATGTCTCTGGCTTTGCGCACTCAACTACAAGATTAACTCACACTTCTTTCGTGTTGGGTTGGTGAGAAGAATCGATTTAAATGGCAACACCAAATCTTTCGCGAAGGATTTTTATAACTTTCGCACCAAGAATCACTGCAGAGAAATAATCAAGCCAAATCAAAATTCATAGTTTCTTCATAATATGTTGCAAGTGAGAAGAGACACTATTTTCAGGCCAAAAGGACATGTTGCCAACAAGTGAAGTCCTTTGGTGGGCAATTATGTTAGTACCCTTTACTTTTTTGTGGATTCTCAGCTCATATTTCTGTTTTCTGTTTCATTTTCTAGCAATCACAGAGAGCGGTTTGGGTAGCAAATACCTTTAACTGTTTTATAGAAGCTGCTACTGTGCACATGCGCAGTTGTTTTCCTAAATAAAGCACTAGAAAAACAGCAAAATGAAGATGAAAAGCTGGAACAGGAATATAAAGCACAGCTACTGTACCCTGCACTCTACAGCTCACTTTCTAAAAACAAGAAAATGTAAACTGGATCAAGTATGTGGAGCTTGACAGCGGTTTGTATAGCAAAGACCTTTTTTTTTCATAGAAGCTAGTGTGAACATGCACAATTGTTTTCATAATAAAAGCATTGGAAAAACAGCTAAATGTAAATGAAAATTCTTAATATTTTAAGAAGCTGGAACGGGAACATAAAGCAGAGATACACTACCCTGAACTCTACATTTCACTTTCTAAAACCAAGAAAATGTAAACTGGATCAAGTACGTGGAGTTTCAGGTTGGAGAGCATGTTGTTGCTTAAAACTTACTACATGAGCTTCAGAACCAGATTTTAGTGAGGGAAAGATTAGATGGAATAATTCTCTGGTTGTAGCTGAGCCACCACCTTCCCTTCCAGGTGGACAGGAACAAGCAAACATTGCATACATCAGCCACTGATCTAATTTACTGTCGGTATCCTGTGACTGATGAGCTTTTCCCCCCAACTCAACAGGTGTGATATGAGCAAGACGCTGAATAACCTCTAACCTGCAAGCAATTATTTAATCAATATAAAATTACTACACAATTTGAATTCTAAATCAGAGAAGAAATGAATGCTTAACTAAAGAAAGCAAAACCAGCAATGGAATTAGTGGACAGTTTCTCTTCACTGAATGATTATTCAACCTAATTTTCTCACTAGAATTTGACTTATCCATTGATGCAATACTAAAGCATTTGATAGACGTTCATTGGCCATCATTGACCCGCAACAGCAGGGCTAGATGGGAGGACTTGGATAAGACCTGATATCTGGCATTATCTACTTGCACAAAGTAACTACTCAGGTTGCATATTTCTGCTAGAAAGTCCAAGCTGTTACAATCTTGTTAGAAGACGACCTTTAAAAAGTAGGCATCCTATCGGGCAAAAAAACATAAGGGAGGAAGTAGTAGCTAATACTCTAAGTACCTCAAGAGAGCTAAAAAGCGAAACAAAATCTAGGGATGAAACGGGGCCTGATGCAGGTAGGCAAAGGGCCAAGGCCCAAGGAGAGCCCAGCCCATTAGTTGGGACAGGTGTAAAACAATGATGGGGACGAGGAAAGGAAAGAGAAAGAGATAATCTCATACAAAATTTTAATATAAATAATTGCTCCCTACGTACAAAATGAGTGACCACTTTTAGTTTTTCATGGAAATTAAGAAAGCTGACTTTTAAACAATTTTACTAGCAATATACATAAATATACTTGTTCACATAATGTTATTGCGAGTTCTCATTAGGACATGATGAATGGAAAAGTGAATTTAGTAAATTCATCAATTTTTCGTTAATATGCAACATAAAAGCTTACTACAAAAGTTTTAATTACTTTGCTTCCTGAACAGAGCTTGGGCAGAGCTCAGCCCCATATTTGACTAGCTCACTAAGACATCGAGCCCATCTGTTTTTATCAGGGCTTTCAAAGAGCATAGACTGAAGTGTAACATCAGGAGGTACTGCATCAGATTCTCGTCTGAGATCAAATGGACGCCCAGAATCCCAATAGCAGCTCTGAACAATGTCATCCTGTAAAAATCAAAGGTTCTTATATGTAAAAGTACTCTAGGAAAACAAAAAGGACACCGCATAAATATTCAGAAGGAATAAAAAGGAAAATATTTCATGGAATTGCTCATTTAAGGTGAAAAAGATTAAATAACTTTAGATAAAAGAGGTTAAAAGCAGAACGCACCCCATTCTCTTCCAGAACATCAATTATAAATATTGGCTCAGCTTCATGTTTCATAAGTTCTGACTGTTCATACATTAAGACTTCTCGTATATCATTTCGTAAAGCCCGAACACAGCGCAGCAACTCCAATGCTGTGTGCCTAATCTGGCTATCAACAGAACTAAGGAAGATAAGACCAACCGCATCTATCTCTGAAGCACGAAATTCAATAGCATCTCCAGACTGATGAAAAGAAGACTTCTTAAACCCATCTATTCTCTGCACACGCTTTGCCTCTGAAGCATCTCGTCCTACCTTATCGTCGGCAAGACAAGCTCTCCAAAACCGCAAGAGCTCCAATAGGCGTCCCAATGATGTTTGAATGAGAAGAGGAAACTCATCAGGAAGGCGTAAGATGAAGTTGGACATACCTCTCAAAACCGCAAAGCGGCGATGAGGAAGATATCTTACAATCCGATTCAGAACCTGTACTGCTTCCTCGCGCACACCAGGATCAATACTTATGCCATGTTGAGGTATTATCTCAGTGATCTTGTCACTTCGACCAACTTCTTCAATTAGATAAGGTATACATTTAAGCACCGACCGAAAAAGATATCCTTGAGATTTTTCCTTTGTCACAGCATCTGGAGAAGTTATACTTCAAATTAAGCCAATGCAAGAAAAATAAGCATTTCAAGCAGAACTTGGAAAACTTAGGATGCAATAGATACTTGGGAGAATATGCCAAATGGCCAGAAATGGGATGCACAGACAGAAACGGCACATCGAGACTGATGTAGTACATGGCCCAGCGAAATACAACTTTGGGCAATTGCTAAGAATAAGCAAACAACAATTTGAAGGGAATAAGGATTTGTATCAACTGAATGGACTATCATCTCCACAATTACATGTTGAAAATATGTTTGACAACAAATAGAATCTCTCTCTCTCTCTCTGTGCGTCCCCCCCCCCTAAACAGCCCTTCCCTCCCTCCTACCTCTCTCCATGTCTCATATCCTAACAAAATTTACAATGAAGAAATTTTAAAGAGCTCCATATAAATATCAAGCTTCAATTGAGAAGGCACAGATTCAAGCATAAAGAGCCATAAGTGTTGTGGAAAGGATAGAAACTGTGTCAAAAAGAAATGGTGAAAACAGTGGGAGGGGATTGTCACTTATCCCTATGCACCAGAATGGTTCATCTTTAGTTTATATATTTCTAAAACAAATGAAATGGTATGATAAACATGTTCAAATCAAATATAGTATCCAGTTGTATCACAAAGATAAGCAACCCTACCGTACAGGAGAAAAAATAAATATCCATCTCTAACTTGTTACAAAGTATGTTGAAAAAAGATAGTAATACTAGATCAAACAAGAATAATGAGTATGTTCTTAAATTTACTACTCCCTCTGTCCCTTAATAATCGTCCTGCTTGACCCGGCGCACAATTTAAGAAAAAACAATTGATTTGATTATTTATATTGGTTTAATGTATAATTTCCTTTAAAGCCCATGTGTATGTGGCCCATAATTAAAGTAGAATGAAAAAGTAAGGGTAAAGTGGTAAAAGTGATGTTCTAAAAAGGTAAGTTTCAAACTGGACAATTATTTTGGGACGGACAAAAAAGGAAAGGAGGACGATAATTTAGGGACGGAGGGAGTATAACCAATGATGTCATCGTATTGCAGATCCAACTGTACATGCTCCAAGGAAACATAATGATAAAATACTAAAAGCGGTTACCTATTGTTGTCCTTGAGGAAGTAAGAAGAGCCTGACTGAAGGTTCTGTGGCATGACCTCAGAATAGACTCAATAGCAGCCTTTACTTTTGGAATGTAGTGGCCAATATCATGAACTGCCAAGACAGTAAATGGCAAAAAAGAAAGTCAAATTAATTCAAACATCAAAGAACGAAAATGAACATGTAAAGCTTAAGCTGCAAAATGAGTCATCAATCACCATGAAGTATTTCCAAACCGACATGCTGGCTTGTAGGAGACATAGCTATGGCAAGCAGAGCACGGAGACCAATAACCTTCGCTTCACTTGGACTATCTTGCTTTAGCAGTTCTAGTATCACATGGTTCATTGCAAAATCAAGGTTATGTTCTGCAATGGTGACACAGAACTCGACAAGTTTATCATGTTGGACATCCTGTGTAAGCATCCCTTTTCTGAGAATAGTTAGAAGTTGTGCAGTCACACTATCCAGGTAGTCCCATACCCGGTTTGGTGGCTGGGAATCCCCATGAACACTCAAGTAAAATCTTAAAACACGGTGAAGACAATCCAAAGCCATGAACCGGTGGTTTTTGTCCTGCAGAATAAGCCTAAAGTATGTCATGGAGCACATCGAAGCTATGTATCTCACAACTCCAGTAAATAAGAAAGAAGATGAACAGAAAGCCGCAGAAAAGAATAACCAAAAGTTTCTACACTGGTGTAACCATGGCAGTAAATATGTTACCCTGAGATGCTTGTACAGCTGCTCCATATGAGGGCTAATGTTATTGAGAAAAACATTAGGATCGCCGAGACAGAGAAGTAGAGTCACCAAAGGATAAGCAACCTACAACAAAAGCATTGTTTGTATCAGGAAAATTACTCCAAATGAAGATTTTACAAAAAGGGGTATCAGACAAACAAAGCTAACCAAAGGGCAAGGCAAAATAAGAGTAAATATGAACTTGGTCAAAACTTAAACATCAGATCAGAATATGAAATATCTAAATAACCTAGAACAAGTAGCGATTTATCCAATCAATCTATTAATTGCATAGCATCTTTCCAATTTCAAGTTTCCATTGTTCTACAGTAATGGAAAATAAATAAACTACGATTACATCATCTCCATAATAAATTATTGTGGCTGAAAAATCAAGGGCCCTTTTGACACGTAAGCACTTGTTTTTTTGATAAGTAACACTTAAGCACTTGTTATGAACAAGAACTGTAAGGTACATCTGTAAAGCAAAGTTTTTCATACTTTCAGACCCAGACTACTATTGAACAAATTTAGCCGTAGAATAAGAAGTTGATCACGGTAGAGTGGTTTGGAACCCCTTGTTTCGTAGGAGGAGGAGCATGGGCTGTGGAGGAGGGTGGCGATCTGTAGATACGGAGAGGGAGAACATAATTGGTTCCCTAAAATCGTCACTAATTCTTTCGGGTCAGGAGTTTGGAAAGGTATTTGTAAAGGGTGGGCGCAGTTTGAAAGATTTGTTTCTTTTGAGGTTGGTAATGGTTTGAGAGTTAAATTTTGGAAAGATAAGTGGCGTGGGGAGGATGAACTTTGGAGAGTCTATCCTGATTTGTACAATCTGGCTGTGGACAAAAATTGTTATGTTGGTTCGGTGCTTCAAATTGATCATTGTAGAGTGGTTTGGAACTCCTTGTTTCGTAGGGATCTTCAAGACTGGGAGATGGAGATTTGTGGTAATTTTTTCACTTCGCTATATTCGCATCAGATTGACAAAAGCAGAAATGATAAGGCGAGGTGGGCTGCGTCGAATAGCAAAAAGTTTACTGTCAAATCTTTCTTTCTTGCTATTTCAGACAAAGATGGGTATTCCTTTCCTTGGAAAGGAATATGGGAAGTGTTGCTCCCAGTCATGCTACCTTTTTTGTTTGGGAAGCCTGCTATGAGGCGATTCTTACCGGAGAAAACATACACAAAAGGGGGGTGATTTATGTGAAGTGGTGCTACATGTGTAAAGGTAATGAAGAGAGTGTTAATCACTTGTTACTGCATTGTCCAGTGGCTCGTTCTTTATGGTATACGGTACCAGGGATTTTTGAGATTTCGTGGGTAATGCCCGGAGGATGCTTTTAAGTTGGTTGCTGTACAATTGCAGGAGGAGCAATATTCTTTGGGGTGCTATTCCGACGGGTGTTTTGTGGACCATTTGGAAAGAGAGGAATAGAAGAATCTTCGATAATATTGAGGTTTCGCTGGATCAATTGAGAGATTGTCTTTTGCGTACTTTGTTTTTGTGGTGTTCGACGACTAATCAATCTCTCGGTCATTCTTTTGTGGATTTTATGAATAGTTTTAGTATTGAGTAGTATGTATACTCCTAGGGCTTGTTTGGTAGTCAGACAAGGATAAGCAGTATTATTACTCCCAGTACTATTAGTGCCCTCGCTATTAATCCTCACTTGTATATCGGAGGTAATTTTGAGATTACAAATGTTAATCCCAATTTTTTTTAGTGAGGGCGCTAATAATACCACCCTCCTCCTTGGTATTAATAGTGAGGCAAAAATGACTTAATCCGGATAACTCATGTTATTAGTCCCGACCACCTATTGCGTACCAAAAATCAGGCAACTCGGCTTATTAATCTTATCTGCCTTTAACCCTGGCTACCAAACGGCACCCTAGTGTACAAAGGACGCGTCACCAGTTTTGACGCTCATATTTATACAAATTTTACCTATTAAAAAAAAAAAGTTGATCACAACTCCTCCATATGCATATATGTAGAGGTCGAAAAAGTTTGAGGGAAAAGGATTTTGATCTAGCCATAAGCTTTAGAAGAAGAAAGTAAATATTGTACGTTTCATGGAAAATAATCTAAGGAAAATAGTTTCCGGAAAATGGAAGTTTTTTATTTTCCATCGTTTGGTAGATCTTTTTAAAAATGTATCAGCTTTTCAGGTGTTTGATGAGTACACTGAAAATGTAAGTCATGAATTCATATAAAATTTATATTTGAACCCGTTTGTAATTTCATTCATTTATTTGGATAAAGAAAAAGTATACATTGCAAGATTAGTAAAATAATATAATCGATATTTTCAAAAAATTGGTAAAGGAAAGTCTTGTATTCTTGTGAGTGTGAAAGCAATTTTTTTCTTTTGTTTACTATTCCCTCCATTCCGGGCAAAGAGTCCACTATTCCATTTTGGGATGTTTCACATAAAGTGTCCATTTTCAAAAATGAAGGCATGAAAGTGTCATTTTATTACTAATGGACTACTAAAAGTGTCATTTTCTTAAAAAGTTTGACTTTCAAATGGGGACTCTTTCCGGAACGGAGGGAGTATTTAGGATGTCTGGGAGTGGAAGGGGGGGCCAGGTTCGTGGGGGCAATGATAAGAGGAACACATGGGATACAGTTACCGTTGTGACTCAATTTCTGAATGGGTTGAATTCTGGAAAATGACTCACAGAGGTGGAGGTCCGTTAGTAATTTCCGGACAAAAGGCTTCATTTTCCATCGACTATTTTTCAAAATGCTACCAAACACTGGAAAATAGCGAGAAACATGCTATGAAAATCATTTTCCGTGAAACAAACGGTTAGACAGAATGACACGAGGTCAAATAGCAATGTTCATCCCCTAAAAAGAACAAAAAAATAAACAGTTTTCTTCAACTTATCTCTTCCACACATAGCAATTGTACGTTAGGTCAAACTGGGGTGTCTATCTCTCAAAACATGCAACTGGTAACATGACCAAAGGAAAACAGTGCTCATACTAGCAACCGCAGAAGGTCTGATTTTCATCAGTACACAGATTACAATGAACATAACGTTGAAATTTATTAAAAACGACAAGAAAGTAAAGCATTGATGGGTGACCTGCATTTACTTACTGATATATGTTTGCTCTGTTTGTCCATCCAATGCATGAGCTGCATTCTTATGCGCGCCACAGCTTCATACCACAGAGTAAGAGCAGGTTCTACACCAGCAGGAGGCCACTGGCCTTTCCCACCATCAGCAAGGGGTGCTAGTATGTTTGAAAGCATATTACACAGCGCATGGTGAAGTTCACTTTTTCGTTTATGGGGAGCACGATTAAGAGGATTGGCTTTCGCAACAAAGGAAGCTGATGCATTTAGACCACCCTCTGTCTTCACCTGACATCACAAGATAAATTAACGAATTGTCAATACTTGCCTCCAAGGAAAATTTAACCAGAAAAAACTTATTCTCACTTACCCCAAGCTTTAGGTAGCGCATTCCGTTAATTATACTAAGTGTCTCACTTCGAGCAACACTTGTGTCAATTCGACGAGTATTAAGTTCCATGAAAAAGCGCTCGGTCACAGAACTAAACCTATTGAGGTAAAGGAAAACTGTTATCAATTTACCGACAGTCTAATTTATCAGTAACGACTCAAGCATGTCAGGGCTGAATAACATTCTAAAAATAAAAAAACATTGATGTCAACGAGGAATGCTTGTGTTTTGTAAGGTTATCAAGTAAATATGTACCCACGGTGAGGTAGTTGGGCGATAATAATCTAACACATTGCGCACACCGTCTGTGTCATATATGATGATAGAACTTGCAAACAAGAAGACTCAAACAAGTAAAAGACTCGAACAATCAAGGAAGCGAAGAAAATAAAGGAGTACAGAAGTCAGCAGCCTAAATAGCCCTCAGGCCCTTCACTCAAATCAATATTTCCCAAATGATAGATTATTTTGGATAAGGCAATGAGACGCAATTCCTAACTAAATCAGAAGGAAATCAGTGCGAAGAAGATTGAACAAACAGAATAGGACTAGCGGCACCTAATATGCAAATAAAAAGTAAGGCGCTAAATTGCATTTTGAACCCCTGGAAAAAATTCATAAAAGGTTGGTGAATTTTTTTTACACGAGAAATTGAAGGCTATATTCGAAAGTGGATGACTTCATAATTAGGTCCAATGAGCACTCTTTAACATCCAGTCCCAGTATGCTTCCTTGCAGAACATTCCCATTGGCTCCCATCAAACATGCAAGACGGCACGAAGAGGAGACCAATGAAACTGATCCAAAGATTCCAGTTAAGTAAAATTGTTTCATCATCTATTTTATAAAGAAAAAATTATTAAAAAATCAAATGAGTGAAAAATTGCCTATAATACAAAAGCAACTAGGAGCCAATAACTGATCATATTATTGAAAGTGATCTTCATTAGCATTAACAACTTTGATCATCTCCAAGTCCTGTCATCAACAGATAGTAGATACCAATTACCTGATACGTGATAGAGCACCTAGGAGCTGCGCAACTAGGTCCAGAAGGAGCCCTCGCAAATCAACCAATGAAGGATACTCAACCTGACTAACAACCCTGTAAGAGTAAAATTTGAATGTTTATTATTAATAAACAATCACTGGACGAGAGATACGAGTATTATTGCTACAGAATACAGATTGCATTCCTTTAGCACCTAATAGTGACATATACCCTACAATATTATGCTTAAGTAAATGTTCAAAAATCACACACGCACACACAAGCATTGCACACACTTATTTATATACACCAACAGGCACCTAGTTAATGAGAATATGTTTGCTTTGAAGCACCGTACTCACCAAGGTACAAAAATAAAATATCAAATATTAAATTCCACCCTATAAAACCGTAGCCGCATTAGAAGCATTATTTTTGTCAGCATCCTCGTGAACTGTAGATAAGCTTTCAAACTATAACAAGGTACTTTCCTTTTTCCATTCCAATATCGACTTGAAAAAATCAGTAATCAACTGAATTAACATAAAATGAAAGATGAATATAAAATGACCAAAGTAATAAGAAGCCCATGCACACTGAAAAGGAAAGGCTAAAAACACGAGTAAATTCATGCCACACATACTATGATTACTTGGCTGAGGTACAACAATAGATGAGCTAATCAATCATATCATGCCCGTGGCCTACAATATTCATAAACTAAAGAAGTGGTACTGGGAGTACGTCTTATTTGTACAAACTGAAACCAGGTCAATACTTTTGTCCAAACAATATAACAGCTCATAACGTGGGCTAAAATTCAGATTGAGCTTAGAGCCCACCCCACAGCAGTGACAACCCTACTGCCACATAATTGGTAAAAGAATCTGCAATGGAACCCAAAGATTGCGAGACATAAAGTTCTGCATTTCATCATGAAGCACTAACGAAGTTTTTACAAATACATTGAACATCAGCAAGCTAACTGATCCATTTGAAATTTGACAAGTTTATATACCAAGTTAGCCTTACCTGTCAGCGTTGATTAACCAGTCAAACACAAAATTTTCAAGTCCAATCCAGAGCTTCTCTGCAGTGAGGATAAGCATGTAAAATTTGAGCAGAAAATAACACAGTTCATATAAAGGCAACATTAAGACAGAAGCACCAACCTGTAAGTCCCTCTTGTGGGCAGCACTCAACGAAGCGAATACACGCAGAACAAAATATGCACTCCACAGCAAGCTGATCCATGAAATAACATCAGTTACCTTAATTAAATTTCCTTACGGAGATGCTATATCGCAATTTTTTATTTTAAAAAGAAACTAACATCAACCAGAAAAGGTCTTTGTGAACCACAAAATGTTAATTGACCTCTTCATATACAGGCTAACAGCCATGCGAATTTGACATATCGAGAGATTACGACCTAACAAAATTGGTCATCTAACTCGAAGAGTACATTATCTTGCATTCTAGTGAAAATCGCAAGCGAGTAGGCAAATTGAGCAAAACAACACCTATGTCCACAACTACTCATGTACCCGGAGCACAAATATTATATATGGTTTGAGCACATTGTAATTCTTTGTCGGACATTATTTCTTTTGATAATTAAGAGTAAATTCTCTGTCGTGCATAGAAACGTCAAATCTCAACTCTCAAGGTAACCCCATGTAAAATCCACAATTCATCTTGGCCAAATCGGCTTTGCATACCAGACTGCAAAGACAGAGAGACTGAATATGAAGCAATCTTCTGTTCAAGCATGTTATACATAACCCTGTCCCATTTCCCCATTTCTGCCTGCTATGAAACTTATATACAAATCTAATCTATGATAATAATGCTGGAGGTACATATATTTAGACAGAAGAAACTCAATAAGTAATTGTCTTTGGCTGCATCTACTGTATGTTGGTCGACCACTAGAACCTTCAGTTTCTAATTGATTACATGCTTTTGTGTCCAAATATTTGTGCCACTTGCATCAGTACTTATCACGCATTCACAAAAAATAAAGGAGCGAATAGAGAACAATATAGCCAACAATACAATATACAAACTGAAAAAACCAGTCTCATGATAGTTAAAGTCAGACTGAACAGGAAAAGAAAACAGATTAGCTGTGCAACATGGACTGTTCCTTTACATGCAGTTCTATGAATTTAAACCACAGAACTTTTACACCTTAGAGCTTGCTTACAGAAAGAAGACATCAAAGCAAGTAAAAGTACTACAAACCTTTCTTTGGAATGTAGACGCATCATTTGCACCTTTTGGTGATTCACTGCAAAAGCAACCAAAACAATCAAAACTAAACAAAAACTAAAAGTGTGCAACACACACTCACCGAGGCAAAAGGAAAAAAAGAAAGATCTGTAGCCACCATGAAATTTTTTGTAACATTGTCATTTTCAGATAACCTAATTTAAATGGTTAATGTTGACTACTTGACTCTACTAGAACGTTTAGCTCTTAAATACATAAAATCTAATTCAAATCAACTTTCAACATGTACTTGTGCAGCATCAAGGCTTGACTTCTGAATTTTCATCACCAACATGAGGCACAACGACAAGTATTTTTCTCCTACCATCACAGTGATGTGCCTACGAATAAAGCTGCTATTCAGCTAGCAATATTACCATGTTTCCACCATGAATGTCAAATTTGAATCTCAAACACAATAAACACACAAACTCGTATTAATTAAGTGTTATGTGATCTGAACAACCACCTTCCACCTTCCATGCTGGTACATCCATAGGTTGAAAATATGGTATATTATAACGAGATGCTAGCTATGCAAAAGATATGATTGGCCCAAATCCAAAATATATATTTTAAGACAAAGTCAAATTTAAAACAATCTAGCTCACTCGATTTGCTTAAAAGAGTAACGGATTTGCAATATATATGTCCCGATTCCCATAACACACAGAATTTGGGAAGTCAAAAGAAAGGTATCCACACCACCATAATTAATTTATTTTTTTAAACATCGACTAGAAACACACTCAAAAAATATTAAACTGATAGGTACCCTCATACCCACCTTTCTCTCCATCGAAGAAGAGCTTCGAGAAGAGGTACAGGAGTATGTCGTGCCACCATAGCTAAGGAATCCAATACTTGCTCGTATGCTGGGTCTGATGGCCGTAGGTATTGTCCATCCTGCAGGCCCCACATGATTGAGAAGAAAGGTGAAAACATGAAATTTTATCCACAATTCCAGCATCGGATGACATGTAACATCATTCTACGGGTAAAATGAACAATATCCATTTCTTAATGCTCTCATAATGATAAGTGCCATTTGACAATTAAAAACCAAATCATATTGATGGAGAAGGCGCAACGAATTTCAAGTTTTAGATCTCCTACGTTCTGCACATGCATCCCTCGCAGTGCAGTGTATTAAAGAATAAGGAGGCATGTAAGACACTAGATGGGGATACTAAAGCAGACATGGGCCATCAATTTTCTAGAAGTTTCACTCGTCTAATTTTCAAGTGTTTGCTTCAACATTCACTCCCTCCCCAAATTATGTTTTTACCATAAGAATCTTCTTAATCTTTTTACATCTGATGTATCAGTAAACACCATCATATCCATTTGAGGTGCATATCTTCATCCATATAGCATAAATTTCTTTCAAATCTTACCTTCCATCTGAACTCACCTCGGAAATCTGTCTATGCTACATACTCGGATTGCTTGTCGAGTATCATACATGTTTACGGAATAGAGACGGGTTACTCGGCTTTATCAGTCTGATACCCGTTTACTTGATTCAATGTGGTGTTTACAAATATTACAGCCAGAAGGATTATCATCTTCTATGCAAGAAATCTATCTTTATTAAGAAAACCATGACAGTAAACACAGGTTTAATATTTACCTAACAAATACATTAAGAAAGATGATAATCCTGCTGGCTAGCAATAAATTTGAGAAACTCGGAGACTCGTAATCACTGATTAGCAATAAATCATGAAGGTAACAGATACAATTGTGGTATTTGATCACCAAAATAGCTGTATTGGGAGATATTGAATGATATGTACACCAAAAAGATCTCCAGACCTCTGGAACACTAAGGTGAAATAGTTTTAAACTAGTTATCTCGTTCAAGAACTAATTCCAAAAAATGCTTCAACGCTCTAGTAGTTTGAGGCAATTTCTCAAGCCATCAAGAGTAATGTCTGTATATCAAAACGCGATGGGGCAAAGGCAGTGTGTATTAAAATGAGCCGAAGAATATGTCCTAACAGCCTAGCCTCCTCGAAAACATGTGCCATGGCATGGCCTTACAAAAGATGAGCTCAAAGTTGCCCAAACAAACAGCAATAGTTTAAACAGAAGAGTGCCAGGCTTCCTTTAATGGAAAAAAAAGAACAAAAAAACAAAAAAAACAAAAAAAAAACAAACAAACAAAGACAAGGATATAAGAAAGTTACATGCATTTCATTTATGGGAACTTCTAACATTACAATCCCTTCGAAGATTTCCAAGTTAAGTGGAACCACTGCCCAGCGAAGCATCCATTTACTTCGGAATACCCAACCAAGATGCCGCCAAATCTCCCGCCAACCTGGTCATAATCAAAGACTAACTAAACAGAGAAACAAAACCAACTTCTCCCCACCCCCCTACTAGTAACAATGCACGGTTACATATGGCTTGCCCTTGTCCTACTTCAACTTAAACCCAGCATTACTAAGCCATAATTAGGATTCATGAAGTGTAGATCTCACTTTTGTAGTGGAACAGATACATTGAGTTACAAATTCTGCTATGACTACGAAGTCTGGAACTCAATCGAAATTCTCAAGGCATAATAAAGATTCTACATAGAAATGGCAAGAGGAAAAATAAAAAAATTACCTGTGCTTGAGCAGTTTCAATTCGACGACGAGCAAGCGGAAGGAACCGCTGCAACAGCGCATCAACAATCAGCTTTGCAGCACTTCCAGCCTTCATCCTCAACTAATCCAAACTTCAAAAACTTCAACTTCACCTCCTCCAATCCCAACCCAACATATTCACTTCACACCCCGAATTCGATCTTAATTCAACAAAAGATTAAAAAAAAATTGAATCGATAATTCCTCAATAAAGTTGCATTATTTAAGTTGTCGAAAAAGATACATTTACAGCTGTATGTATACGTCAATGTGTGAGATTGTGTTTGTGTTAGCATGTGTATGTGCGTGTGTTTGTGTGTGAGGGACAGAGAGTTAGGGTTTAAACCGTACCTAGAACAACCGCTAAAAGCAAAATCCGACAGCGTCTTCTCCGTCATCTGCTTAATTATTCTTAATATTCCATCTCTGCTCTCTGCGACTTCAAACTCCGTCTGTGATCTTGAAATGAAATTAATTTTCCGAAACTAAGGGCCCGCAGTGGAATTTAGCAATTTCATAGGGATACTTTCGGGTTTAAGCATGTAAGCTTTTTTGTTCCGAAAATACCCCTATACAATAAGTATTCCTTAATCCAGTAGTTAATTTCACTGCTGTCCAAC
Source organism: Codonopsis lanceolata (assembly GCA_013146195.2). Taxonomy (NCBI): domain Eukaryota; kingdom Viridiplantae; phylum Streptophyta; class Magnoliopsida; order Asterales; family Campanulaceae; genus Codonopsis; species Codonopsis lanceolata. The sequence continues at coordinate 124,175,647 of CM028379.1, read as the reverse complement.
CTTCTTTTTATAATCAAACGGTATCATTTCAATTGCCGTCGCTCACAATCAAATACTCGTACCCATCTGTAAACAGCCCACCGGCGGCCTCGTTTTCTGGCGATGGTCAGCGGCAGCTAGTCCTCACCAGCTCCCCCTCTTTGGTCGGACGGTACACATATTTTGTGATTTTAAATTTCATGATACCAAAAGATTTAATTGCAAAATTTTGATTATGTTTGCTGATTGAACTGGTTGATTGTGGAAATTAAGGTTTGTATCTAATTAGGAAACTTGTAGATTTTTTTAAATGATAGATATTTGGTTGTCTTTATATGTGTCAACTTGGGTATTCGAGCTTTTAAGTTTATTACGTAGTATAGTATTCTTATTTTTATAATTTAGGAATGCTAGTAACAATTGGCCTCGGCGGCAGCAGTTGCATTTCTGTTGTCAAATCTTTCTAAAAGTAGTCAATATGGTTTTGTTCTTAATCTTTGTGATTGAATGGAATTATGCTAGAGGGGAAAGATGAGGTTTAACATTGTATGAACTCTATATGACTGCTCAAAGAGCAACGTTTTTTCTATTATTAAAGTGGTCCATTATTGTAGTATATTGGAAAGGAAAGTAGGTGTTTATTGAAAGCTTTTGTTGTACTACTCTCATCTCCAATTGTGAGTAGAATTAAAACTAAACATTTACTGTGTTTGAGTTTTTTTTTTTTTTTTGAGGTTTACGCTCCCTATGTCCCATAAAATGAGTCACACTTTCCATTTTGGTTCGTCCCAAAAAAAAAAGTGTCGCATTTCTAAAATATGTGTATCAAAACTTCATATTTTTCAGGTTTTTCTTTCTTTTGGAAATACGTGATATTTATGTTAAATGTGCAATTTAAGGAAATTATAGAGAAGCAAAAGTAGGATACTAAAATGTTACTTTTCCAACGTGACTCCTTTTCTGGGACACAGGGAGTATATTTTTGGCAGTACTCACTCCTTGTATGCCGACTGCAAACCTTCGTGCCTATGACTAATGACTATGTCTCTCGAGAAACCAATCCTGGATAGTCATAGCTTATGCCTACTTGAGAGTTGAGTCTTTAAGTTATTGGGTGAGCTATTGCTTGATATTTTGTTAATTTCATTTTTCTCTTTCTTGATTTGCATATAAGATGGGTTTGATGAATGATTGATAAACTGCAAAATTTGATTTATGTTTTTACTAACATAGAGTACTAATTGAATTGGTTGATTGTAGAAATTTAGATTCGTACCTAGGGCCTCAGAATTGGCAGAATTAGCTACTTTGTTCAGTTATGTATTACTCCTTAAGTAATTACCTAATGACTCTTATTAGGAAACTTGTGGATTTTGTGGAATTGTTAGATTTTTGGTCATCTCTCTGAATGTGGGAAATGCTAGAGTTGGTCTTGGCGCTAGCAGTTGCGTTCCCAATGTAAAACTTCTCAAAGTAGAATTTTAGCTACACTATTGTTAGCATGAACCATACTTAAAATCATTGATGTGGTTTTTGTTTTATATTTCTTAATTTTGTGATTGAATGGACTTATTGATACTTTCCCTGATGTTGGACTTATCATCGTTTTTTTCTTATTCATATCTTATATCTACTTATGAGTTGAGACTAAGTTTGGGTTAGATATTGCTTGGTATGTTGTTCTTTTCTTTTCTGTTTTTTTTTTTTTAATTTTTGATCTAAAAATAAGATGGATGCTAACCTGATGAAGGATTGATTACCACGCAAGGAATCCTGTTCCTGCCATTAGAAGTTCCTTATGAGGCAGTGTAACTATTATTACTTTGTTTTATGGTCTATCAAAATTGATGCATGCTTGGAGTATCATTTCATGGTCACACTTCTTTTTGTTCCAATCTTGAATGTTGTCTCAAAGAAACTAAAGAAAAGAGAATAAATAAAGTTCTGATTTCAGAATTTTACAGCTAATGATTATGTCATAATTGAATTATTCATGCAAAGAAATTGTTCTTTCATCTGTCATTTATTCATTGCTTGCATTGATTGCCCCAATTGACTGGCTAATAAGATAATTTTGGACAGCGCTGGCAAACAGTACCAATGTCTTACCAGATAATCTGATAACAATTAGCTACAGCTTAAAGCAATAGGACTTACCCAATGGCTGGAAAAATGGTGGTGCGGGAGCGAGACGAGCTCACTGAGTCTCTAAACGATCTCTTTTCTAGTATCTCAACTATGATCAAAGGGGACCTTCAGGTTCTCTCACTCTCTGTTCATTGGCCTTCTTGTCTCCTACTTTACGCAATTGTGTATAGTTGTGTTAAGTGGATTTTTCACAGTCAAACAAAGTGCAATTTATGTCTAATAACAGTGTGAAGTTTATTCATTTTTGTTAACTCCTCAATAAGATTCAGTATAGTTTTTTTTTTCTAATGTTGGTAGTTGTGGATTATATGTAATAGTGGTGTGGATTTTTTTTCCCAATTTTTTTCCATTTAGTCTCAATGTAGAGTATCTATTGGTTGACAACTCCGCACAACTATTACATAGAGAATTAATTTTTTTAGTAAACACTAATGAACTTTATCTAAATAACCTTGCCAGATAGATCCATGCTATACTAGTACTTCTTTAAATTTTCCTTATGATCAACGTTTTCCGAATTTTATTTTATTTTTTCTAAAGGTTGCTTTTGCATTTCTCTTCTTGACCTCGAGATCACTCCTTATTAGAGTTGTTTATACAGTAGTGTGGTAATATACATGGAATCGACAGTTTGGATATTTATATTTTGCAAAATTGCAGGGAACAAACAATCTACTTGAGCTTTTGGAGAAGATGAATATTCGAGTGACAGAAGAGTACGAAGGATTTGGTGATGTGACCTCTGGCTTAAGGGTTTTTGTGGAGCAATTGAAGTCTAAAAGTAGCAGCTTTGACGAATATGTTCAACAAATTGATGCAATAGAGCAACAAGTGACCGAATTCGAAGCTGTAATTTCAATGTTTGATAAATATGTTTCTTTGTTAGAGTCAAAAGTGCAATCTGTTTACCAGATTCCACCTTCATGAATGGTGTTCTGCAGTTCTTGAAATTTAACTCTTCTTGTCAATCTCGATTTCGGACAGACTATACCCATGGTTTTGTTTTTGTGCTGGCACCCACGTGTAAGAACCCCGTTTCGCGATCGTCCTGCCGTCCATTTGTGAAAACGACGACGTGTCTCGAGAAACATCAGAGTGGTGGAATCGTCGTGGATTCTAAAAACGCGTGGAATCGTCATGGACTATAAGTATGTGTATACAGAGTTACCATCTTTATTTTAAGGTTAAACAGGAAAAAAAAAACCAATTATTCCAGAAAATATGTAGGTTCGGAGGCTAGGTTACGAGTTGGGAAGGGGTTAAGCACCCAACTCGCCATTTCAATCTCATTTTAGGGTTTAAATAAATTAACATGTTTTATAACGTTTAATCTAGAAAATGTATTATATATATATATATATATATATATATATATATATATATATATAATTATATATTTACATTGTATATTTATAATATGCATAATTACTTTATTTACATTTTATCTATTATTTACATTATATTATCTAATTATGATATTATTTACATTGCATGCATAATATTAATATTCTACATTATTTATATTAGCGGGAAAAGACAGTAAATTGGTATTTACCTCTTGAAACGTGAATGTCTGATCTGGTATATACGCCTAGGCTTTAGCTCACTGGGAGCTCAAAGATTTCAATTGTGATTCTTCTATCCTTCTGAGAAAGAGAGTCTTTTTTATGTATGTGTGTGTATGAGTATGAGTATGAGTATAGGTATGCATATGAATATGTGTATAAGTATGTAATCGGCTCGTTGGAGGGTAAAGACTGAATCTTCAGGTGGCTCGCTGTGGGGTGCAGAGCGAGGAGGCTTTCTTCTTCTTCTTTGGCTTCTTCAACAGAGGAGGCTTCGGGAAGGCGTGCTGTGAATGTGTGAATATGGGATGAAATTGTGTTCTGTGTGCGAATGTTGTGTGTTGAGAATGAGAGCCTGAAGCCTCCATTTATAAAAGAAGAATGGTCGATTAAACGACAACGTTCTCTCAATTCAATGCATAGCATGCCCTGTGGAAGCCTGGGAACGAGACAGTGCAAGAAAGCACGAGGCGGCTGGGGATACGGTAGCGTTTCAGCGTGCCTGGAAGAGAGAAGGGGATGGAGCGACTCCCATGCATGGGGAGCGGCACCCTAGCATGGGGAGCGGCTCCATCTTGGTTTTTAATGGCCAAATGTCAAGTTTCATTAAGGCCTTGCTATGTTTTTTATGTATCATTTAACTCTAGTTAAGTCCAGTTAATTGAAACACTAACGGAAAGCAACATTTGTAAGTCCAATAAATTTATATAATATATGTTATCATTATTATAAGATATTATATCGTAGGGGTACGAAATTGGACAGTCTACACCACGCTCATGTGTATATCTTTGTTTCATTCTTCTTTATGTGTGGGTGGGTGAGCAGCGCGGGGAGATTGGTCTTATTGCTTTGCTCTTTATGCGGGGAGTACCAAAGCTACTGGAGATAAAGGAATATTGGAATTTTTTGACCTGTAATCTAATGTTTGAGGAAAGGAAAGGTACGAAAAAGTGTTTATCCCTTTGTTTTGTGCAAAGGGTCCTCTTTCTGTATTTAAAAGTTGACATGTATATATCAAATGAATCTTAAACGTGCATTTGTCCTATTTCAAGTAATACTGTAAAATTTTAATCATTATAGATTACATTAAACATAATATGAGTTGCAAATAAAAAAACAATGTCATGTATATTGTCGATCAAAGTTTAATCTTGCCGACCTTAAGGCCTATCGCACTCACACGGTTGAGTGATATTGTAGACACCCTAATTTTGTACCTCTGGTATGTAACATGACATGCGATATCAAGACATGTTAAAACTTAACAAATGTCAAGTTACAGGGTTTTAAAATGCAAAAGGAAAAACATGATGCGTAAAACAGTGAAATGTAAGGGTCAAAGTGTCAAAAATCAAGCTAAAAAAGGTTCCAGGCACAAATCGATGAAGCACAAAGAAGAAATTTTAAAGACGACGAGGTCCCTTCTTCAACCTATATATAGAGGGCTTCGGCTTCAGGATTGGGGGCCGAGAAATCATTCTCACTCACAGCACACACAGTTCACACACAGCGTTTATTTTACGTAGTGAGAGCGATCGTGAGAAAGAGAGAGTCCCCTCCTCCTATAAACCTCGAAGCTTTGTCAAATCTCCTCTAAACTCAAATCCAACCGGTCAAAGTGAACCTTAGTCTTCCAGCAAGGATTCCACCATATTTCCCCGGTCCAAAAAACCCAAAAAGAGCAGTTGCTCTGCTCGAATCCAGAGGCCAAATCTGCCAGAAGCAAGCAGTTGCTCTGCCCGATTTCCGCCAGTAGCAAGCAAACAACAGCAACAATGCAAGCAGTTGCTCCGTCCGTTTTACGGTGCCCGAAAGCAACTTTCGAAGCGGTTATTACGCAGAATCGCAAAAGACTCTCTCTCAGGAAGCAGGCGAGCACACCCTACGCTCTTAAAGATAAATCTTTAAAAGGTTTTTATATAAAAATGTTATTTTCATCCGGTCCAATGTAAAAAATATAAGCAGTTGTGTTGCCCGGATTTCTATAGAAAATAGCATTAAAAATAGCCATTATTATGGCCAAATATTTTTAAATGTATTTGTAATTACTGAAAGGAGGCGGCTGCAAGTCTGTAAATAATGTAGATACAGATATATCTACTTTTAATGTTTTATTTCATTTGCTAGATAAATATAATAAAAGCATATTTTAGCAAAAAAATCATTTTTTAGACCGAAAGGGCGAGTTGAATGTCTAACACCTTCCCACCTCATAACTTAGCCTCCGAACCCCTTTTTACAAACTCTGGTTATTTTTTGTTTTTCTTTATTTTTTCTTAAAATAAAGATGACAACTCTGTTATAACATTTTGGATCACAGTGAGGCCTGCAGCATCCTTTTTTTGCACTTTCCCGTTTTCCCCTAACAAAGAGACGATGAGAATGAAAAGGGTGATACATTTTATGTATCTTGTTTTCCCCTAAACAAGGGAGGATGAGATACAGAGAAGCCCAATGCACTCATAGCGATCCAAAATAAGCCTAAGGTCATGGTGAGGCTCGCAACATCTTTTTTTTTGCACTTTCCCGTTTTCCCCTAAACAAGGGACGATGGGAATGAAAAGGGTGATACATTTTCTATATCTTGTTTTCCCCTAAACAAGGGAGGGTGAGATACGGAGAAATCAATGCACTTCATAATGACCTAAGGCAATTTTCAAAAGTCCACAGTAAGGTAGGGCGTGTTCCCCCGCGCCTTCGCAACATCCTTTTTTTGCACTTTTTCGTTTTCCCTTAAACAAGGGAAGATGAGACTAAAAAGGGTGATACGTTTTCTGGGCCAAAATACGAAAAAGACCCTGAAGTTTCCACCAAATTCCAAAGTGGTACCCAACCTAAGGTTTGTGCCATGCGAATACCTGACATTACAAATTGTCCCATAGTGAACCCTCGGCCAGACGGCCGTTTCAATTGGGACGTTAAATAGCACGTGCAATAACACGTGCGGGGTAAAATAGACTTTTCCCTATCCTTTGTCCAAATCCTCTCTCTTTTCTCTCTCTCCTCTCTCTTTCTTCTCCCATCTCTCTCTCTCATCTCTGCGTGCCTGTGAGGTTCAGAGTGCGACCGCGGTTAGGGGTGCTGGCGTGCGTGTGAATCGCGGACACCCTTGCTCTGCGTTCCACCCTCCCTTGTTTAGGGAAGACGAAATCCAAAGTGCGAGAGGAGTGTTGTCTATATTAGCACGTTGGAATGTGCCTCGGTTGCCCTGAGTGGATTTTGTATCCAAAATGGGAACTAAAGGTTTCCTCATGTCGGGTTATCCCTTATTTCGGGGATAACTGGATATGGGAATGCATTACCTTTCCATTCTCATTCTCCCCTTTTATTTTTCAGGGGAAAATAGAGAAGTGCAAGAAAAGATATTGCGACGCCCCCACTTATGGATTTATTAAAATAGCCTTATGGCCCAATCAGATCGCTATGGGAGCTATGAGTTTCCCGCATCAAGTTATCCCTTGTTTAGGGGATACCGTGATATGGGAATACATCACCCTCCATTCCCCAGTATCTCCCTTTTTAGGGAGAACAGGAAAGTGCAAAGAGGGAATGTTATGAGGCCCCACCGATCTGAAAGTTTTAGAGTCGCCACCTTTATTTTAAGGCAAAAATAAAGGAAAACCAGAAAAGAAAACCAGAGATTTTAGAAAACGGGTTCGGGGGCTAAGTTACGAGTTGGGAAGGTGCTAGGCATCCAACTCGCCCTTTCGGTCTCAAAGCGTTTTTGGCTGAAGTATGCTCATTGTTATATTAATCTAGCAAATAAATAAGGTCTTATTTTGACAAGGGACAATTAAACAGATACATTCGTGGCTACATTATTTACAGACTCGCAGCCGCCTCCTTCCAATAATTACAAACACATTTAAGAATATTTGGCCATTATAATGGCTCTTTTACATAATTTTTCCTAATCTAATCCGGGCAGCACAACGGCTTATATTGGCTACATTGTGCCGGATTTAAAATACAACTTTTTGAAAATAAATAAAAGAAAGAAAATACAAAATAAAATAAAATACGCTCTTAAAGGTATTACCTTTTAGAGCGGTGGTGTCTTCGCCTGTCCTCCCTCGGGAGAGGAGTCTTTTTGTTTTGGATTGAATTGAACCGAATTGAACTGGATTTGAATTGGATTGCTGCTTGATTGGATTGATGTTTTGAGGCTTGGGCTGGTCAACTCGGGCAGAGTGACAGCTTTATTTGGGTTGGTTTTGGCCTTTTCAGTTGGGCGGAACCTAGACTTAAGTTTTGACTTTAGCTCGTTACTCAAGAGTAACTTATTTTGGGATTTTGACTGGGGTTTTAAGGTGGATACCTAACAACTAGGTTAGGGATCACTTATAACCCATGGGTTTTTGATTTAGCGAGTTTGGATGGGGTTTGGAGATTTTAGGGCTTCCATTCACCTATCTCGCACCTCTCGCACTAAATCGAAAGATCGCAGGCAGAGCTGCGATAAAATTTTTATGGAGCAATTGTGTTCGAAATGAGAGGCCGAGGCCTCTATTTATACTGAGGAGTAGGACAAACCGCTGAATTTTTGATTTTTCTCCCGCATCAACAGCCTTGTACCGTGCGCGATAAGGAGTTGTACTAATTCTTTGTGAGAGAGGTGAATAGGAACAAGCTTGGTGTGGCCAAGCCATGCTTGAGCGGCACCAAGCCTTCCTTAGGTGGCACCAAATGCTTTTTGGAAGTTTGGAATTTTGACACTTTCCCCCCTCAAGCTTTCAAGCGATCCTCGCTTTTCTTTCGCATTTTTGACTTCTGCAACTTGACATTTGTTAAGTTTTAACAGCTCTTGATATTTTATGTCACCACATACCGTGTGGTACGAAATTAGGGTGTCTACAGAGCCCCTCAACGATGGAGTTTACTGTAACCTTTCTGGCTTATCGAGTAGACGAACATCGTTGATTAACAAGAGACTCTCCAATTTCGCTCATTTAAGAACAGAGAATGCAATTGGTAGCAGTTATAATGCATGTGAACATGCTATCCAAACTCTATAACCTAGACATTTTAGTCGGTTATAAAAAATTATCGGTTTTAAGCAGATGTGAATTTAATGTGCTCGATGGTCGGACCTACTAATGTAGGTCGCCCACGTATTCCCTATTAAAGGAAATCGACTGCCGTAGTTCGTGCCAAAACCTTAAACTACAACGGAAAAAGATTTGTGTGTTTTCAAAAGTCGATTCTTCCTGTCCAAACCGTTGTCAACACTACGGATGAAGATTTGAATGTTTTTTATACCACCTTCAACTAGTTGAAACGTGTTAAGAAAAAATTTTCTAATTATGTCCTGCCTTGATCGCCGCCTTGTTTCCGCATTATAATCCGAAAACTTTCAAATATCGAAAAAACCGTGTTTGACTAAAGATCCGCTGCCGAGCACTTAAATCTGTTACCACAATTTCAAACCTGGCCAATACCTTGGCATTGAAATGTGTTAAGAAAATTTTCTAGGTATGTATGGGCCTTGATCGCTGTCTTGTTTCCAGACATAACCCGAAAATTTTCAAATATCAGAAAATTGTGCTTGACTAAAAATCTGTCACCGAACACGGCGAATTAATCATTCTTCAAGTATTTTCGAAAATTGTGAAATGGAAAATATTCTTTTTCCTTCTCTCTCTTTTTTTTCGAATATTCTTCTTTTTTTGTGTTTTTGAAATATTCCTCTTTTGTATTTTTGAAATATTCCTCTTTTTTTTTTTTTGAAATATTCCTCTTTTTTTTGTATTTTTGAAATATTCCTCTTTTTTTTGTATTTTTGAAATATTCCTCTTTTTTTGTGTTTTTTTTTTAAATCAAAACTTATTTTGAAAAAGAGTTTTTTTTATTTGAAAATAAAACAAATTTTCCTAAAAAGGAAATTATTCTAAAGTCGTAGGAATATCAGACTGACTTACCTGCTTGTGATCGCCACAGATTCTACCGATTGCCGACTAGATTCCTGATTCTCGCACATTTTCTTTGAATTTATTCTTTTTTATTGTGATGGTCGGACCCATCGATGTCGCCTACATATCCTTCATGAATCGAACCCACTCAAACGTAGTTCGAACCGGTGATTTTATTCTTGCTTGCTTTTTTTTTTCTTTTCTTTTGATTTTTTCAATTTTTTTTCTTTATTTCTTTCTTTTCTTTTTCTTCTTTTCTTTTTCTTTCTTTTCTCTCTTTTTTTTTGATCTGCTGGGGATTTTTTTCTTTTTATCACTGTTCCGGCCTTCGTTGGAAAGTCTTTTCCCTTGCCTTACTTTGTTTTCGGCTTTTAGCTGGAAAATTTTCTTGATGTCGTTTGCATTTGTTCTTGTTGCCCCTTCTTACCTTGGCGAAGCCCCCTTTTTTTTTTTTTTTTTGTCGTAGCATCTTTTGGTATCACCGATGTCATCTTTTCTTTGTCGTTGTTTTTGCTCCATTTTCTAGCTTCAACCGAAAATTTCTTCTTCTCGTCACCGCATTTTCCTTGTTGCATGTACTGAAAATTTTCCTCTTCTTGTACATACATCTTCCCATCTCCCGATTTTTATTTTTGTTTTTATTTTTCTTCCGTGAACGTGTCTACTTACAAAAAAGTCATGGGATTTTTCAAGATCGCTGAATTGTATCGTGTGACCGATGAAGTTTTCTTGCAAGTGAGGGGAGCTACCAACGCGCGGCCACCCGTGACGCCGAGATGATAGTGATGATGATGATGATGACGACGACGGGTCGAGCCGTGGCCGGGGCAGAGGTCGAGGAGTTGTAGCGGTTCCCAGGATGAGGGGTGGTGCCCTTCCCAGAAGCCAGTCGTCCCGAGCACATTAGCTTTGAGTTCCTGCGAACATTAGTATCTCTTTTTTCTATTTTCTTTTTGCACATTTTTTTTGTTTTTATTTTTTATGTAAAAAGAAATCATACAAACATTATGAAATAATGCAATATAATGTATATGATGCAAGATGTTACACATGCAACAATAATTACGTAAAATAAACTATACCATACATCTAAAATGTAATGGCACGCTGTATTTTGAGGAAAGGATTTTTGAGAATACACCTTTGGATAGGAGCGGGCTTTTGAGTGATATCTAACGGGAAAGTGGGTCACTCTTTGGTGCATTCGTTGAACCCGGTGGTCGTAGCCTTCTTTATAGGTTTTTCTTTCCATGATCGTAATACGAGCGCCGAATTGTCTGAGCATCAAACCAGATACTAGGGCGGAAATTTCATTGCACGTTGACACTTTCGTGCCACCATCGGGACCATGGCGCTGCACCAAGAGGCTTCGTGCACCATGGTTTTCCTTATTCTGGATACTATTTTCGCCACTATTTGGGCACCGCAGGCGCTGAATTGTTTGTTTTCTCCGCTTCATGTATAAATTAGACAAAATGAGCTCACCCTGCCCATTCAATTCCTTCTTTCTTTCTAACTTTCCCGCCTCGCCATTGCTTGTTATAGCCTTTATTCAGACCACCATATTCAAGCTATCATTTTTCGCATCTCGATAAATGGTCAGCCCGTATTCCAACCGCCTCGAAATTGAAATTTATGAAAATGCTCTTGATTTCGGATCCTTTCTTTGCGGTCCGATGAAAGGGATTTGTTTGAGCATCTCTTCGGGTTCGTGCCTTTTATCCCGCGAAATGTCATAATCAATCTGACACCGAGGGAGTCGGCTGTGTTTCGTCCCTCTGAGCACTTATTTAATTTTGGTATGAACGAAATGTGTCCCACCTCGAGGAGTTCCAGGCTATGCTTGAGCTGGCACCTACTCGCTGGGATCGCAAGCACCTGGCGTCCGCATGGCCATTAGTGGAGCTCTTCCGTACTACCCGGCCGGCTACTCCCAAGTTTTATTAATCTGGAATTTTTTAACTTGATGGCTCTTCCCGAACCTTCACAAAGATACATCGAAGATGACTTGGATCATCACGGTGTAGATTAATCCGCGCTTTTCTCCGCCTAGTGGAGATATTTAATAGTCGGCCTTCGCCTCGATCAGTAGACGGGCGGTCAGATTATTGCTGGATCGCCGCTAAACATCGTCCTTGGTGGTTTTATGAGACTCTTGGTAGCTTGATCGCTTGTCGCTGAATGAGTTATTCCTCACCGGGCAATTCTATTTTGATCCATATGTGGCCGGAGGAGTTTTTGATCCAGTTCTCCGTGCCTTCGGCTACTTACGATCCTTCTTTTATGGATGCGGTGCACTTCCCGCACTAATTACCTCGATAATCGATTGACCTGGCCATTTTATCATCGGGCTCGCTGGATATACGTCCGGTTGTCCGTCACTGGGGATCCTGGTTTTTCCTTCGTCATTCGAGGAATACAGCCAGCCGGTGACGCGGGTTCTTTATAGAACTTCTTTTTATCAACCCCGACCGGATCTTGCGACAATTCGAGAAAGCAGATCATTCCGTATACCTCCCCGTCCCATTTACATGGGAAGGGATCTTACTAATGACCGTCTGGTCCCGCCATTTAGGACATGTGGGGCGTGATGCCGAAAGGCTTCGAAAGGCACACCCATATTCTGACTATATGTTTTATCCCTCGTATCCGCCCGGGTTATGGTTGTCGCTGAGGGGCTATCTCGCCTCCTATTCTGGGCGTGATTTGAGACATATCTTGGGCCACCATATAACAAATGGGGTAGATGTTCCCGCCTCTGGAAGTAGGCGAGGACATTGATAGCTCAGATCGGGTCGCTCAGCTTAGAAGCGACCAGACGGTTCATGGTCTTCATGCCCAGACAAAGGGCCGTATGTCTTGTCCCAGTATCACTTCCCCGCAGGTGAGCGTTGGTCAACAACCCGACCCATGGGAACAGAAATGCCTGGATCCTCCCTCAACTGGCTGGGGTACAGCCTCGAGAACCTGGCATGGCCGTAGCTCCCGCGGCAGCTTGGCAAGGCAGATAACCTCGGGAACAACAAGAGATGGCCGCCTCCCCC
>CM028379.1:124110535-124162899 GCA_013146195.2 Codonopsis lanceolata | reverse complement strand
CATGATCTCTTCTCGCGTAGTGTTTAGCAGGGTAGGCGAACTTCTACAAACCCTTTGCCGGGTTGGAGGTTTTCCTCCTATCTCTGCTTTCGGCGGTTGTTGCCCTCGGAGCTGCAGTGTTGGCGTGGCCGGTACATGAGCACTGTCTTTATGCTTGCAGCAGCCGGCCTTGACACTTTCGATTGAGCGGTAAGAGGTGTGAACTTGCCTGATGGTTATACCAGAGGCCCCGGGTTCATCGCTAGCATAGTCTTAAATGGCCCCGCCCTCATGTTGTTGAGATAGCAAAAAGTAATCTACGGGTGCTTGGTCGCGATCACTTGCTCGAGAGCATCTCCTCGAACCTTTTCAAATAACTGCCGTATGATTCATTATCACCGCTGATCTTGGCAGTCAAATCGGTTTTGGGGTCGGGCCGCATTGCCGAATTCCTCGAGGAACTTTTCTCGGAGCTCGCCCGGCTCCCAATGGATCCCGAGGGAATTCTACCCACCGGGCTTGCGCCTTTCCAGAGAGCTCCTCGAAACGCCGCATCTTAAGGGCTTCCACATCTGTGACCATTCGGTTTGCGCCTCGAATGATCTGAGCCAATCGCTTGCCCGTGTCTTCGAAATATTTCTCGAACTTGGGGAAGATGACTCCTACGCGGTGTACGTTCTCAATCTACGAGTGAGCAGTGCGCCCTCGATAACTTAGTGGCCCCATAGCGGGCTTGGCCACGCTTCATCGGCCATTGCTTTGCCATGTCCTTCATGGCCTCCATCTTTTCGGGCAGTAGTTTCTCCACGTCCACCGTTAGCCTCGAAGAGTGGGCGGGGAAACCGCCACGTACATGTGGGCGAAAGTGGGCTCGCATGAGGATCCGACCTCGTGTGGCGGGCTTTATACTTTGTGCTTCTACCTCCACACTCACGGGCCTACGCGCCATCTCTTCCAGCGTATGGTGCTCATGTCGATGGTGGTGTCGGTGAGGCTGGTGTTGGCGGCTGTACGCTTTTCGGCTGGTCATCGGCTGCTTTGCTCGCCCCGCCCCTTCCAGGCGGTATGTGGGCGACGAGAGGGCATCGCGTCTGCCCAGCATGAAGGCATGGCCATCTCCAACAGGTGCGGATTGCTAAGTGCGAGCCTTGCCATATCTACGGCAAGCGGCACGGGGCACATGGCCCAAGCGGCAGTACGATTGAAGCATACATCTTCTTTAATATTCACTGCTTGAACTTGAAGCGGCCGCTTTGTTGTCAGGCGGATTAATGTGGCTGCCCTACTTGTTCTCTCACTCGCGCGATGGCTGCATCCACGAGATCTTGTGAGCGATCGCCGCTCTCGTTAATGACCCGGCAGCATCGCGTTGGCTTGCATGGCTCGGCATGTTGAGAGATTTGCCCCTCCCACAAATGGCACCTCATTGCCTGGATTGCATGCCCGGCAACCACTTTGGTTTCGGGTTTGCACCACGATGGGGAGCTCTCGGTGGAGGTTATTTCCAACTTGGTGGCTGCCACGGCTGTTGATTGCTTGTGGTGGCATGGTGCTTGCTACCTTTCCACCATTGCAATAGAAAGCTTTGCCGGGAAAAATTTAGAGGAAGTGATGAAACTTCGTTTCCGGCGATGGAACCAAGCGATGTGGCAAAATGCACGGCTTGGGCACTTGAGATGGGTAGGATATGCGGGCTTTGGATCGTCTTCCCCCGAGCTTTGTCAAGAGAACACAAGAGCACATGAGTGGAAGTGCAAGGCGGGGCCTCGCATGAAAACCCCTCCGGGCGTGAGGTAAGTCTCGTGCTTAAGTTTGAGAAACAATTTGACAGAATAACGAGGCTCAAGAAAGTGTATGTACCTTGTTGATGATTATGGAGAGGTATTTATAGGCCTTTGGTGGTGTTTGAATCCGTCCCAGATTCGGTTCCATGCAGCCGAGGTAAATCAAGGAGAGAATCCTTGATTTTAGGCGTGATAGGCGGGCGGCCGTATAGATGTAGGAATAGATAAGGCAAGTGTTCTGCCTGAACATGGAAACCTTTGACTTGCCTTGGTGAGCAAGCTGCCAGCGTCTCGTGTTTGATGAGTGCCCAGGCGAGTAGGGCTCTACCCGGCTACTCTATTTGTATTGATCTTTGAACTTGTTGTAGGTGGATCGGCCCCTGTCGGGCGGGCAAGGCGGAGTGCTCGACGAGGAGTTTAGGCGGAAAGCCCCGATTCCCTTGGCTAAGCATGTATGATTCGGTCATGGCCCACAGTCGGTCGGGCAAGGCCTTTGCCCGCGAGGTTTGAGTGAGATTATGTTGCTTTCGATGCTCGCTAGTTCTATCATTTTGTTATTTGGGTTGTGGGCCCCATAGGCGGTGTGCTACGTGATTGGCACGTGATGATGCTCGTGTATTGCTAGTGTCAGCTTGGGCAGTATATCGAGTTCTACTTTTTAGTTGGTACTCTTTTTTTTTCCGTCGGTTTGTTATGCTATTAGTTTATGAGTTCGATATTTTTAATTGTTGAATGTACTTTTATCGAAGGTTTTTTAAATTTATATGAAGTTTCGGTCTTAAAATTTTTATTATGTATTTGTATTAAACAGTTAAAAAGTAAAAAATCATAATATTGGTCCGGTCCTAGTTCTCATACATCTTTTATTAGTTTTGAACCGGACCAATGTTTTGGTTCTCATATATATTGGGTTGGTTCTGGTTCTAAATTTTTTGAGAACCAGACTATTGGTCGTTCTAGATTTTCTCTTTTTTCAAAAACTTACCGAACGGACCAAGCCTACCCCAATAAGTACACAGAATCTTACTTAGTGCTTGTTTGGTGGGCGTTTTTGGTCAAGCTTGCCGTAAGCGTTTTCTCTTTAAAAGTGTTTCAATGCGGCGTTTAAAGCATTGGCTTTTAAAAGCGGCTCAATTTCTAGCGTTTTAAAAATATGCTACGTTTTCAATTAGTCTGTTTATGAAAAATAGCGTTTTGAAATAATTTTGGTTTAAATCTCAATTTGGTCACCCTACTTTCGGCCAAAAGTCATTAAGCTCACTCTACTTTTTTTTTCCTCAATTTAATCACTCTACTTTGTTTCGACATTCAATAAGGTCACTTGAGTCATTTTTATCCGTTATGTTGGATGGAAATCATTGAAAAGACAAAAATACCCTTATTAAATTGAAGGGTTTTACTCTCAATGTTAAAAGTTGAGGGTTCAAGCTGAAAAATAAATCTCTCAATGTGACATTAATAAGCCCCAAGCGGCAAGCAGATGCAAAGCATCTCCAATTTCAAGAATTAGGAATTGCAATTCCAGTCAGGTCCGGAATTAGGCACGGTTGGTGATTGTGGATCTTGTTTAGTTCTACCCCCTTAACCTCGGGTCTCGAGGCTAGAGAGAGAGAGGGAGTCGAGAGGAGAGGCTGAAATTTCCGCTACATGTCGCCTTCAAGAGTCGCGGAGATTCGGCGGGTAACAAATTTCGGATAAGCTAGGATGCCGTGGCGGCGGCGAGGTGTCAAGCTGTCCGGCTTAGCTGGCGCGAATCTCTACATTATTTCCGTTAAGGGGTAAGAATTAAGGGTAGACTTAACGTTTGCCTTACGCTGGCGTCGGCGATATGGTTATGGCTCTGATGAAGAAAGAATAGCGGATCTCGGGAAGAAGGTCATGCTGCTTGTAGTTGTTAAATCGGCGTAAGCCATGGCGGCCGAGGGCGGTGTCTTCATGTACTTTGAAGATAATCTTTGGGGTCATTGTGAATCCCAAGGGAGAAATGAAAGTATACGCCATTCTTGGCCCAATCGGAAAGAGTGTCTGATCGTGGCAGAGAATTGCAGATCTTTGCTTAATGCAATTGTATAGGAGTTGAACTTTGAGATATTTGGACCCCTGTTTTTTCTTTCTAAGATCTAGTTTAGGTGGTTTTGTTTTACAGAATGTTTGGTAAAAGAAGTTTTGCAAGACTTGTAAGTTATCTTTTGTTGAAGACTCCAATTGTAATACCCCAAATTTTCTATATTAAAATAAATTTTATTTTATTAATTTATACCAAATATCAATAATTATTGTGGGCGTAACTATTCAATTTGGAGTTTATTAGAATTAGTTTAGGCCTAGTACATTGAGTTTAATCTTAGTGGGCTTGGTGTACATTACCTATAATACTTTGAGGTTGGGCTTGGCCCATCAAACTTAGATTTCTATAAATAATAATAACAAATAATATTTTAGCATAATAATAATCATAGCAAAATGAAAAGAAAAAAAGAAAAAGAAAAAGAAAGGGAAGAGACGCAGACTCTACGGAGAGTTGGAGCGGAGAGTTCAAGGCATTGGGGCTACCAATCGACAATCCAAAAACAACCCATTCCTCTTAACTCAAAACTTAACAAAATCCTAAATAACAATTCCAAAGCTAGCATAGAGAGGAGAGAGCCAAAAACTTGGAGCAAAGAAATTCTTCCGAGAGAGGACGGGTGAGAGAGACAGTCGACGGTAGAAGAAATTGATCCAGTCGGTTGTGACGCAAAGCCTAATCAAGGTAAAGATCATTTCGTATCCAAACGATTTGTTTCGATTTTTGTCGTGTTGATTATATATTGGACTTTCTTTTCTTTTTGGAATTGGGTTGAATGAAGAGAAGTGTTGAATAAGCAATATAGCATCAGAAGAAAAAAAAAATTTGAAGCAACGACGAGAGTGACGAACTGAGCACATGGAGTTATTGGAGAAGAATCAATCAAGTAGTGTGATGTATAATATACTTTATAAAATTTGTACTTCAACTTCAAGCAAATGGGTAATGTTATACAGAAAGTATATTTTTGTGGCAGTGACCCAAACAAGGTTTTGGTTTTAATTTGTTGACCTTGGGATGGCAGTCAATGGAATGCATGATTTTTACAAAGTTGGATTATTTTTTTTTGGTTGGTATAATAGATTGATGTTAGTATAGTTATGTATACTAATGGCAATGGCGGGAAGCTATCACCAAAACAAGGAGCTGTTTTGGTGAAGATGATGGTAGTAATTTTCAACCACACCCCCTAAAATTTTGGACTATGGCTTACTGATTTCTGAAATTTGCAGGATGGTCTCTAGAATTTTAAAACCCTTAGTAAATATCTTTGGTGAAAATTTTCTTTTATTTTTGTTTAAACAAGCTTAGATAAAATAAGACCCAAACTTAAAAATCCTAATTTGAGTATTATGCTTTATTAGATTTGGGACAAACAACTTAAGGTGATCGTTCGTGTTTTTTTTTTTGGAATTGTTTTCCCTGTACTTTGGGGTAGCTAGCAGTGTACTGTTTGGTAAAACTTTAGGAAATATAAATTACAAAAGTTGTTAAACAATCCATAATAGTTTCATTAACTATATATTTAGAAGTGATTAATTATAATTTAAATTTGTTAATATTATTTAAAAGTCCCTAAAGTCAAAATTATATTTTGTATTTTATTTAAATTCGGTTAAACGTGGGTAGCGATACTTTGTGCTCAGGATATTTTTAGCAGCATCACTAAGGTAAGGGATTATACCTCTTGCAGTCTCTAATTTTGTTTATTCTCCGTTAGACTTCCAATTTATTTATTGACATCGATATTCTTTTGAAACGTACGCCGACTTGGGGTCGGTAATTGATTTGAATTCCGTCGATTTCACTTCTTTGAAAATCATAAATTGATTCACGTTTGATTTCATTTAATTATTTAATTTCATGTTAGTTATTCTTCCTACATGAAATATATGATTGTTGCGATGCAAAATATTGTGATGCATAATTTTTGTGATGCATGACCCTTGTAGTAAAATTTGACTATCGTTTCCTTGAAACTCTGCCATGATCATTTAAATGATTTTTATGACTATCGAATGCCACATAAAATGTGAGCATAATTATTGAATGATCGAACTTATCGAATACCACATATCTAGTGGTATATGGTTATCCGGATATACCAAATATGATCAAATTATCGATACTCTTCGGAGTAATTATTGATCTGCTTATCGATACTTTTCGGAGTAAATATTTAAAAATTGTTTTATGATCATGGGATTCTGTGAGTAATTTACTGTCTCCAATCGGTATGGGACGATTGGTGACGGTTGGTCACTCGAGTCGTTTTATTGTTGAATTTTCATTTTCACTTCCTTCTTATTTTGAATTAAAAATGTGATTAATTGCTTCCGCTTATCGATACGTAAATTGTAAACTTTGAATATTGAAATTTATTCCTCTTTGATTTATTCTGGTCAACTCCTCCTTAGTAACTGGAGGGGTTGTATATAATCTTACTGGGCATTGTTCGCTCACCCTTTTTCTTTCAAATTCTCATTCTTCAGGTAATGAGTAGGAATTTTGGGAAGACTTAACTCGGACAAACCATGATGACGGTTCCGAGAGATTTTGGATCTAGACATTTTTAAAATAAATGATGACTTATTAAGAATGATTTATTTTTTTTAGCATCAGGTTTGTAGTAAAGTTTATTGGGTTAATTGACTTTATTTAAAGATGTTTGAAGGTTCATTTATTTTGAGTTGAGAATATTTATGATTTTAAGATGTTATTGTAAGTGACGTGGTCAAATTGTGGGATCGTGGAGTCGGTACCGAGTTTGGGGCGTTACAGAATGGTATCAGAGCTTAGATTTCAGATCCAGATGGGTTAGAAAGTAAAATTCATAGGATTTAATTATAGGGTAAGAGTTGGACGATTTTGCACTTGAGGTTATCCAATATCATTATTTATTTTTTTGGTGCATGATTTACTTAGAGAGATAATAGTGATGTCGACACCACTGATATATTTTTTGAATTTGTAGGAAATGGCATCTAACAACACCGGTAGGACCTTGATCGCTTCACCCAGGACACCCGTGGGAACAAGACTGAGTACAATGCGTGCCAGGATAGTCGAACTGGAAGAAATGAACCAGGTGTTAGTACAGGAAAATCAATTGTTAAGAAATGACAATCAACTACTAGCTAACGAGAACCAAGCCCTTAGAGAACAAGCTAGAGAGATGGCGAAGGCATTGAAGCTAGCCCAAGATGCCTTATTTAAGCCTTTTGATGAAATAGATGACACTAGGAGGGTCAATGCAGAAGTAGAGGCAAGACTAAGTAACATATAATTTTTGGTTAGAAATGCTTGGGATGCGGTTCAAACGGCTATAGATATTGGACCGGTTGTAGAAGAAGATCCTGAAGAGGAAGAAGGAGAAGACGAAGAGATGGTTGTAGAAGAAGAAGAAGAAGATCCTGAAGAGGAAGAAGATCCAGAAGAGGACGAAGACTCCGAGGCAGGAGATAGTTAATTAGAATTTTTGTTTTGGAATAATTGTTTTAGGTTGGAAAGATGGCCGCCTAAGGTGGAATTTGGAGGACATTTTTTCTCTCCTTGTTGCTTTTGATATTTGAACAATGGAACGCACTTAATGCTTCCGAGTTTTGTTTATTAGACAATTAAATGAAAGTTGAAATAAATGGATTTTAGCTTCTTCTTCTTTTTTTTTTATATGAATGTGTAATATATTGTACTCCTTAGAACTTGACGGTGTTTACCAAATTGTCTTATGATGTCATACTGATCGAACTATGTCATTAAAATAGTAATGACCCTAAACCTTATTGACGTCTCAACGTTTCCATCTCAGTACCTAATGGCACGAGGAGGTCGCGCTGGAGCTCATGGTCGTGGACGAGGTAGGGGTACTCAAGCTGCTAGGGTAACGGTGAACTCCATTTTAGAGAGTGTGGGCGAATATAGCTTATCTGCACCAAACGTAAATGCCAATGAACCAGAGCGTGCAGCAACCCAATCTAATGCAACGGCTGTTGGCCCAACGCCAGTAGACCCTACGCTCTTTGCACTACTCCAAACTATAGTACAAGCCCTGGTGGGAAATAGGAACCAAGATAATCCACACACAGCGGAGCACCGAAATACTAACTGCCGGCCGCAAATGCCGTCAGAATGTAGCGACTACTACCCCACAACCACCGCCTGCAGCACATCAACCTGGACCAATAGTAAAAGACCCATTTGACATTTTCCAAAAGAGAAGCCCTCAGACTTTCTCAGGCGCACCAGGAACCATTAAGCCGGAGTTATGGATTGAAAGCATGAACAAGATTTTTAGGACTATGACTCTCACAAGTGAGCGAGTTACTCGCATAGCGTTCAAATTCGAGGGAGAAGCTAATCAATGGTGGGAATCGGAATTAAGGATTGCTGAAGCAAATGGGTTAGGAGAATACACTTGGGAAACATTTCTTGAGGTCTTTAATAAGAAGTATTTCCCAGAGAGTGTGCGGGATAATAACTTGATAGAATTCCTCAATCTGGAGCAAGGAAAGATGATAGTAGATGAGTTTGCCATGAAGTTCACAGAGTTGTCAAAGTACGCTCCAGGGCTCGCTGAGAATGACAAGCAAAAGGCTAGAATGTTCGAGAGAGGCCTCAATGGAGGAATTAGCCATCGGTTGATCGCCTTACAGTTGCAGACGTACGCTGAAGTCGTGGACCGAGCTAGGATATTGGAGCGATTATCAAAAGACTATCAGAAAAAGAAGGATGAGAAGAAGAGAAATTTTAAGAGTATTGGAAACAGCTCTCGGGATCAGTCGGGCTACCAAGGAAGTAATAATGAGAATAAAAGGAAGAACATAGAGAACAACAACAACAAGGGGTTCAACTAGACGAATCGGAACTTTAATCAGAGTAATCAGCAGAATCGGTGGAGTAGGCAAAATCAAGGTCCAAACCAGCACCAGTGGCGTAATCAGAATCAAGGTCAAAACCAGAATCAGTGGCGTAATTCGGACCGGAATACCAACCAGAACAATAATCAAGCTTGTGGCAGATGTGGAGGAAAACATAGAACTGAGTCATGTTTTTGGACTAAGGGGGCATGTTTCAATTGCGGAAAGGTAGGACATAAAGCCAGAGACTGCTCAGAACCACCAAAAGCTGGCAATAACCAAGGAGCAAATGGGGAAGATAAGGCCAAACCAAGGGGACAAGGAAGAATTTTTGCTATGACAGCCAGAGATGCCAGAGCAACAAATGACGTGGTGACAGGTACCGTTCGACTTTACTCTCGTGAAGTTTATGCATTAATCGATCCTGGTGCCACACACTCGATAATAAGTACCTCACTTGCATGTCGTATGGAACTGTCTTCCCAAAGCTTGGAAGTGGATTTAGTGATAGATACGCCTACTAAGGAATCCATCCACATCCGAAATATATAAGTCGTGTTCTTTGATGCTAGAAGATAGAGATGCCTATTGACTTACTACCTTTAGATATCCAGTACTTCTATTTAATTTTAGGCATGGATTGGTTGTCAGCGTTTGATGCTAAGGTTGACTGTTTCGAGAAGGAGGTGGTATTTTGCATACCAGGTGAGACAAAATTTCGTTTTAAGGGATCTAAACCGATGGTTTTATCTGGTCTTATTTCTTCTCTGAAGGCAAGAAGACTTCTAAGGAAGGGTTGTCAAGGCTTCTTGGCCTCCATTATTGATAATCGAAAGGAAGGGGTCACACTAGAGTCGCTCGCAGTAGTTAAGGAGTTTAAAGATGTATTCCCTGAAGACTTGCCGGTATTCCACAGCGAGAAGTAGAGTTTGGAATTGATTTAGCACTGGGGCGGGGCACCAGCGCCAAGCTGAACTTAAGGAGTTAAAAAAACGATTCTGAGGAGCTATTAGAAAAGATCTGATTAGGCCAAGCGTTTCACCTTAGGGTGCTCGGTCTATTCGTGAAGAAGAAGGATGGAAGTATGAGACTGTGTATTGATTACCGTGAACTCAATCGGGTTACGATAAGGAATAAGTACCCACTACCTAGAATTGATGACTTGTTTGATCAGTTGCATGGAGCGTGCTATTTCTCAAAGATTGACCTTCGCTCGGGATATCATCAGCTGAGAGTCAGGAAGGAGGATATTTTGAAGACTGCCTTCCGGACTCGTTACGGACATTATGAATTTTTGGTGATGCCTTTTTGACTTACGAATGCCCCAGCTGCTTTCATGGATCCCATGAATAGGATTTTCAGGAGATTCTTGGACCATTGTGTGATCGTATTTATAGATGATATCTTGATTTACTCGAAGACCACGTGAAAAGCACTTGAGGTCTGTACTCAAATCTTGAGGGAAGAGAAGATGTACGCCAAATTTAAGAAATGTGAATTTTGGATGGAGGAAGTAACTTTCTTGGGTCATGTAGTATCAAAGGGCGGCATTTCGGTAGACCCAGCCAAGATTGAAGCAGTAATGAGTTGGGAAAGACCAACAACCGCAACAGAAGTTAGGAGTTTCTTGGGCTTGGCAGGATATTATCGCCGCTTTGTTGAAGGATTTTCGAAAATTGCAACGCCTTTAACTAAGTTAACTCAGAATAATGTAAAGTTTGTGTGGACAGATGACTGTGAGTCCAGCTTTCAAGAATTAAAGAAAAGATTGGATTTGGCACCAATTCTCACTGTACCGTCGGGCACAGATGGTTTTGTAATCTATGGTGATGCTTCCTTAAAAGGTTTGGGGTGTGTCCTAATGTAAAATGGGAAGGTGATCGCCTATGCATCGCGACAGTTGAAGAATTTGAGAAAAATTACCCGACCCACGATCTAGAACTAGCTGCTGTGGTGTTTGCATTGAAGATTTGGAGGCACTACTTGTATGGCGTGACGTGCAAGATCTACACATATCACAAGAGTCTTAAGTACATTTTACCCAAAAAAGAACTGAACATGAGGCAGAGAAGGTGGTTAGAATTGTTAAAGGACTATGATTGACCATTTTGTATCATCCAGGCAAAGCCAACGTGGTGGCCGATGCCTTGAGTCGTAAGAGTAGAGGAAAGTTGGCAAAGATGCTGACTAGGGAGAAGAGTATTCTCGATGATATCAAGAACTTGGGTTTAGAAATACGAGTAAGAGGAGGAAAAGGATATTTGGCACGTTTGAGCCTGCAACCATGTGGCACCCCGACCCGGATTCCAATGCAAAACCCCAAGTCGGACCGCCCAAATAAACACAAGTAAGCATGCGCAAGTAGGATTATAAAATTCATGTGGCGCAACAACGCATACAAACAACAACTCGGCTACACTTGGCCGGAAAATAACTTAAAATAAACAAGTCATCGGCGACGTTACAGCCGGAACCCAACAACTACTACAATTATGACACATGCAAATAATATCCTCAACGGCCACAACATGATGGAGACAACAACAACAATAATATTTTAAAAGAGCTTAAGCGGAAGGAACTGTAGTGAACCAATAACATATAAACAAGCTCGACATGTAAGTCGGCATACAAAAGATTATAAGTATCTAGTGATTAAGTTATACTACAACATCAAAACCCAAAGACAAGTCTAAGTGACTTGCTTCCCAACGTCCTTGCCAAAACAAAAGACTAGCTACAAATCCCAAAAGAACAACCTTCTAGGTCGCAAGCAACCAACACGGGTATGGCGAATCTAGCACGAACCGTCTCCTTGCCTCGGATCTAAGGAAAACAAAACAAACAAATAGGGTAAGTCATAAAGACTTAGTAAGTTACTAAAAATGCATGTTCAGGTCATAGCATGGCATTTATCACAATTATGGTTCATGATCATCATATAGCACTTAGCACATGATTCACGTAAGTGCAGAAAATAAATCATACAAGTAGGATATGATATAGTCACGGCCGCTAAATAGCTCCTGCAATAAACTGTGTTAACTGGTTCGTGCCATCGATGTTTTGTGAATTCATCGACTCATACGGAGAACCTACTCGGTGTAAATAGCAAGCCAATGGCGCACGTATTGTTACGGCAAAGGGGCTACTTCCCCACTGCGGCCCACAGTGGAGGCGTGTGTGAGGTCCCAGGTACGGCGATCCATAGCGATCACGAATCTCGCAATTCGTGAAGGCGATGTATCGTCCCACCCTGACGTAATAAACAAACCAAATAATGCCAGCTGGACTCAATGTGATGCACAAGTAGATATTTACTCGTCATAAGCAAATAAAGATCGAATTCGACAAGAGCGAACTCATCCGACCAAGTAGGTTATTATTCTCTACCATAAATCATGTCAAGGAAATTAATTGCTCAAAACCAATCATTCATAACAACTTGTTTGTAACAATTAGGCTAAGATTTTATTTGAGTAAACCCAATCAAATGGTGTCCAAACTTCGTAGGGATCGAAACTAGTGTTTAACATGTTCAAATCTTCCCTAGAGTCGACTCCGTTGAGTCTCACTATAACTTCCCAAATTTGGGGTAATTGAAGCTATGTGCTTCATAACCCAACCTAGGCCATTACTAAGTTCATCTAGGTCATAAATTCACCAAGGCATTGCAATATATTTCACATTCATCATAGAGTCCAATTTTGAGGATAAATTACATAACAACATACCAACACATCATATAGGCTATAATTAGGGCATTCTCATATAGCACCACTTCAAGCAACTCATAACATGAATGTATCTAACATATTCATAATCTCAAATAGACAAGATGAAAGAGTATTACAATCTTTGATAGACATGAAATCATCCTATACATGCTTCTAACAAGCCCATGCTTTCAAAACACAAGATGAAGGCATAAGAAGCATATATGTGTCCTCATTGACCTCATACATCATAAGCTT
The DNA here is from genome assembly GCA_013146195.2 of Codonopsis lanceolata. NCBI lineage: Eukaryota > Viridiplantae > Streptophyta > Magnoliopsida > Asterales > Campanulaceae > Codonopsis > Codonopsis lanceolata. The sequence goes on along the minus strand of CM028379.1, from coordinate 124,150,238 downwards.
TGTTTCCTTAGGGTCAATGAGAACTTAAAACAAAGAAGAAGAGAAGTAACTTACTTTCAAACCCCAGTCAAGAAAGAAAAACGAGAAAGTAATCGGTTGGAAGTAATCTACTCGTCGAGCTCCTCGATTCTATAGCTAGGGCTTGAGCAATGGAAGAAGGAATGAAGGAGGGCCAAGAGGAAAGCTTCAAGAAGCCATGGTAACCCTCAAGAACTCTCTCTCTCACGTTTTTGAAAAATCCTTCAGCAAATGACGAGTCCCCAGGTCGAATTGTGGTGTTAGAGAAATCAAATGTCTAGTGGGACAAGTGTCAACATGTTATGGTCCCTTTAATCTAATTTTGGCTTGTTTAACCCACTCAATCACAAACTAATCCACTCTTAAAATATGTTAATAAGGTTAGGTTATAAGTAATGAGGGTTAGGGAGGTTTAGGTGGGGTTTAGAAAGAGTTTGGATAGGGGTTTAGTAAGTGTACGATCGTAATCGATCAAAGTTGCAGAAAACCCTCGTTTTCCCGGAAATCGTCTTTGTTCGGTTGTGGAGGCCGAACCTCCTTCATAATGTTCGGTTCTTGGGGAACAATGCCGAACAATGTTCAAGATGTTTTGGCATGGTGGAGCGATTCCTCGGGCCATACGTTAGGTCAAACAGTCCGGATTTGCACGTATAACGCGTATAAGACATAAACAACTCAAAGAAGCAATGGAATGAGTACCAAGGGTCTTAAAACAATGATAAAAGTCTCTCAAGGTCTTGGCTAAGTCTAAAAGATCAAAGCCCGAACAAGAACAAGCCAAACTAGAGCATGCAAGGCAATAGGCGTTCGATACGACAATTATGGCTCGATCAAGGAATGCAATCAAGTCAAACATGTTAAGGATACTACTAGCATGTTAAATACACCTTCTAATCATGTTAAACAAGCATAGAGGACAAGTTATACATGTAGGTTTCGGGTTCTCACGAGGCAAGCACACAATGCTCATGCAAGAATTCCGGGGTGTTACAAACCGTCCTTACTAGAAAGGATTAAGATAGCCTAGAAAGTTGACCCGACGTTAGTAAAAATTTCTGAAGGAGTAGAGATGGGAGCTCAGATAAATTTTTGACTTGGAGGGGATGGTATCTTACGCTTTGGAAGAAGAATTTGTGTTCCATCTGACCCGGAGTTGAAAAGGGAGGTGTTAGAAGAGGCTCATAATTCAAGGTTTGCGGTACATCCGGGTAGTACAAAAATGTATCGAGATGTGAAAGAGACGTTTTGGTGGGAGAATATGAAAAGAGAAATCACAAAATTTGTCTCTAAGTGTTTAGTTTGTCAACAGGTCAAGAGTGAGCATCAATGACCTGGGGGAATGTTACAGTCAATGCCGATTCTCGAATGGAAGTGGGAACATATCACTATGGATTTTGTGGTGGGATTACCTAGAACGCAGAATGGGCACAACGCAATCTGGGTTATTGTAGACCGATTGACCAAGTCAGCTCACTTCCTTGCCTTTAAGATCACTGACTCCTTGGAGAAGTTAGCAAAGTTGTATATTGATGAAATTATCAGGTTGCATGGGATTCCAGTTTCCATAGTGTCAGATCGCGACGCTCGTTTTACTTCAAAGTTTTGGGGCAGCTTACAGAAGGCTTTGGGCACGAATTTGAGTATGAGTACGGCGTTCCACCCACAGACTGATGGTCAATCCGAACGAACCATACAAACATTAGAGGACATGCTGAGATCCTGTACCTTAGATTTGCAAGGGAATTGGGATGACCATCTGCCATTAATTGAGTTTACATATAATAATAGCTTTCATGCAAGTATTGATATGGCACCGTACGAAGCATTATAGGGAAGAAAGTGTAGATCGCCTACGTGTTGGGATGAAGTCGACGAGCGAAAACTTTTGGGACCGGAACTAGTACAGATTACGTCAGATAAAGTGCAGTTGATCAAGAAGAAACTTCTTATGGCACAGAGTCGACAGAAATCATATGCAGATAAGCGTCGTCGTGAGCTTGAATTTGAAGTGGGAGATCATGTCTTTCTTAAAGTTTCACCGACCAGGGGAGTTATGAGATTCGGCGTTAAAGGGAAACTCAGTCCAAGATTTGTAGGGCCTTTTGAAATTTTAGACCGTGTGGGAGAAGTCGCTTATATGCTTGCATTACCACCAACATTATCTGGGGTCCACAACGTGTTTCATGTGTCGATGTTGAGAAAGTATGTCCCAGATCCAAGTCACATGATTGCTTTTGAACCCTTACAACTACGAGAAGATTTGTGTTACGACGAGCAACTAATTCGTATAGTGGATCGAAAGGATCAAGTGCTAAGAAGACGAACTATTCCATATGTGAAAGTGCAGTGGACTAATCATACAGAGAGGGAGGCAACATGGGAACTCGAGGAGGATATGCGAAGAAAGTACTCAAATCTCTTCGACTAATGAGGTACGCTAAGTTTAGAGGACTAAACTTCTTTTAAGGGGGTGAGAGTGTAATACCCCAAATTTTCTATATTAAAATAAAATTTTCTTTTATTAATTTTTACCAAATATCAATAATTATTGTGGGTTTAACTATTCAATTTGGAATTTATTAAAATTGGGTTAAGACTAGTACACTTGAGTTTTATTTTAGTGGGCTTGATGTTAGTTATTTAATATACTTTGAGTTTGGGCTTGACCCACCAATTTGAGTTTCCTTCACTCATAATAAATAGTTGTGATATAAAATAATAATAATAATAATAATAATAATAATAATAATAATAATAATATAATAGTTATAATAGTTATAAATAAAATGAAATGAATGGAAGAGAAAGAGAATTCGGTTCTCTGTACCAAAAAGAAAAGAAAGGGAATGTCAGCGGGAATATCAAGAGTCCGGATGAACTTGGGAAGAGAGGAGAGCACTACGAGAGAAGACCAAAAGACTGCTCATATTGAGTATAAAAGAGAACAGATTTCCTATAGTTGGGCCTTTGGCATAAACAAGAAATAGACGGGAGAGATGGAGAAAGTGAGTCAAGAAGGTCGGTGGTGAAGACTAAAAGGCTACAGAGAGTCATGACGTAAGAATAGATCGCGTTTGCACACCGGAAAGCTATTTGAGGTAAGCTAGTCATTCTGTTGCTAATCATATTTTCAGTTGTGTTCTCGTTTTTGGAATAGTTGACGGGGGGTTGGTGTTTCTGGGAGGAAGAAGAAGAAATAAACAAATAAATAAAGAGTAAGCAAGAGAGAGGAGGAGTATGCGCAGAGGAAGGAGGTTGAAGAGAGCTAGAAAAGAAATTAGATTGTGTGTAGGTGTTTTGAAGTTGTGTTGGTTTTCTTTCCTCACCGTAATTATTTAATAATATTAGTTGATTGTTTTTGCTTCTGAATTGGACGGTCATGGTGAATGGGAACATTTAACTGAGAAGTGGGATGAATAATTTTTGGTACTGTAGCTTGGATGGAATGGATGCGTGGCAGGAGGGAGTTGAAATGGGTGCATGTTTGGTTGAGGTGACTTAGTAGGCAGTAATTGGATCTCATGCATTATTTCTTTAAAAGTTGTCCCAGCAGTTTACTTTTGGTGAGATGTTATGATAATGGCTTGGTAGAAAAGGAATGATTAAAAAAAATAATAGAAAGAGAGAATGAATACAGTAAAGTTAGTATTTACAAAAAGTTAGTGAGATTTAGGTGTGGTTTAATTTGTAGAATGATTAGGTGGGGACGGCAGAAATCAAAAAAAAAAAAAAAAACAAAACAAAACAGAGGGGGAAGAAAAAGGCAGTATATATTTATTAGTTGTGTGGATTACATAATAAAATAACACTACTTTTTTTATAAAATTAATTATAATAAACAGTAGCATCTAAATTAGTTAGATTGGCTAAATTACTACAACATAAATATGTTAGTAAATTAAATTATGTCTTGAATTTTATATTCAAGCCGGCACCGGTAGCGGTTTGTTGTGCTAAAAGTAAATTTTTCGCAGCATCACTAAGGTAAGGGATTATACCTCTTATAGTCTTTATTTTTTTTAATCCTCCGTTAGACTTCCCATTACTTTATTGACATCGAATTTTTTTTAAACGTACGTCGACTTGGGTCGGTAGTTGATTTGAATTCCGTCGATTTTGCTTATTTGAAAATCATGAATTGATTCAATAATTAAATGAAGTCAATTCATGATTTTGTGATGCATGACCCTTGTAGTGAAATTTGATTATTGTTTCCTTGAAATTCTACCATGATCATTAAACTAATTTTTATAATTATCGAATGTCACTTAAATTGTGAGCATAATTATTGAATGATCAAACTTATCGAATACCACCTAGCTAGTGGTATATGGTTATCCGGATATACCAAACATGATCAAATTATCGATACTCTTTGGAGTAATTATTGAACTGCTTATCGATACTCTTCGGAGTAAATATTTAAAAATTTGTTTTATAATCATTGGATTCTGTGAGTAATTTATTGTCTCCAATCGGTATGGGACGGTTGGTGACGGTTGATCACTCGAGTCGTCTTGTTGTTAAATTTTCATTTGACTTCCTTTTTTATTTTGAATTGAAAATTTGATAAATTGCTTCCGCTTATCAATACTTGAACTGTGAACTTAGAATATTGAAATTTATTCATCTCTGATTTATTCTGGTCAACTCCTCCTTAGTAACCAGAGGGGTTGTATATGATCTTACTGGGCATTGTTCGCTCACCCTTTTTCTTTCAAATTCTCCTTCTTCAGGTAATGAGTATGAATTATGAGAAGATTTAACTCGGACAAACCAAGATGACGGTTCCGAGAGAATTTTGGATCTAGACTTTATTTAAATAAAAGGATAACTTATTAAGAATGATTTACTTTTATTTAGTATCGAGTTTGTAGCAAATTTTATTGGGTTATTTGGCTTTAGTTAAAGATGGTTTAAGGTTTATTTATTTTTGAGTTGAGAATATTTATGATTTTAAGATGATATTATAAGTGACGTGGTCAAATTGTGGGATCGCGGTGTCGATACCGAGTTTGGGGCGTTACATAAGATATATATCCACATCTTCGAGTAGAATGTGAAAATTGACATTGTAACCCACAATGTGAATTTTTTTGGATGACACGTTATATCTGCACCCCTTGTCCACAACTGCATTGGAGATTTTTTTTTCTTCCAAAAGCATATAAATCATAAATATCATCTAATTTTTTTCACATCTACATTATAATTGGTGATGCTATTAGTATAGTTTGAAGAAAGTACAAGCATGTAAACATACAACATTAAAAAGTTTGACCTAAATGAGATTATTATTTTGGGACGGAGAGAAAAACTAGCTTATTTGAGAGAAAGTTACCTAGTAGAGGAATTTTTCGCAGGTGTTTTAAGAATAGGGGAGGCAAATGTAGTTTCTTAAACAATCAAAGTGTGTGTTGAAATTTAATTACACCTGTAGAGAGGTTTATGTAATTTAGTCATATATTTTATTTTATTTGATCACTGAGATTCTCCACTACTAAAAAAGATGTTTGCTAATGATTTATTTATTTATACAATGAAACTTTGTTTATATTGATATCCGGTTTACTAGGACTTAGAACGTGATCCACGACATATCTTACACACTTTTTTTTTCTTTAAGCAATAGTTTAAAAGTATACTAGATTTTCATGTTCGTGTCTATGATACGATATTATTATATCTGATTTCGTTAATTAAAATGACAGTGGCTAAATAGAAAGTGCAATTTAATAAAAAAATGTTACAGTTGAGTGATATATTGTTTCAAGTGATAGTTGATGAAATGATGTTTTATAAAGGCTGACTGTTCAAAAGATTAATCACATGGTGTGACTTTACAATGTGAAAATAAAACATAGAGAAAAAATAGAGGTGACTGCTTATAATATTAATTGTAGAGGGTGACTTATCATAAAGAAAGAAAAAATAGGGAGTTAAAAATGGATAACATGTGAACATGATGGTGAATCTCAACCGTTAATTTTTTTAAAGATAATTTAATCTCAACCTCTGAATAATCATAATCAATTATATTGCGGTTTTATAATATAGACTAGTACTCTTGCCCGTGTCAATGACACGGCGCCAGTTTGTGAATTTATTAATAAATGAAGCGTATAATGTGGAAATGAATTAATATTTACGCTAATTATGATAAAAATTAAAACGAAAAAAATTAAAATAGAACTATTCAAAACTTAGACATAAATTAAATTGGGATTCAGTTTCAAAAAATAAATTGATTAAGCTAATTACGATAACCGTTAAAAAAAATATTTCAAATTACAAAACATACAATTTTTTTTTGCATAAAATTGATTAATTAATTAAAATATCTAAAAGAAAAGGGACGTGAGTTTGGTGGAGGAAGGATTAGCGGCCGCCAACCATAAATAGTGGGGGGAGTTGGAGAGAGAGAGAGAGGGTAGTTGCTCAACCGCCGTTCACACATGTGAACTCGGGGAGTGATAATGACCGTAGGATCTCAGTAAATGAATCAATCTCAGTTCCTAAATAGCTTTAGTCAATTACATATGTGCGACTATTAGCTATATTGTATTATAGATTCTGTGCACGTATCTATGGCACGACGCCAGTGTGGGACGATATCAATATGAGACGGTGTTAGTATTTAAATAAATCAATATAATAAATAATTTAAAATTAACATATCTTGCTAACCAATTAAAACAATATGATCATCCACAGTGGAATGAAAACTTAAAGTTACAAACTTGAGGGAGACAAATACTAAAAACAAATAAAAACTAAGAAATATGAATTTGAGGTAAACCTTGAGCATCCATAATTATATCACTACTTAATCTTCTTCTGCAGGCTCTTGTTTCACAATAATTTCTGGTTTTTAAACGCGAGATGCAAAATAATTATTTCAAGTATTTCTATTTACACATGAAACAAAGAAGATTCAGACATATTAATTTAATTATTTTTTATGCATAAAAGTGATTCATTAATTAAAATATCAAAAAAAAAACGTGGGTTTGGTGGAGGAATGATTAGCGGCAATCAACCGTGAATAGTCGGGGGAGTTGGAAAGAGAGAGAGGGTAGTTGCTCAACTGTCGTTCACACATGTAAACTTAGAGAGTGATAATGACCGTAAGATCTCAATAAAAGAATCAATCTTAGCCCATGAATAACTTTTATCAATTACGAGCGTGTGAGGCTGTGCTATATTGTATTATAGATGTTTTTTGGATTGGGCATGAATAACGTTACTCAAGTTTGGACAACGAAGCTTGATTCGATAAGTGGAATACTCGATTATTGAAATTGTCAAGTTACTTCAGTTCAACTAGATAAAAAGCTTGTTTGAGATTAGATCGGAAACAAAGCAAGCCAAGTTTGAGCACCAATTCAAGTTTGCTATGAGCAAATATTTGACTAATACTCCTTTTGATTCCAAATACTCCCTCCGTCCCTAAATAATTGTCTGGGTTGACCCAGCGCACAGTTTAAGAAAAAGTAATTGACTTGATTATTTATATTGATTTAATGTGTAGTTTCCTTTAATGTCCATGTATATGTGGCCCATAATTAAAGTAGAGTGAAAAAGTAAGAGTAAAGTGGTAAAATTGATGTTTTAAAAAGGTAAGTTTCAAAGTGGACAATTATTTTGGGACGAACGAAAAAGGAAAGGAGGACGATAATTTAGGGACGGAGGGAGTACATAATTTCTTTTGGCTTCGTAGATAGACTAAGGGCTTGTTTGGTAGTCGGACAAGGATAAGCAGTATTATTAATCCCAGTACTATTAGTGCCCTCGTTATTAATCCTCGCTTGTATATCGGGGGTAGTTTTGAGATTACAAATGTTAATCCCAATTTTTTTAGTGAGGGTACTAATAATACCACCCTCCCCCTTGGTATTAATAGTGAGGGGATAATGACTTTATCCGGATAATTCGTGCTATTAGTCCCGACCACCTATTGCGTACCAAACATCATGCAAATCGGCTTATTAATCCTATCTGACTTTAATCCTGTCTACCAAACGGCACCTAAGAGCAATTATTTCACTCTATTATTTTTCAACTTTACTCTTTGAAAAGTCTGAAAACATAATGTTTTAATGACGTACGGAGTGGGTCCGATCTATTAAATATATTGAATAAAAATAAAGAGTATAATAGTAAAACCATATACAAGTCAAAAGATGGTTCATTTTTCATAAAAAAAACAAACACTTTCTAAGAAACATATCGAAACAGAATTATAATCCATACTTTTTTAGGATCATACATCTTTTTGTTTTGCATTAATAATCGATTTTGATAAAAACACACATGTAAAATTTGGCACCCAAAAGGTAAATTGATTTTCAAAAAATCAATTCTGCATAAACTTTGTCGAGTAAGTCTCCAGTAAGGTTGTTTTACAGATTTTAATTTATAGACAAAGACTTGTGTAGGACGGTCTTACGGATCCTAGATCCGTTAGACGGATCCCCATTTTAAAATTCGCAGGTTTATAACTAAAAATGTTAATATAAATCAAAATATCATGCTAGTCGAGTTGGGCTGAGGCTATAATTAAAGGTTTAGTTGTCGGAGGTTACAAGTTTGAAACGCGCCAGCTTCAATTTTTTGTTTTAATGCTCATTATTGAGAAGTTCCTCTATTTGCTTCGGTGCCCCTGCACTTTCAATGTTTGCCGCCGAAATTCTTATGTTTTCCACGCCTTGCAGTTTAATCCTTGGTCAGCTCCGTTAAACATCCGTTAGCATCAATTACCTTGGGATACTTGACGGATCTTAACGGATTTTGACGAAATTCTAAATGACACATTTAAAGCCAAACGTGACACATTTTAAACACAAAAGTGACACTCTTAATACTAAAAAGTGACAATTTAATACTAAAAAGTGACACTCTTAATACTAAAAAATGACACATTTAATACTAAAAAGTGACAGTCTTAATACTAAAAAGTGACACTCTTAATACTAAAAAGTGACACATTTAATACTAAAAAGTGACACATTTAATACTAAAAAGTTACACATTTAATACTAAAAAGTGACACGCTTAATACTAAAAAGTGACACTCTTAATAGTAAAAAGGTACACATTTAATACTAAAAAACTCAATGCAACCCCTTAGTTTTTAAAAATTAGAGCGTCACCCCTCATCTTTATATATGCAGAGTGTTACTTTTTACTATTAACAGTGTCACTTTATAGTATAAAATATGTTACTTTTGGCCGTTGAAGTGTCATTTTGCATTTTTAATGAAAATTATAATTTTTCTCTAAAAAAGTATTACTTTTTGGGCTTAAATGTGTCACTTTTAGTCTTAAATGTGTTACTTTCACTTTGAAAAGTGTTTTTTTTTATAAATAAAAGTCATTACATTTAACGTTAAAGTGTTACTTTATAACATTAAAAGTGTAACTTTTTAGCATTAAATGTGTTATTTTTGACCGTACAAGTGTCATTTTGCCTTATAAATAAAAATCTTCGTTATTGACCTTAAAAGTGTCACTTTTTAACATTGAAAATGTCATGTTTTAGTATTAAATGTGTCACTTTTAGCAGTCAACGTTAGTTTTAAAGTAACATTTTTTAGTATTAAATGTGTCCATTTTTAGTATTAAATGTGTCACTTTTTAGTATTAAGGCCGTCACTTTTTAGTATTAAAAGTGTCACTTTTTTCTTTTTTAGTATTAAGAATGTTACTTTATTATTTATTTATTTTGCCTTTGACAGGGTGTCCTGTGTCTTTCTCATTCATGTTCTTCGCAAATTTGGTTTCCATGAGGTTTTTATTGACATTATATGGAGGTTGATCGCTGACAACTGGTTCTTTGTCCTTGTTAATGGAGAAGCAGAAAGGTTCTTTCAGTCCACGTGTGGTTTAAGGCAAGGAGATCCCCTTTCTCCCAACCTTTTTATAATTGCTGCGGAGGTTCTCAACCGTAGCCTCCACATAATGCACCTCGATAACAGCTGTATATGTTACTCCTCTTCGAGTGGATGCCTAGTAGTCTCTCATCTCACTTTCGCAGATGACATTATTATCTTCTGCAATGGCAGTCGCAGATCTCTTCAAAAGCATGCCGATCTGCTTGCCCATTATGCCTCTATATCTGGGCAACTTATTAATCATGATAAAAGTCAGGTCTTTATGGATCCTTCCCTCTCGCTCACTTGTGCTGCAAGTATTTCCTCTTTTTCTGGCTTTCAGATAGGTTCTTTTCCTATGACATACTTGGGATGCCCTCTTTATGTTGGTAGGAGGAACAAACGTTTATTTGATCCTATTGTTCTCAAATTGTAGTTAAAAGTTGACTATTGGATCGGGTATTTCCTTAATCAGGCTGGTAGAGCCACGCTTATTAACCATGTGCTTTACTCAATAACGGCCTACCTCTTTGCCTCGCTTGAGCCTCCAGTGGCTGTCATCAAAATGCTAGAAAAATTCTTTGCTGATTTTTTTTGGGGTAGCATTGAAGGCAGAACTAAATCTCATTGGGTCCCCAGGAAAAACTGTTGTCTTCCCACGAAATCTGGAGGGATTGGTATCACCTCCTTATTTTCCCTAGTCAAAGCTCACTCTGTTAAACTTTGGTGGAGGTTTCGCACGCAAAGAAATCTGTGGACTGAATTTCTTAGGGCCAGATATTGTAGTTCCTCTTATGCGGTTAATTCTTCTTGTTGTGGTTCCCATATTTGGCAACATCTCCAGCGCATTAAGGCTGTGGTTGAGCCTTGTATTGGCTGGACTGTGGGTTTGGGTTCCAGTTCTATATGGTTTCAAAATTGGATTCCTGGGCAGCATCTCACCCGTCCACCTGACTGTTCCCTAGAAACTGTTAAAGATCTCTTCGATGCGAATGAGAACTTGCTCCCTATGGCCCGGTCTGTTCTCCCTCGGCTCTGCATGTAATTTCAGAATATTGCATTTCTCTTTCGGACAAACCTGATTCTCCTTACTGGATCTGTACACCTTCTGGTGGCTTTACTCTTCGTTCGGCGATGGAGTTGGTTTCCCCAACTTCTGCAGTTAGCTTATCATCTAAATTTATATGGCATAAGTTTCTTCCTAAGCGCATTAGTATATTTTTATGGAGGCTGTTCATGGGTCAGCTACCTATTGATGAAGGGCTTTGCAAAAAAGGTGCCCAATTGGCTTCCAAATGTATCTGTTATAGTAATCCTCAGGGTGAAACATTTCACCATTTATTTCTTCATGGTGAAGCTGCAATGTTCACCTGGAAGTCTTTCTCCTCTCATGGCTTGTCCCTTCGTGGTGAGACCATTAAGAATCGCTGCATGGCTACTTGGTGCTTCAGTAAGAATTTTGTTTCTCTCCTTCTCCCGTCCATTATCCTTTGGAATTTATGGAAGTACAGCAATGAAGTTGTCTTTGATGGCAAGCCCAAGCCTTTTAAACTGATTGTAAATTCAGTTGACAATGATCTCAATATGATCCTTTGTGCTTCGAACTTTTTTGTTTTGCGCAATAGTAATGGGCTTGCAGTTTCCTTTGCCTCTCGGAAACAAGTGATTATCCAGGCTGTTTCTTGGGTTAAACCTCCGCCGGGAAACAAGTGATTATCCATTCTTGTTGAAATTGATTCCAAGGTTATGTGTAATTTGCTTAATGAGGGTCATAAGCACCCTTGGGCCCTGGCTTATCTTGTTCGTGCTATTGGTTTATTGAAGAGGGATATCAATTTCTCCTTCCGTCATAGCATTAGGGAGGCAAATTTTGTGGTTGATGGTCTGGCAAATCTAGCGGTGGATTCTGGTCGAGACAAATTTTTTGACTCTTTCTATGATTTGCCTAGATCCATTAAAGGCAATGTTCTCTTGGATGCGTAGGGCGTGGCTAGGATTCGTATCTCTTAGTCTTGCCTCTTTCTTGTTTTTGTCACTTTTTTTGTGGTTAAGCTCTTTCTTTTTTGAGGTTAGGCTCCTTTGTCCTCCCATTTATAAGGGCTAGGCTGGTTGTCCCCCTCAAGTTTGTATTCCTTTTCCCTATTTATATATTCTGCAGGGTACCGCCCATGTTTCCCTTTAAAAAAAAGAGTGTTACTTTTTAGTATTATATGTGTCACTTTTTAGTATTAAAAGTGTCACTTTTTAATATTAAGTGTGTCACTTTTTAACATTAAGAGTATTACTTTAAATTTTAATGAGAATTATAATAAACTTCCCCTTTATAGTATCACTTTCAACCTTAAAATGTGTCACTTTTGTCTTTTCAATGTGTCACGTTTGGCTTTAAACATGTCATTTAGCATTTCGTTAAAGTCCATTAAGATCCGTCAAGTATCTCAAGGCAATTGATGCTAACGGGGCTGACAAATGATTAAACTGTAAGGTGTGGGAAACATAAGAATTTCGACGGCAAACCTTTCAAAGTGCAGGGGCACCGGAGCAAAATGACACATATCTGGCAATAAAACTTAAAAAAAACGTTGGTGAGTTTCAAACCACAGACCAACCGCGCAATCTTTAAAACCTTAAGTGATTTGGTGGAAACCAACTCAACTAACACATTTTTGTTATTTCTGGTAACATATTATTTATTTATTATGACCAGCAAATTTCTAAATGGGGCTCTGTCTTACGGATAAGGATCCGTAAGACTGTCTTACAGGAGGCCACTTCTTCTCTTAAAAGAATGGATTGATCTTTCATTGTACATAGTCTTACTTAGGGGTGAGAAGTCAAGCCCATAAACTCGTACAGCCCGCAGTGTCTGTCTATGTTTGATTCATTGTATCTGTACCCATAGACTAATACATAGTATTGGGCTTTAGAGAGGTTAGTTGCCCGCGATCATGGGCTCAACAGCTTTCAAATTTTAATATCCGTCAAACGTCTGGCCCTACCCGTCTGCTTGACTAACACTAAATGAAATCACTAATAGTCTAATAGTAATAAGTAATAATAATAGTATAATACTATAATAGACTAATACATTATAAATTTATAATAATAGACTAATAGTTTTGATTTAGATAATAAACTTTAATTAAAACCCTACCTTATTCAGTATTCAGCTCACATCAGATTGATCAGCCACCTTTTGTAACACCCCGTATTCTTGCATGTGCATTGTATGCTTGCCTTCATACTTTCTTGATTGATTGTGAGCATGTTTATTTAGTCCATATATGTTTTAGAATCATTCATAAGTCATTCATGAAGCCCTTAACATGTTTAGAATCACGTATGCTTGTTTGTTGAATCGCCGGTTCGATCGTTTTGATTTTGGCCTTAGCGATTCCCCCTCGTTGCTCGTTTAGCTTCTATTTTGTCGTGCGAAGTGTTCGTTGAGTTCTTGGCTTTATATTCAGGTCATAACCATGTTGAAACAAACCTTTTTCATGTCCAAGTTATCCTAGTTTGATTGGTGTTTGATTGGAGTTTGATTCGTTAGCCATTCGTTGCGTGAATTGAGCCTTGTTCTACCTTGTTCCGGTTGTCGTTCGGGTGCGTTTCCGACTTGTTTTGAGTTGGGTTAGACCTTAGAATGGTTGCCCATAAGTTTGGGACCATTTAGGACAAGTTTAAACCAAGTTTTGAAGGTTCGGCCTGGCGCCCGCCTGCTTTGAGGCGCCCGCCTCAAGTCTTGGGAGCAATTACAAAATGATCGAGAATCGGAGAAGAGCCTCGGCCAGTTGAGGCGCCGCTTTGAGGATGTTGAGCGCCCGCCTCAACATCAGGTATGCTTACGGGATTTTTTCCCCCTGTTTTGAAGTTGAACGATTTCTATACCCAAACCCCCTATCTAAACCTTTCTTAAACCTCCCTAACCCTCCTCACTTAAGTCCTAACATCCCTAACTAGTTTTAATGATGGATTAAGAGAGCTCTAATGATCATTAAGTCACCAAATCAGATTTTTAAAGAGACCACAAGGTCTTGACACTTGTCCCACTCAACATTCAACCTCTTATAAGCCACAAATCAGCCATTTGACTTCTCATTTGCTGAGAGCATTTCCAAAAACGTCAGAGAGAGTTCTTGAGAGTTCTCCCATGGCTTCTTGAAGCTTTGCCCTTGGTCTTCCCTCATCCATTCTCCATTTGCTCAAGACTCCTTCATCAAAAGTGTAGAGCTTGAAAAGAAGATCATTTTCAACCGATTAGTTTCTTTCTTTGCTTTCTTTGGTGTAGAACAAGTAAGTTACTCTTCTTCTTCATTTCTCTTTAGTTCTCATTGACTCCTTAAGGAAACAAAGCATCTATGGTGATTGAGGTCAATGAGGACACATATAGTTTCTTTCTCCTATGCTTTCTTTGGTGTCTTGTGTTTTGAAAATATGAACTTGTTAGGAGCATGTATAGGATGATTTCTTGTCTATGGAAGTTTATAAAACTCTTTCATCTTGTTTATTTAAGGTTTTGATGCTTCATGTTAGAAACTTGTATTTTGTATATGTTGCTTGAAAGGTAGGAGCATGTATGAAGACCTATGATTTCTTGTCTATTGGAAGTTTATAAAACTCTTTCATTGTATGTTGTTAAGCTTGTTTATTTAATGTGTTTTGATCATGAACTAGAAACATATGATGAATATGTTGAATCTCTTGAATAGGCTATGCCAATATGTGAATGATAACCTAGATAATCATTGTATGTTGTTAAGCTAGGTTGATGTGTTCTAGATATGAAGCACAAAGTTGAATAGCTATGATGAACAATTGAAATGCCTTGGGAATTTAGAGAAAAGACTCAATTAGAGAAAAGACTCAAGTCGACTCTAGGGAATATTTGAACGTGTTGAACTCTAGTTTCAATCCCTACGAAGTTTGAACAAGTTTGATTTGGTTTACTCGAATATGAGCTTGGTAATTGTTTACAACAAGTTGTTATGAAAGATTGGTTTTGAGCAATTAATTGCCTTGACATGTGTTTATGGTAGAGATTAATACCCTACTTGGTTGGTCGAGTTCGCTCTTGTCGAATTCGATCCTTGATTGGTTTAAGTCAAGTAAATATCTACTTGTGCATCACATTGAGTCCAGCTGGCATTATTTGGTTTGTTTATTAAGTCAGGGTGGGACGATGCATCGCCTTCACGAATTATGGGATTCGTGCTCGCTATGGATCGCCGCACCTGGGACCTCACACACCTCCATTGTTGGCGCAATGGGAAGTAGCCACTGCGTAACAATACGTGCGCATTGGCTTGCTATCTAGATCGAGTAGGTTCTCGATAAAAGTCGATGTAATCACCGAGCATCGATGTGGCACGATCTGTATAATAAAGTTTATTGCGGGAGCTACTAAGCGGCCGTGACTATATCATATCCTACTTGTATGATTTACTTTACGCACTTACGTGAATAATATGTTAAGTGCTATATGATGATCATGTACCATAATTGAGATAGATGTCATGCTATAACATGAACATGCATTTTAGTAACTTACTAAGTCTTTCGACTTACCCTATTTGTTTGTTTTGTTTCCTTAGATCCGAGCCGAGGAGACGGTCCACGTTAGACTCGCTATTTCACGCTTGGTCGTTTGTGAGCAAGGTTGCTCTTTTGGACTTTTGTTATTAGTCTTTTATTTTGGAAAGGACGTTGGGAAGCAAGTCACTTAGACTTGTCTTGGGGTTTTTGATGTTGTAGCAACTTAATGGTTTAACACTTGTAATCTTTTGTATGCCGACTTATATGTCGAGCCTGTTTATATGTGTATGGTTCGCTACAGTTTCTTCCGCTAAAGCTCGTTTAATTATTATTGTTGTTGTTGTCTCCGGCATGTTGTGGCCGTTGAGGTTTTATAAGCATGTGTTAACATTGTAGGAGTAGTTGTTGGGTTCCGGCTGTAACGTCGCCGATGACTTGTTTATTTTAAGTTATTTTTCCGGCCAAGTGTAGCCGAGTTGTTATTCGTATGCGATGTTGCGCCACATGAATTTTATAATCCTACTTGTGCATGCTTGTGTATCTTGTCTATTTGGACGGCACGACTCGGGATCTCGCATTGGGGTCCGGGTCGGGTCGTCACACCTTTACTCTTTCGACTCTCTCTCCGCTTCTCTACCTCTCCACTTCTCCTGGCCAGATCCACTATAGTCTCTGTCCCTCCTCCACCTCTGCCATCTACTCCGGCACTCCCTCCGTCGGTCAGTCACTCTCTGGCTCTCATTTCTCGGTTGTCCTCTCGCGATCCCACTCAGTAACGACAGCAACTCAGCAAGTCCCATTCCCCCCTAGCCTTCATCCGCTCACTCGTTTAGTCTCCGTCTCTCCCACTCCCTCTCGCATCTTCTCGCCGATGGTCTCTCCCAAGTCTCCAATACAACGTTAAAGGCTTTTCCATTCATAGTGATTTCGTCAAGCTTGTTGCTGTCTAGCCTTCTACAACTTCATCTTAATTTTTCTTCACTCTTTAGCCTTCACTTCAGTTTCTTCCCATGTAATTTTTTTTTAATTTCTGTAATTTCTTTTTTCTTTTTTAGTTGATTTATTTCTGTAATTTTTTTCTAGCTTCATCCCAGGTAATTTTTTTAAAATTTCTGTAATTTATTTTTTAGTTGATTTATTTATGTAATTTCTGCCCAGCCTTCTATAGTTCAGTAGGCCTATAATTTCTTTTTTTAGTTGATTTATTAATTATCATTTTATATTTCTGTAGACTACTTGATTTATTAGTATTTTAAATAGTTATTAAATGTTAATTTAGCTTATCATCAATCTCATTTATTAGATTTTAAACTTGTAAGAAATGTTTTATGACAATGTACAATGATAGATGGGCTAAAGTCCGTGCCCGTCTGCCCTAGCCCGGGGGCAGTGTATCGCACTGGGCTTCAAAATTTAAATCCTGCTGCTATATGGGCCTATACCAGGCATCGCTAAAGACCGTGGGCATAGGGCCCGTGTACACCCCTAGTCTTATCCGACCCACCGTGTGTTGGTGGATTGAACTATGAGAGAATGAAATTTCGTCTTACGAATAAAGATTTGTAGCATAGTCTTAAAAAGAGACTTACCCATTACAAACACCTCCTCGCTTACTTCTGTGTTTTTGAAAATATGTGCGTGCCAATTATAATTCACCAAAAGAATGAATAACTTGAATATCAAATTATTCCTAGAAAGACAAATTTAAATGGCACAAAAAATAATAATATTTCTAGGTTCTCCCTTCTTTATTCCAAACCAAATTGATTCACCTATTCCTCTGGATTTTTTTATTTTTTATTTGGTTTTTGAAGTAGCCAAATTTTGATTTTTCTTTAAAAATCTAGCAGGGTACCCACATGTTTCCTTGAAAAAAAAACTCAAAAGTAAGTTTTGTTGGTCCCGAAATAGGCTCAATCTAGGTTAGAAGGGGGGGGGGGTGAATAGCCTAGATGATATATTTAAAATTCTTTTCCAAAAGTTTCTTAAAACAGTCTTTCCTTCCTTCTTAAAAACACCCCTTTTTAAGAAGGGTTAGTGCAGCAGAATACTTATAAGAGAAAACAGATCAAGGTCTGATGTTGATTCAAGCACAGTAGCAGACTTAATAAATAAATGCAGTAGCAGTTATATGATGAGCAGAATCAGTTCAGACAGAGCACAGAGTTTAGAAGTGGTTTGTACTTTGAATAGTACTACGTCCACTACAAAGTGGTTAATTAGCTTTGGATTTTGAAAGGTGAACTTGTTTATCCACTAGGTGTAAGAGTAAGATCTCTAATGGATCGTATACAAAATAGTTTTCAACCAAGTGTATGATGATGAGAAAAACAATTATTGAATAATTGTCCTCTCAAGTGCTAAAGTAAAGAACAATTTAAATGCAAACTAGATGAAGCTGAAACAGAGTAAAAACTGGTAGATCTGTAGCTTCAGGGAGTTTGATGAAGTTGTTAGTTCTTGTCCTTTGATCTCTTGAATACTTGAGTTATGAAGATGAAGATTGAATGTTCAATGTGCAAGAGTTGTTGTTCAGATTTTCAAGAGTTGTTGTTCAGATCTTCAAGACTCGAATAAATAACAAGGGAGATCTTTAGGATCGTTGGACTGAGGATAGACAGGTTGTGTCCAACGTTATAATGCATTAAATGCATTTTGGCGCTTTGTAGGATGTGTTCAGCAAAAGATATCAGAGATTCAGAGTTGCAGAGGCAGCCATTCCAAACAGAGCAAGTTTTCAGTCTTGCAGGCATTTCAGCTTGAAAGTCTTCTTAGCCAAATGAGGAATTGTCTTCAGATGTCATTATGCGTGAGACAGACTGGACAGATATCAAGTTGTCTACAAAGTTGACTTCTTTGGAGGGAAATCTGATGAAGATATCTTTTTGAATATTATTTGACTTAGATATTCAAAAATATCTAAATCAAATAATACGAGACATAATCCATTGATTTGGCTGACTTTGATTTTGAACCTTGAGCAGACTTCCAAGTCTGCTGTTTGAACTGTGTTTTCAAGGCTGCTGTTGAAGCGTGCTGGTCCGCACCTAGAATGAAATAACAATAAACTAGTTCTAAACACCCTTGATTCTAAGACAGTTGCCACACTAATCGGTACGCAGACCTATTAGCCACTTTACAGTAGAATCGGAGGATGACTCAACCAAATCTAGAACTTATGAGGGTCAACAAGTTTTAATTTTTTTTTCCTTTCGGATGATCATATTGTTTTAATTGATTACCAAGAGGTGTTCAATTTTAATGTGTTATTTTATAAGTTTGAGTTTCCTTTGTTTAACATATTCATAAACACTTTGGGCTGGAGTACCTGTATGTCATCATACCCAGAACAAATTTAAACTCTTTTTGAAACATGATTAAAATATATATTTATTTATATAAATATTAACACCCTTCAATACTGACATCCTCCCCTCCTCGTGTCTTGCTATAAGCACGGGCACAAATATATATATATATATATATATATACATATATGTTGGAATATGCTTCTTGATAATTAACTTATCACTTTACATATTCCAAATGTTTTTATTTGCTTGTTACCATTACCGTGTGTCATAACAAGTGGCTAAGAGGGCTGCGTACCGATTAGTGTGGCAACTTGTTTGATAACACATAGGTCTTAGGTTAGGTTGTCCCAATCTAGTCCTACCTTCTATATGATGATTGAACAGACCAAGCACTTCATATGCACTAGCACCAGCAGACTTGCTGAAGCATCAAGATTTTCTAAAGACTTGTCACCTACAGACTTGTCATATGCACTACAGGACACTTTGAAGACTCGCCACCAGTAAACGTGTTGTAGTGTCAAAGTTTCTCTAAGGACTCATCAAGTGCATCACATAAATATCTTGAAGACTAGCTACCAGTAGACTTGCTATGGCGTGAATGTTCACAACAGCAACCAGTAGTCTTTCCTTATAAGAAGACTCACTATTGAACATCACACCAGCAGACTTAGTTATGCACGTGCTACAAAGAAACAGACCTGCAGTAGATCAAGACAAGACAAATGTGTTCAAGCTTCGAGAGAAATTCAAATATTCATGAAGCCTGACACCTGTGATGCTGCAGACCTTTCTCTCACTCACGTGGTCCGAAGAAAGTCAAAGGAATCTACTTTATTGAACAGACCACCTGAGAGTGCATCAGATGTCAGACTCACTTTTCATAGACTTATCATTACAGTCTGACGGGTAACTAGTTCAAGATCTGTAAGACAAAGCTTTTATCCAACAGTCAAAGATCCGATGAACAACATCTCTATCCGACGGATTTCAACAACGACATTTTCCTAACGGATAGAAAAATCATCTTCATCTTTCAACGATCAACTGACATCGGTGTATAAAATAAATCTCTCATCCTCCTCTTCAGAGCGAGCACATACGAAGATATGCAACAAGAACTTCAAAGAAGGTGTAAGATCTACACGAGATCGTCTTCACCAACGCATCTCAGATCTTCACAGAAGATTGCAGTGAGATTACCCAATCCTTAGCAAAACACTTTTAGTAGATTGCTAAGAACAAATGATTTGAAGAAGAAGAGAGAGATCAGAAACTTCAATAGACAGAGATCGACGTCTTGGTCAAGAACCCAGTTCTTGATTTGAGTTCTTCACCCTTCTTCAAAGAACTCACCCTTTAGTTGAAGCTTCAGTTCAGAACCATACTCCTAAAGCTAAAGGTCAAGCCCTTGGATTGATTTTAAGATTGATTTCAGATGGTGCCCAAGGAAGATAAAGAGCTGTCTATAAATATTGCATTCATATCTTCATATTTGTATTCACATACAAATGCTGTTGATTATGCAATAATCAATCATCATAGAGGGCTGAGTGCTTTGCACTCAATCGTTCAGATAATTTTTATATAAACGACCTCAAATAGTGTCTTCTCATGTCTGTCCCTCGTTCTCATCTCATATTGTTCTTTCTACTTAAGAGTTTGTCTATAAACGATTAAGTAAAGAACAAAGGCTTGGAAGGACGAGGACAAAGTTTTTTTCATAGAGAGTTTAGGCTAATGTATTCTATAATTTATCTTTGAATAAATTCATAATTTCTTTAAGTTGACTTATCCTTCATCATTCAGTCTTTAACTCTCTATAAGATTTTATGAATTGATTTATCCTTTGAAAAGCTATTCTCTAATGATTTCCTAAATCTGCATTTGGAAGAAGAATTAAGTGTGCTATTGTTCTGATCATATATTTGTGTACAGCCACTTAATAGTTCTCTAAATCTAAGACTAACTATTTCCGTTGCTGAAACTATTTCAAACAGGCTTTTGATTTAAAAAGACAGTTCACCAGCAGAGTTCAAAACTCTTCAGTGAGCAAGTCTGTTGTTTCTCAATACCAGCAGACCTGCTCAGCGTGCTAATTGTCTATGCCTTTAAAACCTATGCTTTACTTAGTCACAATGAAAAGAAAAGTTTTAAACGACAACATAGCTATTCACCCCCCCCTCTAGCCTATTTGAGCAATCATGTGGACCAACTCGGTTATCACCCTTATATTTAATTGTAGGCCTGACAATTACAACTCATTACCCATAAACCCACCCAACCCTAGCCGTTAACATATTTTTTGTCGAAATAGGTAACCCGTTTCAACCCAAAAATATTAACACGTTGAGTTGGGTCGGATTAAAGCGGGTCGGACCCGTTACCCATTTCGACCTTCGACATTTTATACTATAAACTCATGTTTTTCGTTGGAAAAAGTTGGATTAAAACGAGGCGACCTGTTTCAACCCAACACATTCCAACCGGGCTCATTTTAGCCTGTTTAATATTTGGGTTCTAACGGGTTTCGACCCGTTTCAACCCGCTACTCATTTCAACCCGACCCAAACCCAACACACGTAATTGCCAGGCCTATTTAATACGGTAGTGTTTTTATATTTAAGGTAGATTTAGGAATTTAATTGATGTATTTTAGTCTTAGTTACTACATAGGATATACTATTTTTTCAGAAGTTTTAAATAATTTTCCAAGTTTATGATTGTCCTATAAATAGAGGATGTAAGTGTAAATAGGTTTGGCCTATTTTCCATCCTTGTCGTCTGTCATGTCTTGTTGATAAAGGTTCTTACTTTTCTTGGTGATCTTCTAGGAAGTTTCTAGGAAGCTTCATTACTTCCTTATTTAAGATTGTATTAATTGATATCTCGTGTTTGTGTGTAATATGAAATTGTTTATTTTCTAACCTTAATCATGCCATGTTTAGTGTTTATTGGAGAACATGTATTTCTTGTCGTATAAATAAAAGAGCTTGTGACATTCAGAATGTTAAGCAAGTTGAAAGAGATGATCATGCACTTTTAGAAGTCCAAAAGTACCTATTATTCTTGGAATTACTGAATACAGTCACATTTGTAATCACATTCAGTCCAAAATCATGTTGTGATTCTTGTTCTTTTTCATCCATGTTTTATTTGTTAGAACTCCAAAGTGCCTATAGAGTTTTTCATTTGATTTTCATTAGTTGTTAGGTTTATTGTTAATTAGTGAAAGTTTCGTCATATTCACAAATCAACAAGTATTTTACGTGTTGATAAATGATTTAAACTCTATGTTATTTATTTTTTCATTCCTCTGCATTTTACCAATACAGTGCCCATTACAATCACATTCATTGATCTCATTGGAAATCGATGGTTTGTCTTTGAATTACCCTAACTGCAAATCTATCAACGAGGATTAATGAGCACAAATAAGTATACTGTTATTACTTATTTTGTGCTTTATTTTGATTAGATATCACAATTTTCTCCAATGTTTGTTGTGCTTTTGAAGATTACAAGTGTTGGAAAGATTTGTACAAAAAAGCTGAAAACTGCTTGAAAAAAATGATGAAAATAGAGAATCGAATGGGCATGCGCTATTTGAAAGGAGCTGAAGTTGAAACTGGAAACTATGTCACATGTTATGCAGACAAGACCCTTTCATTCAAAGGGTATTTCAGACATTAACCATACTCAGTAATTAGGGAATTATTATTTTTCCCTAAAACAAAGACAATTGTTTGTTATCCTTCCTTTTATTTCTCTCATGTAATTAGTGTAAGCTAGGTTAAGAGAGGAAAAATAAATCAGGAGACTTATTCAACAAACGGCTTGGAGACTTTCTAGGAGTGGAGGACATGTTCTCTATCCTTCAGGAGGAAGTTACGAAATGGAGGGAAAGATCTACTATAAAAGTGATGGAAGAAGACACCACGGTACGACAGATACACACTCACGCAGAAGAAGATTTCAGTAGCAGCTTACTCTATTCTTCTTTCACTCTAAAAGGTTTTTTGCATTTTGTTTTCGATTTCATTTTGTAAGTAATTCAGCCATGTTTAGTGGCTTTCTTCCAATAAGTGATTCCCTTTAAATTACTATTGTGAGATCTAATTGTTTTTTAATCCCAATTAAGCTCAAGTATTTATTCGTTCTTTGTTTTTCTTGTTGCAAAGGAATTGTAACGTATGATTATTATGCTTAGTTAATATTTGTGGCTAGAACTTTAATTAACTAAATAATTTATTACTAGTTATGACCGTTGATCCGTAATTGTCATCGGGTTCTAACAAAGTAGCAAGTGACGCACCATTTAGGCATTACAAACATATTTGGTCCGTGTTGCAGGAATGGATAATCTAAATTAAATGATATTGCTTCCATATGCATTATTTAGAATCGGGTCTCTTTTTTTAATACTTTCAAAACATTAAATCTTATGAGGGTCTTGGGGGGTTGTCTTTTTATTAGGGAAATAGTTAATGAGCTTCTCTTAACTATCGAGGCACTATGGAGAGATTGGGTGTTATAACTTGTTAATTTGTAGCCAATTGAGTTATTTTTCCATCTATGATCAGTAGTAAACTTATGGGATTACAACTCTAAAATAAAATAAAAAAACCCTAACACCTAGTTTCTCACGCACTCAAGGTGCGACTTTCTTCTCAGCCGTCTTTCTGCCTTTGAACCAATGGAGGCTGTGCCTCCAACGCCGCCAGATCCTCCTCCCATCACGCCATCTTCTCCTTCCTTTGCTGTTGTTCTCAATGCACCTCCAACCTTGGCTTGTTCATCTTTTGTTATCCCTCGGTCTTCATAGAAGGGTGAACTAGCTTTAAAGCTCTCTCCAGCCATCATTGAATCCCTTGCAAAGCCTTTTAGCCATGCCTTGATAGGGAAATTCTCCCATGGTAGCCCTTCCATGGAAGCCACACGCAAATATTTTCATACTATAGGCCTAAAAGCTGCCTTCACTATCGGCCATCTCGACGCCAAACATGTCTTGATCCAAGTTCATCACGACGAACACTATCAACGTCTATGGATCAAGGATCAGTGGTACTTGGGAAAATATACGATGCGAGTTTTTAAATGGTCTCCAAATTTCCGGTCTGATGTTGAAAGTTCGATTGTCCCGGTTTGGTTCTCTCTACAGGGTCTCCCGATTCATCTCTTTGCTAAAGCTGCTCTTTTTTCGATTGCATCATTGTTTGGTAGGCCATTAATGTTAGATCAGCCTACTCTCAATCTCACTCGCCCTAGTGTCGCTAGGATCTGTGTCGAAGTTGACCTACTCAAGTCGTGTACTTCTAGGATTTGGGTAGATTGTGGCGACGTTTATCCAAGTTTCTGGCAGCCTTTAGAGGCTGAGAATATGCCTCTATATTGTAATCATTGTTTTCGACAGGGTCATCAAGAACTCACTTGCAAAGCGAGGAATCCAGTGTCTAAATCTGAGAATATTCCCAAGCCCGCTCCCCCTCCAATTCGCCAAAGATGGACTCCAAAAAAAGACTTACCTGTTTCGGAGAAGGGTAATCTAGTTGACCCTATTGTTATTCCTTCTGCTTCGCCTGATAAAGGTATTGACCCAAACACTGTTGACATTAATAATATTGATTCCGAGTGTATTTCCCCACATGCATCCAAGCAGGACCCTCTTAATTTCACGTCAGCTGAACATGAGAAAATAGATGATTCTCCTCCTATTGATGTTGATAATAGCCCAAATAATCAAGCTGAAAAAGTATCTTCATCTGAACTCCATAATTCCTCCAGTAGCAAAGCATCTGATGAGAATGTTGCACCCTCCTCTAGTCACGTACCTGTCACGGACAACTTTACCAAGGACTTACATGTTTCTCCTAACAGATTTGTCGTCCTAAATACAATTGATCCTGAAAGAGAAGAGGAAAGTCTCAATTTGCAAGTAATTAATCTAGAAGTCCGTCTTCCTATTCACAAGCTAAAGCCGCCTATTCCTCCTACTGCTCGTCAGACTCGTTCTCAGGCCTCCAAGCCCCATTCAACTGACTCTCGATCGAATTGTTAATGGATTGTAAAGCTCTCTTCTGGAATGTTCGGGGAATTGGTAATGACCCGACTGTAAGCCGCTTGAAACAATTAGTCCGTCTCCATAATATTTCTATTGTTGCGATATTCGAGCCCATGCTTGATATTAGTAAAGTAAACCTGATTTCTCGTCGCCTTCGATTCAGGTTTTCTTTTTCTAATTCTTCTAGCTCTATATGGGTATTTGTTAAAGCTTGCTACAAATGTTCTTTTATTTCGGAATCTGATCAGTTTGTTTCTCTTAAGATTCAGCACTACACTTGGCCATTTCATGCATTGTTCACTTGTGTTTATGCGAGGTGTGATTCTCGAGATCGTCAAGAACTTTGGGATGCTTTTATATTTTCTAGTTCCATCTTTTCATCTATGCCTTGGCTGCTTGGTGGCGATTTTAACATTATCCTGGATCCTAGTGAAAAATCCGATGGAGCGGGTTGGGATAGGAATGGAGCTATGGACTTTCATGTTTGCTTATCTGCTGCAGGCCTAACTGATTTGGGTTATTCAGGGAGCCCATTTACTTGGTGGAATAAGCGGGTTGGTTCTTCAAAAATTCATGAAGGAATCGACCGTGTTATCTGTAACTCATACTGGTTAGATCACTTTCCTTCTTCTTCGGTTCAGCATCTTAACAGAACTTGCTCGGACCATTCTCCTCTTCTTACTACTTTCACTCGGCAAGCTTCTCAGCATCCAGTGGCTTTTAGATTTCTGAATGTTTGGATAAGTCATAGTTCCTTCTTTGATACGGTCAACGAAGCCTGGTCAAAGGCTGAGAATGGGCGCCCCATGGTCTGTTTTTCCAGAAAACTCAGAAATGTCAAAATAGCTTTAAAAGTTTGGAACAAGTCGGTATTTGGCAATATTTTTGAAAATATTAAGGCGGCGGAAGATGACGTGCAGGAGAAGGAACTATTATTTGAGCTAAATAATTCTCCAACAAATCGAGCGAATTTAATGGCTGCTCAGGCAAATCTTCGTAAATATCTTGTTAGAGAGGAGATGTTTTGGCGTCAAAAAGCCAAAGTAAAATGGCTTAAAGAGGGCCAAGGAAACACCAAGCTTTTTCATGCCTCTGTCAAGCAAACCCAGTGTCGTCTTTATCTTCATTCCATTTCTGACGAGAATGGCACTGTGTTAAATTCTGAGGCTGATATCAAGAATGCGGCCATTCGTTTCTTCCAATCTCAACTTCAGGAAGAGGATATTGACACTCCAGATCATGATATGATCCCTTCCTTAATTACAGATGACTGGAATGATTCTCTTATAGCTCCTCCCTCTTCTATGGAAATTAAAAAGGCTGTCCAGAGTCTTAATGGAGACAGTGCGGCTGGTCCAGATGGTTTTTCTGGTGCTTTCTATGTGGCTTGCTGGGATATTATAGGAGAAGATTTCTGTATGGCTATTCAGGAATTTTTCTCTGGATTTTCCTTCCCTAGAGCTTGGTCCAGTACTCTCATTGCTATGATTCCCAAAATTGACATGCCTTCTTCTTTTAAGGATCTCCGTCCTATAAGCTTATGTAATTTTTTCTCTAAGGTCATCTCAAAAATTCTCTCTTCCCGCCTTGCTCCTATTCTGCCGCATATTATATCTGATAATCAAAGCGCCTTCACCAAAGGTCGCTCCATTCAGGATAATATTCTTCTTGCCCAAGAAATGATGAGTTTTCTTGGTAAAAAGGTGTTGGGCTCTAATGTTATTATTAAGCTTGATATGGCTAAGGCGTTTGACAGAGTTTCTTGGATCTTCCTTATCAGGGTTCTTAGAAAATTTGGTTTTCATGAAGTTTTCATTGACCTGGTTTGGCGGCTTATTTCTGATAATTAGTTCTCCGTTTTGGTTAATGGTGATTCAGTGGGTTTCTTCTCCTCTTCTCGAGGCCTTCGTCAGGGTGACCCTCTTTCACCTAGTCTCTTCATTATTGCAGCTGAGGTTCTTAGCCGAAGTCTTGATTACCTTCATCATCAATTTCCTTTGGCAGTTTTTTCTACTTCTAGCGGGTGTCCTGTGATTTCTCATCTGGCTTTTTCAGATGACATTATTATCTTTTGTAATGGAAGTAAAAATTCCATCACTCTCCATAAGGATGTAATTCGTCGCTATGAAGCTATCTCGGGTCAACTCATCAATAGCTCAACCTTAGTCTTTCCAAGTTCTTTCTACCTTGACAATCGGGCTTTAATTATGACAAAGAAGTTTTGGGTTATAACAAGGGCTCTCTCCCTATCACTTACCTTTAATGCCCCATTTATTTTGGGCATCAAAGAAGTTTTGGGTTATAAAAGGTCATTTATTTTGGGCATAAGGAAAGGTCTTACTTTGACCCTTTGGTGCTTAAAATTCAGAATCGTATTCATTCTTGGATGGGTTCTCTTCTGGATGCTGCGGGTCGTCTTACTTTCATCAAGTATGTGCTCTCCTCAATTTCTAGTTACCTCCTTGCTGCAATTGATCCTCCTATCTCTGTTTCTTCCTTGATAGATCGCCTGTTCTCTAATTTTTTCTAGGGCCAAATTGATGGTAAGAAAAAGAGTCATTGGATCTCTTGGAGTA
This sequence comes from Codonopsis lanceolata, assembly GCA_013146195.2. Classification (NCBI taxonomy): domain Eukaryota; kingdom Viridiplantae; phylum Streptophyta; class Magnoliopsida; order Asterales; family Campanulaceae; genus Codonopsis; species Codonopsis lanceolata. The sequence continues at coordinate 124,122,865 of CM028379.1, read as the reverse complement.
CTTGTTGTCACCCGATTAATGAAGGAGGTTTAGGAGTTCACTCTATGGCTGATCTTACTCGGGCTTTCGGTCTTAAGTTGTGGTGGAGATACAGATCTGTCTCTAATATCTGGTCTCGTTTTCTGCGTGCCCGCTACTGTTTACGTAAACATCCTTGTTGTGTCTCTTCGAAGGGCTCTCATATATGGAAGAGAATGTTAAAAGCAAGGGAGATGGCTGAACCTCATATTTTCTGGATTATCGGAAAAGGAGATTGCTCTCCATGGTATGATAATTGGGTTCCTCATTATTCTGTTTCTATGCCGCCTGGATGTAATGTAAGTTCTGTCCGTGAGATTCTGTCTGCTATATCCCTTCATGGTGACTCTTCTGCTTCAGATATTCCTTCCTCCTTGATCTCTAAAATAAAGGAGAATTTCATCTCTCTTTGCGACACTCTTGACAGCGCAATCTGGGCAGCAACATCGCAAGGGCAATTTTGTCTTTCTTCGGCAGTAACCTTGGTTCAGAATGCTCAACCTTTGCTGTTCTCCTCTAAATATATCTGGCATAAACATCTTCCAAAAAAAATTAGTATTTTTCTTTGGAGGCTATTCTTTCGAAAGCTTCCTCTTGATGAAGGACTTTGGTGTAAAGGATTTTCTCTAGCCTCTAAATGTCAATGCTGTGAGGATGGATTTATGGAGACCTTTTCTCATGTTTTCATTTCCAGCCAGTCTGCTTTTCAGGTTTGGAAATATTATCATGATAGGTTTGATATTCCATTCAAGTCGTGTTCCATTCAGCAGAGATGTTTCTCTAGGTGATTGCACTGTAGCTCGATGGTCCATTCTTTGCTTCCTTCATTTATTTTGTGGCACATCTGGAGAGCTCGAAATCGGGTTGTTTTTGAAGGCCTTCGTACTCCTGTTCATGCCATTATTTATAATATTAATTCTGATCTTCAAGATACCTTTAATGCTACCAATTATTTCCTCTCTCGATGCGTCTGTTCGGCTAGAATATCTTTTGGGCATCGGAAGACTATGCTTAAGTCTGTTAAGTGGTCTAAGCCTCCTAGTGGTAGATTTAAGTTGAATACTGATGGAGCTAGCATGGGTAATCCAGGAAGCAGTGGAGGGGGAGGCATTATCCGCGACTCTATGGGTAGATTTATCCACGCTTTCTCCTCTTATTATGGTGATTGTTCTAATATGGTTGCAGAGATTCGTGCTCTTCATTTTGGCCTTCGGTAGCTTCAGGACCATAATCTTGGCGACGTTACAATTGAAATGGATTCTAAAGTTATTTTTGAGTGCTTCACTAAGGGTCACAGCTTCCCTTGGATTCACTCTTATATTTTTCGTGACATTCTTCGTATCCAGGCATCGGGAAATTTTAATTTTTGTCACTGCTTCCGAGAAGCTAATTCTGTGGCTGATAGCCTTGCGAATTTAGCTTGTGACTCTCTCTCTCAGACGGAGTTTCTCCATTCTTCTGCTCTTCCCTGTCATATTCATGGTCTTCTTAGTCTGGATGCTAGAGGCACGCTGTATGTTCGTATTACTTAATTTTATTTTTTTTTGCTCTGTACTCTCTTTTTTGAGGTAAGGCTCCTCTGTCCTTCCGTTTATAAGGGCAAGGCTGGTTGTCCCCCTCAAGTTTGTATTTTTTTCTTTTAATCAATAAAATCCTGCAGGGTGCCGTCCCTGTTTCCTTAAAAAAAAAAAAAAAAAAAACTTATGGGATTACGTTTAGTTCATTGACTGGAATTGTTGTTTCTCAATGCATCTTAATTTACATTTGCTCATTCATTACTACAGGTTCCATACTTAGTGGCTAAATGGGTTGCGTACCAGTTAGCATGACAACTGTGTATAGAACTTTGTCTTTAGAATAGTTTTTTAGACTTCATACGTTTCGACAGTCCACATCAGAAGACTTTGGCAAAGGCTTCACCAGCAGACCTTGTCTCCCTTCGAACAGCAGTATGATGTGTTGCAGGATGTCCAACTCAACAAATATCCTGAGAATTATTAATTCAGATATTTACAATATCAGTTTGAATTAATCCATTAGCCGTTTGACTCCTGAATTCAAGGAACACGCCTTTCCAGCTTTTCCAAAGAATGAAGACTTTCACCTCTTGAACAAGACAGAGTAGGTATACAGTCTGACACATACAGACTGTACCAACTACTGCAGGTCTGTAACTATGTTTGTCTTCCACCTGCTAATTCTAGTACCTACTCCTCTCCATATCTCGATCAGTTCCAGTTGATGAAGAAGTCAAACAAACAGATCATTGCATTTAATGCATCCAAACCAATAGAGTTGTTACTCACTTCGTCTTCTCCAACGGTTTCATGAATGCTCCAGTATAAATTCTGCCATTGAGGATTGAATAAAAACAATGCACTGAAATTATTCAACAACATCAAGTCATCATACTCAGTGCATTCAAGAGATCATAAACTGATCAACAAAGTCCTCAACAACAACGAGAACTCTACACATCAACTGCTACTCATTTACTTCAACTTGTTGTATTCATTTACTATTCTTCTGCACAGTGAATATTCTGTTTTCCCAGATATTCATTCCCCCAACCCCAAACACCAAGCAAAGATTTTGTACATGATTCATTAGTGATTTATGTAATAGAACTAGTGGAAAACATAGTGCACTTTGAAATCCAAGGTTGACTGCTTTGGTGGTGGACGTAGTACTCTTTATATTACGAACCATCTCAAAATACATGTGTTCTTTGTATTCTATTATTTACTGGTTTATGTTGTTATCTACTAGTTAACTTATTCCGTGAAGCATCAAACTTCAGTGAACAGCCAAGTCTACTGGTAGTGCTTCACCAGCAGACTTAGTTTGTCTTCCTTGCAAGTCTTCTGTTACTTCAACCTTTTCAATAGGTTGTTAGTACTTGTTTTAGGAACTTTCAAGAATAGTTTTAAAGTGTTACTCGGCTATTCAAACCCCCCCCCTTCTAGCCTAATATTGTGCCCTTTGGAACTAATAGAAAATTTCTCGTTATTAAAATCAAACATTATTTTTGCCATTTACATTTAGTCATTTAATTTTAACTTTTAGTTAATTTCTTTGTTATTAATTAGTTGAGATAAAAAAAACCTTCATTCTTTATTTTAATTGCTTTGTTAAAATTCTTTAAAGAAGTAAATTCGACGTTCCTTGTTGATACGATCCCGACTTACCTTATACTTTTTTATTGGGAAGTAGGAAATAAACTTTGACGGTTTGACACCCGCCAAGGATATTAATGAGTCTTATCTTAATGTCCAAGCTTGGCTCATTATGCAAACGAGTCCATAATTTTTGTTCTAACTAGATTCATTTCATTTTGAATTGAGTTAAAATTAAGCCCTCAACAAGTTGAACTCGAGTCTGCTTAAAAATGACTCACGTTCATTTGCAACTTTATATACTTCTCTATATTTTTGGTGAATATTATAATGGGCAATTGCATATTTTCAAAGGTGAGTCTGGCACTTTTAGCATATTTTCAAAAGTGAGGTTGTCATTTTGAGAATAATTAATGAATTCAAAAGTGTATGGGAACCTTTGGCAGAGTGAGAACTCTTCTCTCTCCTCCCTCCCCTACCTCCCTCCCAAAGTCCCACCCACCGGCCACTACCACTCCTCCCTGTCTCTCCTCCATGTTTTTTCTTCACATTTTAATACTCCCACCATGACTACTCCCATCATCACTTCATGTTATTTTACCTTCCCATTTTTACTACTCCCATCATCACTCTCTCCCTTCCTCTCCACATTTTTCTTCCCCCTTTTAATACTCCCCGACCCTGTCAATGCCTTTCTCCCTGTTTTTTTTTCTTTCCTAGCTTTCCTCCATCACTCCCTTTTCAAACTCGCCATAAATTTCTTTTTTTTTACGGTGTTTAGCCATGGTTTACCAAACAACTAAATGTTGTTTTAGCTAGCCCTAACCGAACATCACTATTGATGTTCAGCTAGCCCTAACCCCTAACTGAACATCAATAGTGTTGTTTGGTTAGGGCTAGTTGAACAAAATTCGGTTGTTCGGTCATCCATAGCCGAACACCATAAAAGAGAGAGAGAGAGAGAGAGAGAGAGAGAGAGAATAGGAAGAACATGGGGGTGGGGTGTTTGGTAGGAGGAATATGAATTTTCCTCACTTTACACAAGGCAAATACAACGCAATTGGGAGGAGCAAAGACTTGGTGTGGAGAAAAAAAAAGAGGAGGAATAATGAACAGGGAAGCTAGGCCGATGGAGGAGGGAAGAGTGGGGGAAGAAAGGAATATAACTTGGGGTAAAAATGTCATTTCAATTAAGGGTGTTTTTATAACTTAGAAAAAAATAGACAAAAAAAATTGGGTGTGCTTAGAGTAATGGGGTACAAATACCCCCCTCCCCCCAAAACAATAGTCTAATCACATATCTAGCAAACTCGATTGGCCACCATCTAAAGAGTTCTACTGATCGTCTAGAGTTTCTCTATTGCCAGATGGGGACTTGGCAACTTTTTCTTAGCACTTGCCCACAAAAATATCTAGCAAAACACACCCCCACCTCCCCCCACACCCCCATAAAAAAATCATTTTGGAGGAGAATCTCCAAAGATCAAAATAAAGTAGAGTATATGAGGAAATTACATAAACCTCGCTTGAGGTTTAGTAAAATTCAACAAAACACTCAATTGTTTAAGAAACTCTATGGGCTTGTTTGGTAGTCCGACAAGGATAAGCAGTATTATTAATCACAGTACTATTAGTGTCCTCGCTATTAATCCTCACTTCTATATCGGGGGTAGTTTTGAGATTACAAATGTTAATCCCAATTTTTTTTAGTGAGTGCGCTAATAATACCGCCCTCCCCCTTGGTATTAATAGTGATGGGATAATAACTATATCCGGATAACTCGTGCTATTAGTCTCGACCACCTATTGTGTACCAAACAACAGGGGACTGGCTTGTTTATCCTATCTGGCCTTAATCCTGACTACCAAATGACACCTATATGCTTCCCTATTCTTCAGACTCCCGCAAGAAATTCCTCTAGTAGTAGTTGTTAACTTTCTCCTATATAAGTTCTCCCCCCGTCCTAAAAAAATAATGTCATTGGTCTCTTGAATTTCGTTCTTGCTTGGTAGACGAAGATAAAAATACTTCGATTATAGATAACTAGTTTTTTAACCTGTGCGTTAAACACACGTCAATAAAATCGTATATAAACAAAATAGGGAGAATCAGTTTATTAACAATTACATATAAGCATATCGCTAATCACTATAGATTCTAAAAAATATTTTTATACACAAAATTTGTTGTCTTATTAGTTGGTTTTTCATCTTCATTGCATATCAATATCTTTAAACCAAAAATATTTGTTACTCTAGAAACTACGACATATAACTGTCTATGGCTAAATACTTGTTTTTTTTTCTTTCTAAAAGAGACCTGCGTACAGTTATTGATTGTGAAACTTGTTAATTGTCATTGCATATGATACCCTGTTTGCGTGCTATACTTGCACTTCTTTCTTTGTCGATTGTATGATTGGTTTGCGAGAGGGTCTAGGTATGTATGCGAGACGACGTTGAGACCAAAACATTATTAAGAGACTCCATATAGTTGTTGACTTGTTAAAGTCACAAGTCGTGAATCGACGATAGTCGGAATGCGACGCGATTGAGGGTTTGCTTGCGTTTTGTGTTTGTGACCTCGGTTTGGTCCTAGACCTTTATAAGATGATTGATTAACATGTTTAGATGTATTAGACTTCAAGTTGGAGGTGTTCCTTAAGTCTATCGATGATTTGGAAGCTTTGGAGATAGTGCTCGTCTCTATCGCGTAGTTCGGGAATCGAGTCGCGTAATCGTCTCTTCTTTGGAATTCTTATTTCCCTAGTTGTTATTCAACTTCCTAGAAGTATTTAAGCTTCTTCATTAGCTCTTAGACTTGCCTTAAAAGTCTCCTTTCATTGCTCGTTCAATTGCGAGTTCATTCGTCGTTCCGGTTGCACGTTGTTGCACCCCTTCCCGGTTTCGCTCCGAGTTGTTTCGGGAGTTGTCCGGGTGTGTTTTTGACTTTTTTTGAGTTGGGTTAGACCTTAGAATGGTTGCCCATGAGTTTGGGACCATTTAGGACATGTTTAGACCAAGTTTTGAGGTCATAAAGAAGGTCCAGAAGCCCAGGCGCCCGCCTGGCATCTTGTGAGGCGCCCGCCTCAAGTTCTGGGAGCAATTACAAAATCAGGAGATGGCTCAGCAGTTGAGGCGCCCGCCTCAACATCAGAATCTCACTTACGGGATTTTTCCCCTGTTTTGTGTTTGGACGAATTATACATATCCTACCCTCATTAAACCCCATCTAAACCCTTCCTAACCACCCATACTTAACCCAAATCATGTCCTAACATTAGTTGGAAGTTAATTAAGGTTAGATTAGTGATTGATTAGTCCTAATCTCTACTAATTGTGCAAGGGAAATGTCTATTGTGCCCTCCCTATTTTGGGGGTATAAATACCCAAACCCTTTTGAGAAATCAGAAAATATCTTCATTCTTCCTCCTCCACAATATGTATTAGAGAGAGAGAGAGTCTCCATGGGAGATTTCAAGCCCGAGCTTCTTCTCTCTTCGATCCAAGACGATCCATCCGTCCGATTGCCTTCAAACTTCGGAATCTTGAAGCCCTCGACGTGTAGAACAAGTTCACCAATCGGATTTGCGTTCCCTTGAGTTTTCACTCAAGCTAGGTAAGTTACTCCCTTTTGATTTTGGTTCATTGGCCCTAAGGAAAACAACTTATATGCTATTTGTGGGCAATGAACACTTGATATGCTTTGTATGCCCAATTTTGGGGATTTTTGGAAGTATAAACTTGTTAAGAGCATGTGTAGGATGACTTCTATGATTATTGAAGTATATTGTTACTCTTCATCTTGTGTTTCTAGGATTGTGAGCTTGCTAGAAATCATGTTTACCTTTTATTGGGTTTATTATGATAGTAGGCATAAGTTTGGGAATTTGGATGCGTGATCTCACTAGATAATATGAGTATGACCATTTATTTGAGATTATGTGATTTGTAAAATGGGTATAAGGTTTTGTTGAGTTCTATGGATTTAAATCTTGGGAATCTAGTCCGAATGATTTTTGGGAAAATTGTTATAAATGTGAATGATATGTTAATTTGGGGATTTATGAAATAGGTATTTAATGTTGTGCGATATTAAGACTCAATGGAGTCGTTATAGGTTCAATATTATGTTTGTGAGCCTTAGGTTAAAATCCTTTGATGTTCGGGTTTGGTTGGTTTTGATTGTGAGTACCCGAGCATCTTGAATTGTGTCCCATTTGTGATACCCACGATATAGAGGCTTATTGGGGATTTGTTTAGGGCGTGCTCGTTAGGGCACGGAGCATTAGAGATCAACCTATGATCTCGTATTACCTTAAGAAATGATTATTTGAATGAGCTCTCTCTTAGGGAATTTGGTCGCGTGCACATGAAAGCACTTGCGAGGATATGACTACGGCTTAGTTTTGGTACCCTTGAGATTGGCTTCAAGGAAGACGAATATATACGACGGTTGGGACTATGGTTGAGTCCGGTGTACCGTTAAGTGAAGCTAAAATGCTAAGTCTTGATTTATGGTTGTTCTTAGACTAAATAATAGTCTTTGGTTTAAATCCCGAGTAGAGGGCTATAGTAGACCTCACATTGTGATTTCTTGAGCTTATATGCTACGTTTGATTGGGTTGTGACTTGAGGGTTATGAATACCTCAATAGGTGGTTCTTGGACTAAACGGATAGGTCGGTTGGATTTGTTAAGTGTGTACAAATATGTGCATTGTTAAATTGGTGTGTAGAACTTTATGTCCTACTTGATTTGATATGTCCGCTATGATCGGTCTTGGTTCTTGTTTGAGCATGTAAGTAAATATCTACTTGTGCATTTCATAAAAGCCCAGCTGGCATTATTTGGATTTGGTTTTTATGTCAGGGTAGGACGATACATCGCCTATACGAATCGTAAGATTCGTATTCGCTATGGATCGCCGTACCTGGGACCTCACACACCCCTCCATTGTGGGCCGCAATGGGGAAGTAGCCCCCTTGCCGTAACAATACGTGCGACATCGGCTGCTAGCTAAATCGAGTGGTTCTCGATGAAAGTCGATGACATCACAGAGCATCGATGTTGCACGATAAAGTATAACAGTGTGTATTGCAGGAGCAACACAACGACACCATTTGGGTATCTTCTCTATCCCTTATGTGGCTTACTATAAGCATTTATATGAAAAGATAATGTGCTAAGTTGTTTATGAAGTTTATGTTACTTGGTGACTTAATACAAGTTTAATATTGGTATGCTATAAAGATGCCATGATTTTATACATGCCTGTGCGTTATGCCATGCCACGCCATGCTATGCCATACATTGCATTTAGTAACTTATTGGGTCATTATGACTCATTTCGTGTGTTTGTTTTCCTTAGTTTTTGCAGTAAGCCCGTTAGTACGCGTTGAAGCTTCGGGCGCTTGATCGATAACAGGTGGTCTTCCGGGCGATAGCTTGGGGTTATTAGTATTATTGTATTTGTTATCTTGTGAGATACGGATGTGAAGTTATGTAAACTTTACTTGGGTAGTTATGTTAGCATTTTATTGTCGTTTATTTTGGGAGCCGACTTGTTGGGTCGAGCTGTTGTATTTATTTAGAAGTTATTATGTCATCTTCCCAAGCAAGATTTTGTCTCGCTTATTCTAGTATTGTGTTATGGTTATTTCTATCTCCGACAACTTTAGTCGTGAGTCCTTGGTTTAGTTGTTAGTATGTAAATATCTCATTCATTTAGTTAATTTATTCCTCCGGCATGTTATAGCCGTAGAGTTGTTGTTTATCGGGTTGGGTTCTTGTTGCCGCCGGCCTTAGGTTGCCGATGGTTTGTTGTCCGTGCTTGCAATGTTGCGTCACGCGAGTCGTAGATTTGTCGAGATAGTCGTCTCTCGGCCTTGTATTCCTTAGTTTATAATTATAGGCTTTGGTCCCACTTATGTTTTTCTTCATTGATTTTAGTTTTTGATTATTGGTTATCGCCGTTATGGCTTTTCCTTCTGTTTAGAGTTTGTTGGTTCAACTCTTGACTCGCACCACTACGCTTAGCGGGTGCTTGTCAAATCTTTATCTTGTCTTGACGGCACGACCTTGGGATTTCGCATTGGAGTCCGGGTCGGGCTGTCACAGTTGGTATCAGAGCTATAGGTTAGCTATTTCGCCAGGATAGGTTCCTTGGCCTAGTTTGGGTTGGGTTTATTGTTGAGTTATTAACGCTGAGTGTTCATTGTAGGCGTATTATGTCGGGGAACTTGGCGTGGAGCTAGTTCTATTATACCTTGTTCGAGTACGGCTCGGTGGCGGCGAGAGGGAGAGAATGTTAACGATCCGCGTGTGACTCCTCAACGGATGTTTGGGCTGGAAGGCGATTCTCTTGTCCTTGCGAAATTCTTGAAGTTTAAACCAGGAAAGTTTTGATGGAGAGCCGGATACTATTAAGGCGAAACATTGGCTAGAAAGCATGGAGAGGATCTTTGCGTTTTGGGTTGTACATCGAGAGAGAATGGTTACCTTAGCGGTGTTTAGATTGGATGGTGCGGTTGAGCATTGGTGGCTTGAAATACGAGATCATTGGAGACGGCATGGAGTGCCTCGAGTGTGGGAAAACTTTGCCAAGGAGTTTATGGTACGGTTTAGTCAGGTAGTAACTCGAGAAAGAGGAGAGATGGAATTCTAATGTTAGAACAAGGAGATATGACCGTGGCTCGGTATTCAACAAAGTTTATGGAGTTGGCTCGCTCGTTACTTGGTGCCGATGAGGCTAGGAAGACCGAGAGGTTTGTGAAAGGCTTGAAGCGAAATATCGTAGGCAACTTATTCCATTTACTTACGGATTACCAGGGGCGCGGATCGTGCATATGCGATGGAGTTGGACATCGAGAATGCGCTCAAAGAAAATATCAAAGACTAATAGGGGCCACGAGGATAAGAGAAGGCGGTCGGCACCTCAAACGTTAGTCAAGGAAAGGTGCGTTCGGGTGGCGGAGTGGTGTTACTACTCTACTCTGGAGAAGGCGAGGTGACGAGTTGACATGTAACTTTGTAAGAGGGCAGGGACACAGAGGATAGGTCTTTGGGTAAATTTTGAGAAAATGCTTTGTTTGTGGCGGCGATCATGTTCGTAAGATTGCAGAAGAGGAGAGTTAGTCGATCGAGAGTACCAATCAACAATCCGGTGGCTCCAGAGATAGTGACGGTCGGCCCTAGAGTTTGAGGCGGATGCAGCGTGGCGGTTGGCCATCGCGGAGTTTTGAGGCCTATCCGAAATAGGAAGGTATATTCTTATATATATATATGTAAATTATACCGTTGCTACTATTATCGTTATTATGAGTACACATTTTAATCGGTAGCTCATGTGCATTCATACATACATTATATGGTGTATTGTGTATTATTGGTTATTTGCTCGATCGGGAATAATACCCCAATGTGAGATCGATATATGATATGGTTTGTTTTGTAAATTACCGGAAGGTAATCGCACGTGGTATATGGATTCTTGTTTAGTCTATATATATATATAAGACTATGCTATATATAGAGTTGTGGTTTTGTGTGGTTATATATAAAGGCCATAATATGTATATGTATGTATATGTATATATATGAATATATAATTGAAGCATGAATTGTATGATGATACTTATCGGTTTGGTATGATGTTTGTATATTCTATGAAGATATGTTTTATGTAATGGATATTATAATACTATATTATTGTTAGTGATCACTATGCGAGTAGGTTATACACTCGACTGGTGAGAAAGTTAAAGTGCTGCGATTTATCAATTGGTTTCGGCTGCACGGGAGAGATTGACTCTTCACCGTGAGTATTAAGACGTTAACGTTGCGATAGGATGCTTAGTATATGCATTGGTTGTAGGCTTGGTCTAGAGCTTAAGAAAGGATAGTTTGCGGAGTATGGACGTTGCGGGCATTAGTAGCCTTGTCGATTCGTGGTGATTACTGGGAAATTATCTTGGTTGAGTGTACTAGGTACACGAGTTTTGTGATAGCTATGATTGTTGTTTGCCAAGGAAATAGGCCTTGTTACTTGGTTTGTATTTTTATTCAGTTACGTGCATTAGTTGTAGGAAGCACCTACTTGATGCATTTACATAGTAGTATATTAAATTCTCATCTCATAATCTCCTGTTCATTCATTTCATTAGCATAGGAGACTGTTTGAAGGATGCTTAAAACTTTTTATTTATGAACCTTTGCATCCTTACGACGGAAACTTTTGAAGCTAATTCGAGTAGGTACCACGAATTGGTGAGCAAAAGGTATAAATCGTTGGACTAGGATTGGTAAAATTAAGTTAGAAATTGACTATACCCGTTACCAAATGGAATGGACAGAAATGGAATGAATTTTCAAAACATTTCATTAGTGTGCTCTTATGTGTTATTACACGCGATAGGAAAATCGCGAGTATGATTTACATGGTTTGAAACGCCGATTTGATTATCTTTGATTTGTTTGCGAATTGCTCCATAGGAAATCACTATTTATTTTAACTTGGAATCTTTTGTGATTGAATTTCATGATGTGCCCCGAAACAAATAGTTTCGGTAGTTGAATGTGTTCTTATGTTGAAGTTTGGATTTTTGCCTACTTGGTTGGCATAGTGTCGTTTGTATGTGTATTCGCGACTCAAGTATGAGTCATGTCATTTTCAATCGTAAGTGTTAATGTCGTTGAGTCTATTGAGATTTCGTAGACTTTTGAATTTGGATTATTATAGTTCGACCCTCGTGTATATTGTAGTGGTAGACTAGGAGATTCGAGTCAAGGTTGGTGGTTTTTGAGATCAGTGTTAACTCGGAGTTAAAAGATGCAGATGATCATTGTCTCTATGTATTGTGGTTGAGTGTGGACCTAATGTTGGTTTGAATCATGATTTAGATTCGGGCCGAATTCTTTTTAAAATGAAGAGTGTAACACCAGCTCCTCGTTATCTCGGTTTGCGTGCTATACTTACACTTCTTTCTTTGTCGATGTATGATTGGTTTGCGAGAGGGTCTAGGTATGTATGCGAGACCACGTTGAGACAAAAACATTATTAAGAGACTCCATATAGTTGTTGACTTGCTAAAGTCACAAGTCGTGAATCGGCGATAGTCGGAATGCGGCAGCGATTGAGGTTGCTTGCGTTTTGTGTTTGTGACCTCGGTTTGGTCCTAGACCTTTATAAGATGATT
>CM028379.1:124053863-124110435 GCA_013146195.2 Codonopsis lanceolata | reverse complement strand
GGCACGTGAAGAGAACAATTAATCATTGATTGTCTCTCTCACCATTATACACTTGGTTTTAAAACTCATTTTGTACACGATCCATTAGAGATCTTACTCATAAACCTAGTGGATAAACAAGTGCACTTTTAAATCCAAAAGCTAACCACTTTGGTAGTGGATGTAGTACTATTCACAGCACGAACCACTTCAAATTCATGTGTGCTATTTGAACTGCTCTTTATCTTTCTCATTAACTGCCGTGCTTAACTGCTTTTAGAATGTACTACCTAAACAAAGACTCTCGATAGTTCGGACTTCTGCTTTGTTTACGCCTTAACACTTCTATTCAAATCTTCCAAGAAATCATTAAGAAGTGTTTCTACGAAAAGTTTTAATAAAAACATAACTAGGCTATTCAACCCCCTTCTAGCCTAGATTGAGCCTATTTTGGGACCAACAATTGGTATCGAGCCTAATTCTTTGAAAAAATCATTTTCCAAGCTTAACTCTTGAGAATAGATCCTATGGCTCACTATATCTGCCTACTGAATACCCGACCACGTCCCAATATTGACCAAGGCCACTAAGTATGGAAAGATAAAGTTATGAGATATATGAACTCTATTGACAATCGGTTGTGGCAATGTGTTCTAACAGTCCTTATATTCCAATGAAACCCAACCTACTTGCCAAGTAGCCGTGGTCCTCCGATACCTAAATCTAAACCTAATGGACTACGAAGAAAGGAGGCTCGTTGAACTCTGACAAAGAAGGCTATTCATATTATATCCACTCTGTCGACACAAGCACATATCAACAAATCATCAAATGTAAAACTGCCAAGGAGATGTGGGAAGCCTTGGTGGAATATCTTGAAGGAGATCTACCCACCAAAGACAACAGGAAGTACAACTAAATTCAACAATTCGATTCAATCTAAAAGATCCTAAGGAGACTCTCCGGCAAGCCTACCTACGTATTTTAGAGGTAGTAAACAGTTGTTACTCTTTAGGAAAGGAATATAGTGTTAAAAGAAGTAAATATGAGATTTTAGCTTCTTTAGAAGTTTGTGGCATGTGAAACCACTGCAATAAAAGAGTCCAAAGACTTGAACTCCATGCACCTCGAAGTTTGTATATGCGAAGTCTAACAATCTATGAGCAAGAATTACTTCAAGCTCAAGAACAGACAAACATTTTAAACTTCCTTCCTTTTTCGCTATTTCTAGAAATTCCTCGCCCAAGAAAATAAACCATCTACTTCTTCAAATGAGAATGAAATCCTTTCTCGACGAACAATTTGCTATGTTCAAGAAATTTCAAAAGTTCTCAAAATTTAACAAAAGAAGGAAAAGCCGCCAGACTTTCGTAAAGTCCTCAAAACTCACACAACAATGAGTTGGTTTGCTACAACCAGTGAAGCCCGGTCACTTTGCTTCTAAATGTCCTAAGCCAAAATATGAAGCCTACAAAAGAAGACCATCTAAATCATCTTCTAAACATAGAGGTCTTCTCGGTGACTTAGAAGAAAACCATGTATCCACTTGGTTTGAAACCGATTCTGACGAGGATGATAGTGATGACTCACCCGAGCAGCACCTCGGTTGCCTCTAGAGTCACCACCCACCTATGACTCTGTATAGTGAAGCAACACTCTCCTTTTCAAGCTAACACATCGAACAATCTCCGAAGAGCCTTCAAAAGAAGAAATTTCAAAGATGCTCAAGACATGCTAGAGGAATTCAATGAATTTAGAAAGGCCTATGTTAAGTTAGCTAAAAGTCATGAGAAGCTGAACTGAGAAACTATGCCGAAGCCGAGTTAAAAACTCTCCATGGAGTCCAAAGAAAAGTATCAAGTTAAAAGAAGAGAACAAGTTCTTTCAAAAGGTTGCCCGCCTTATTGATCATGCCAAAGAGATATTCATCGAGAAAGATGAGCTGCAACCATCAATTTGATCAATTTCTGAGATCGAAGCCCTCAAATGTATAAATCTGCTAGATTCTCCTCAAAATACTTCTGTGCAACCTCCGAACAGAAAATGAACATTTTACAAAGGAATAATAATATTCCTGCATAATATTAAAACCTAACAAGGGTAAAGAAGGAATTGGTTATACTACTCCCTTATAAATACCCTAAGGTTCAAATTATCAAAAAATGTTGAAGCTTTTGAAAGCAAACAATCATCTGGCTGGAGATAAATCTACTAAAGGTGGAGCAGCATTTCAACGCCTCCACCAAAGACTTCTCGGAAAGCAAAGGTCGTTGTTTCAGTACTTAAAAAGTCCGCTCAAACCCATCGATTCATCAACAAGATTGATGCATGGTGCCAATACGTATCGTTGATACCAAGCTTAAAGGCAAAATGTATGAGGTATCTAAGCTCCATCACAAACACTCTTTGCTAAAGCAAAACCGCAAGGCATGCACTCAAGAAGCCCCACACAAATGCCCCTAAGCCTCAAGTTTTTTTTTAAAAACTTATTATTTTTTTTTTATTTATATAAAAACACTAGAAAAAAAAGAGTACACAGGAGGGGGACAACCAGTCAAACCCAGAAAGGGAGGACAATGGAGCCTTACCTCTAAGAAACATAAACCATACAAAAACATCAACGACTCCGAAAAGAAAACAAACCCAAAGCATCCTGATAGAGGGCATGACGAACTTCCTTAGGAAGTTGAGAAACCAATCGAAAATCTTGATCCATCTGAGTGACTTGAGCTGCAGCGGCTAACCTATTGGCAACCTTATTCCCTTCTCTATAAACATGTTGGATATCATAACTACCAAGCAGTAGAGAGCATCGTCGAAACTCGTATTCAACCGACCAAGGGCAAAGGTGATCATCCTTAATAACTGATGCTACCACCAAGGAATCAACTTCCACAACAACAGACATTAAGTGTAAAGAACGACATAACTCCAAACCATCTCTAAGAGCCATAAATTCAGCCTTTGTGTTAGTTCCTGGACCATAGAAGCGAGTAAATCCAAAAATATACATCCCTCTAAAGTCTCGAATAACCCCTCCTCCAGCCGCAATACCATGCACCGACGACTCGTCTGTATTTAGCTTAAAGAAAGGAAAATCTGGAGGCTTCCATCTAATCCAGCGACCACGATCAATCGGGAGTTTGTTAACCGGAATATCCAACATGTTACAACACCTTATCACCTTAGCGCCACAAACTGTTTTTGGATGAAACTGCCATATCATTTCTTGCAAACCATTAACAATTTGTTTGTGAATTAAATCCACATCCATATTAATGTTGTCGAAAACTGCTTTGCATCGAGCTTTCCATATAGACCAACATCCCAACAAAAGAGTACCCACCTTCATTGCTCCAAACTGATTACGTATTGATGATCCATCCAACCAAACTTGAAAAAGATGAGTGACCGAAGCATACCTTGATACCATATTAAAAGGCAGTGCTAATTTCTGCCATAAAGAAACTGTGACCTCTGAATGAAGAAATAAGTGAGAGATTGATTCTCCATCAGGAGAGATAGCACAACAAACACAACGAGAGACCACCGGGATCTGCCGCGTATGAAGCCGGAGGTCCACTGGAACAGCCTTATAAAACAATTTCCACCCAAAAGAACTAACCTTAGTAGGAATCCATTTTTGCCATATCTTCCCGGCCCAAGAGATGGTAGGATACTTAACACGACAATACTCCCAATACACCTTAGAATTAAAAATTCCTGAAGCAGTCAAATCAAAGACCAATTTGTCTGAGACATTTTCATCAACATGGACACGAGCAACCTCAGCATGATATTGGGGCGGCACCAAAGGAAGAATGTCAGGAAGAATTTGTAAAGCATCTTTCACCGTTAACTTGTAATCTATCGGACGAGGGCCCAGCAATTTAGTCCCAAGCCAGTTATCACCCCAAAACGAAATATGCCCTTTACCAATAACCCATCTACACATCGGCAGTAAAGCTTCTACATGAGCATGCACTTTTCGCCAAATATGAGAAGAAGAGAGAGGAACATAAAAACCCTCTCCATTCCTATATTTCATGGAAATAAATTGAGCCCATAAACTTTTGCCTTGCAACACACTCCATGCCAACTTTGCCTGCAAAGACTCCATAATTTGGCTGAGAGAACGAATACCGAGCCCACCCTCCTTGATAGGCCTACAAATATTATTCCACGATACCCAATGAGTTCTATGGTCACCAGCATTACTCCAAAGAAAATTAGCCATAGCACCCTCAATACGACGCAGAACACCCACAGGAACTTTAAGAACCGACAGAGCATAAATCGGAATGCTACAGAGAACGGCTTTTAAAAGCACAATTTTCCCCCCAAACGAGAGTAACTGAGATTTCCACCCCTCTATTCTCCTTTTAATCCTCAATTCCAAATGCTCAAAGTATTGCCGTTTAACTTTCCCTTTAAAAAGTGGCAGACCCAAGTAAGTCATGGGAAAGGAACAACTAGAGCAACCAGACCACATAGCAATACGGCGAATTTTATGCCGAGATAAATGAGAAGAACTGTAGAAACCACTCTTTTGCAAATTTATAAGCTGACCCGAAGCATACTCGTATGACGACAAAATTCTTTTTAAATTCAAGATAGAATTTTCCCGGCATTACTAAATATTATCATATCATCCACATAAAGCAAATGGGATATATGCATAGTACCTCGACCATAACCATATGGGAGAACACGACCCTCATGAAATCCTCTATTAATAGCAAGAGAAAGAATTTCCTGAGCCAGAATGAAGAGAAGAGGGGAGAGAGGATCTCCTTGGCGAACACCTCTCGACGATGTAAAGAAACCACAATTAGAACCATTAATTCTTATCGAATACCACAGATTCGATAAAAGCCTGGAAAAAATATCACACACTTGAGTATTGAAGCCAAAAGCTTTTAGAGCTCGGAGAAGAAACTGCCATTCTAACCTGTCATATGCTTTAGACATGTCAAACTTAAAAGCCACATTAACTCCCCGAACCTTATAATCAATCTTGCTAATTAACTCATGCGCCAGTGCGACATTTTCATGAATAGCCCGCCCCTTAACAAAACCAGACTGCTCCAACGAAATGAGATTCGGAAGCAAACCACTCAACCTGGTAGCCAGAATTTTAGAAATTATCTTACTCATGAAATTGCATAAGCTTATAGGCCGAAAGTCACCAAAATTACCAGGAGAGTCCGTTTTTGGAATAAGCACAATGACAGTAGAAGCAATACCCCGGTGAAGATTAGCACCATGAAAGAAGTCCTGAACTGCCGCTGTAACATCTGTAGCCACAATATCCCAACATCCCTGAAAGAAATGGCCCGAAAAGCCATCTGGACCTGGAGCGCTATCTGCATTAAGGGCACAAACATCTGCCCAAATTTCATCTGAAGTCGGTGTTGAACCTAACATGATATTGTCATCTGAACTTATTTGTTTATTGACAACCCGAAACAGCTCCTCTTCCATAATAGGTTGAGACGAAGAAAACAAGGAAGAGAAAAACTGCACTGCCAAGTCTCCTAAAACAGCCCCTTCCGAACACCAAGTACCGTCGGACATTTTGATCTTAATCAAATTCTGTTTAGCTCGATCTCGGACAGAAGCATGGAAGAACGCTGTATTCCGGTCACCCTCCTGTAACCACTTAGCTCGAGCCTTCTGTTGAAGAAGTTCATCATCCCATCTGATTAACTTGATCAGTTCCAACTTACACTGACTTAATTGCATATGAATCTCTTCATCCCAACCAGCCTGTAACTGATAATCTAACCTGAAAATGCTATCCTGAACAGTTGCTATCCTCTTCCGAACATCCCCAAACACTGTCCAGTTCCAAACTTTTAGCTCCCGACGAAGCAGCATTAATTTCCGATGAAGTATCTCCATAGGAGAACCATAGACTGGACGGCTCCACTGCATACGAACAAAATTCTGAAACTCCGGGTGCTCCAACCACATACGTTGAAATCTGAAAATACCTTTAGGTTTTGGACATAAATGAAACTCCAACAGCATAGGAGAATGATCAGACAAACTATGTTCCAAATGGGTAACCTGCAACTTAGGAAAAGAAGACAGAAAACACACATTCACTAATACTCTATCCAACCTTTCCCATATTCTGCGCCGCCCTTGGTGATCATTGCACCAAGTATATATACTGCCCTCATAGCCGGCATCGGAAACACCCGCTTGAATCATAAAAGAATTGAAGTCATTCATGCTACTAAAATCATATCCGCTCCCCCAATTTTTCTGATGAACATGTTATCACATTAAAATCCCCGCCTATTAACCAAGGTTCCGAAATTTGACTAGCCATATCAAGCAAATCTGACCACAACTCTCGACGACCATCTCGAATACATTGAGCATAAACACAAGTAGCAATCAACGTGGGGATATTAAGCCCACTAACCCAAACAGAAATCTGTTGATTAGAAACCCGATAAAAACTAACTTGGATTCGATCATCCCACATTAACCAAATATGTTGATTCATGGGATTACAATGCATGCACTGATCGAACTTTAAACGCTTAGCAATTTTAACAAGACGATCACCCATCAATTTCGGCTCAAGAATAACCAATAAAAAGGGCTTATATTGCAACTTCAACTTTTTTAAATACGAAAATGTATCTTTATTCCCTACACCCCTCGCATTCCATATAATAACTGTCATAAGAAAACATGATTAATTGGTTTGAGTTTGGGCCTTAGTAGAAGCCCTTGTCTGCCTTTTCTTAGATTGTGTCACCTTCTTATTCTTCCCTTTTTTGTTGCTCACACGACACTGTTGTTGGAAGGACTCAATATCAGAGGGAGATTTTGGAAACTCACGAAGATCATCCACCGAAGCTGAACGATTATGTTTCTCCTGTGACTTTCTTTCATAAGCATCAGCCGAATTAGCCCTTGACGACACAGTATTTCGCACTTCATTAGGCAGATCCTCCATGTCAGCCAGAACTGAAAAACTATTCGACAGTTTAGTAACATTTATATCCTCGTCAATGTTGATTTTCTCCGTATTCAAGCTTTCCTGACCATCACCCTTACATGGGCCTTCAACATTATTAACTTGAGCATCCTCATTATTCCCTACCGCCTGAATATCTACGTCAATAGTAGGGGGGTTCAAACCAGCAACATGCACTTTGTTAGTTCCTACACTGTTGTTATCCCCAATATTCAAACTTGTAGCATCCAAAGCTGTCCCCTTGTCTGAACATTCAACATGATTAGCATGATTAGCTTTAACAGCCTGTTTAACCCCTACCTCATGAACCTCCGAATCTAAATTCTGAGGGACCGAATCAGAGACATGCCCTTTGTCATCAGAAATATTCTGAGTGTTCCCCTTCTCACCCATATTCGTCTTACCTTTCGGAGACTCTACAACATCCACAACTTCAATCCCTTGAACGAAACCCTCTTGAGTTTTGGTATTAGACCCCGATGCCATCCCTGAGCGTTGTAAAATTCTTACTGGCCGCCACTGTTGTTCCTTAACAGGAATGTCATTAAAGCCATTTACTTCCTCATTCTGAACCTTTTGCTTGCCCGTATCCGAAGTACGGAAATTAGTGCTAGTAGAGCGATCCAGTTTCTTGCGACATACATCAACTACATGCCCAAGTAAACCACACCCGTCGCAAAAAGCGATTACCCTCAAATGTTAAATGTTGCCAAAAACCCTCATCTTTCGAAGAACCCAGCCAAATACGCTTTGGCAATTCGTGAGACACATCAACTTCCACACATATTCTGGCATGCATTGGATGAGTCAATGCTAACGTCCTATCATCAGCTCGTAAAAAATGCCTGAACGAGTTCCCTATTCGCTGCAAATATGAAGGAGTGAAAAACATCAATGGAAGATAATTTAAACGAGCCCATACAGCAACACGCGGGCTATCCTTCTTTAACACAAAATTCGGCGTCCAGCGAAAGGAACGATACATACAACTTTGTATCATATGTGACTCCTTCGAGAGTGCTCGAATCAGATCCTCTTTTGAGGCTAGATGGACCATTACATGTCTGGGATCCAATAATCCTATCACAAAAGCTTCAGTCAGTCCCCACGATTTGTTGATATGTTCCTGAATGCTATTGATAGAAGGGCATCCCGCCGAAAACTTCAAAATAATGGTATTGCTAAATTGCTTAGCTGCAGCCTCCAATTCCACTGGAGTAAAAAGACATCCAATCTCATTATTAACTGAAACCGCCTGTCTAGGAGGGAGTGGAAGATCCTTAAGAGCCGGCTTACGTGTAGGGTTTTGACATTGTGTGACTCCCGGTGTTGAAACCGCCGCCGTATAAGAACGAGTAGCATTTACTGTGGTAGCTGTATCGTTAACATTAGGTGCCGCACTAGGGTTAGCGTGAACAGCCTCCGGTGTCGGATTTGTACTGCCTGGCGGCGTATCATCCACCAAAACCTTCGGGTCCGGCGGCATCACCGCAAAACCCTAAGGAGGGCGACAAAAGGTTCAAAAAACTTTGAGAGAAAAATTTTAGAGAGAGAAAGTTTAGAGAGGCTGTCAACAAGTTTGCTAATTCAAAAGCTGCTGTTATGAAAAATGTTCAAAAGACTCACAATACCGAGCATGATCATGTAGACTTCTGTAATTTCCATCACTGTACATTTTGCAAGTGTTTTGGCCACTTGGTCCATGAATGTCTCTGAAATCCATCATGAAGCTTCTTGGATCCCCTATTCCAAAAATCGTGCAAGTATGGGTTCCAAAATACGCTAACCATTTGGACCCATAAGAAAATAAAGGGGACCATGATTTTCTTACCTTTACATCTCGTGTGCTTCATGGCTGATTCTAGTTCGAGAAAAGAAAGATGTATGGTATCTGAATAGCCGCTCAAGACACGTGGGGAGAATCCTGCCTTCTCTCTAACATCTCTGAAGTAGAAGGCCCTCAGTCATCTTTGGAGACAATGCTAAAGGAAGAACAATTGGCTATGGATCCATTATTTGAGGAAATCTCTCAATTGGAAAAGTCTCTTTAGTAGAAGGCTTGAAACATAATCTCCTGAGTATTTCTCAATTCTGTGACAAAGGGCTTATCTGTCAATTCTCTTCAAACAGATGTGATATCAAGGATCGGTCTCTGCTCAACCTTGGTTCTTTGGACACGAGACAAGGGAATGTCTATGTGATAGATTTGAATGCTTATGGCAAAGCCGCCAATCTATGTCTTGTGGCAAACTCTGCTCAAGACAAAGGCTGGCTGTGGCATAAAAGACTCAGCCATTTGAACTTCAAGTATCTGGCCAAGCTATCCAAAGAAGGTCTAGTTAAAGGATTACCAAAGGTCTCTGCTGATCATGATCGTGCGTGCAAAGCGTGTCAACTGGGAAAGCTCTCAAAAACGTCATTCAAAAGCAAGCGAGGACTCTCAACGACGAGACCTCTTTAACTGCTACACTTAGATCTTTTCGGACCAGTCACTACTATCAGCTATGGTGGTCACAGATACACGCTTGTAGTTGTGGATGATTATACAAGATACACTTGGACAGAGATGATGTCTTCTAAAGACCACACATACGATCTTCTTACAACATTGTTCAGAAGACTGCAAACGCAAAAACTCGATGAAATCAATGACGTTCGATCAGACAATGGTACTGAATTCACCAACAATGGAATAGCAAAGTACTGTGATGATCACGGCATTGGTCACAACTTCTCTGGCGTAAGGACACCACGGCAAAATGGCGTAGCGAAAGGAAAAACGAGAACACTTATCGAGCTGCTAAAACTATGCTCATTTGAAGCAAAGTTGCCCAAACACTACAGGCGGCGTCAACACGCCTTTTCACTTTCCGAAACGGATCGTTGATCAACAAATTTCACGGTAAAACACCCTATGAACTTTGGAGAGGTAAAGCCCCAAACATTGGATTTTTTAAAATCTTCGGTTGCATGTGTTTCGTAGTTTACAATGGTAATGACTACAGAGGCAAATTTGATCACAAAGCCGATGAAGGTGTATTTTTAGGCTATGCTTTACACTCCAAAGCTTACAGGGTTTTCAACAAACGATCATTAAAAATAGTTGAATTTGTTCATGTCTCATTTGATGAATTTGATTTATTAGAGCCACACGTGGCTCCAAATATTCTTGATGACTTTGTTAATGTTGAGGCAGTACCTCCCAACCATCAACCTCTCATATACCTAATCCTTCACCAGCAACTCAATCAAATGTCCCTGATCATCATTTCTTATCAAATGGGTCACCAGAAGACTTCAACCCCGCTCAAGAAAACTCAATTCCAGAACCCTTTGTTTCTGAACCTGAAAATCCTATTCCTCAACTCACCTATGAACCAAATTCTGAACAAAACACTCATCAAGATACAACTGATCTTCCTTCTAGCCCTCCTTCTGAATTTTGTCATGAAGAAACAGCAGCAACTCATCACATTCCTGATGTCATAAGAACATGTAAAGACCATCGAATCTCTCAAATCATTGGTGACATTCATGTTGGAGTACGAACCAGGAGATCTTCCAAAAATGAATGTATGTTACGTCTTTGCATTAGTCTCGAAAGAAGAGCCAAAGAAGATCGATGAAGCTCTTCAAGATCCAAGTTGGAATTTGGAAGCCATGCAAGAAAGAACTTGACAATTTGAGCGATGCCAAGTATGTAAGCTAGTCCCAAAGCCTGCTGATCATACTGTCATTGGCACAAAATGGGTGTTCAGAAACAAGAAGGATGAGGATGGGAACATAGTGAGAAACAAAGCAAGACTCGTTGCACAAGGTTATCGTCAAGAAAAAAGGAATTGACTATGATGAAACGTTTGCTCCAGTAGCAAGATTGGAAGCTATCAGAATCTTCTTAGCCTATTCTACATACAAGGACTTTGTGCTGTATCAAATGGATGTTAAGGATAGTAAAGGTGCGATTTGGTCTCTTCTTTCTGTCGGCCTCGTCCACCATCATGGTGGAACCGCAGCCTGTTCCGCCAGATCCCTCACCTCCCAAGACCTTTGCTGCCGCCCTCTCCTCTACCACTCCATCCCTTAACGCATTCCATATTCCCCCCTCATCCTACAAAGGTGAACCATCTCTCAAACTTTCGGCTGAAATCATTGAAGCTCTTGCCAAGCCTTTCCAACACACTCTCATAGGTAAGTTTTCACATGGCAGGCCTTCCCTTGATTCGATCCGTAAACTCTTTCATACTTTCGGCCTTAAGGTAGCCTTCACGGTTGGTCATCTTGATGCAAAGCATATTCTTATTCAAGTGTTCCACGATGATGATTACCAACGATTATGGATCAAAGACCAGTGGTACCTTGGTCGATACCCTATGAGGGTCTTCAAATGGTCTCCCGACTTTTGACCAGACGTAGAAAGCCCCATTGCACCTGTTTGGTTCTCACTACATGGTCTGCCCATACATCTTTTTAATAAATCTACTCTATTCTATATTGCTTCTTTATTCGGCCGACCCTTAATGATTGATCAACCAACTACGAATCTCACTTGCCCTAGCGTAGCACGTGTTTGCGTGGAGATTGATTTATCCAAGCCAATCCCTAGCAGGATCTGGATAGATTGTGGAACAATCTATCCAAGTTTTTGGCAATCCATTGAAGCCGAAAACCCTCCTCTCTATTGTTCGCACTGCCTTCGTCAAGGCCATTTAGAGCTTCAATGTAAATCTAAAACCTCTTCTGCATCTTCAGGTGAGCCAGCCTCATTCATTCCTCCCCCGACTGCTCGATGGGCTCCTAAAAAGCAGACTACGCAGACCATTAATCAGGCCCCTTTTGCGACTGGGGTTCAGGATGACACGCCCAAGGCACCGGCTGTAAATCCCACAGCTTCAGCCCCTCCTACTCATACTACTACTGGTAATGATATTCCTTCCAATTTAAATAATTCTCCCCCAGTCAAGGACAATTCTATTCCTAGTAACAATATTAATGATTGCCCTACTAATCCCCCTCATGTTATTGTGGAGGATCATGACGGCAACTCTCCCGCTCTGAAGACTAATTTACCTATGGAAGATGCAATCGACAACATTATTTCACCAAACCGATTTGCAGCTCTTAGTGACAATAATGATTCAGCCGGTGAAGATCTAGTAGATGAAGATGAACATGAATTGGATGCTGATCCTGATGCTAGTGAGTCTGAACATGCAATGGGCCCTTTACCAGATGTTTGTAATCCTGTTATGGAAAACTTAAATCTGGACTCTTCCCTCCCACTTCCGAAACGCAGAAAGAAGAAGAAAGTCAAAATCTCAGCACCAATGATGCAAACAAGGTCCAAAGTTCAGTCCTCCGCCACCACCTCCAATGGCTGTTAATCTTATTTTCTGGAATATCCGGGGTATTGGTAATGACCCGTCTATTGGCCGTCTCAAACGTCTCATTAAACTGCATAAAGTCTCTTTCCTCGCCGTCTTCGAACCAAAAATAAATGCTGATCAGATTCATCGAGTTGCTAAGCGTTTAAAGTTTAAGCATTGTTTTTCCAATTCGCGTGGATGTATTTGGATTTTCATTAAATCCTCTTTTACTTGCTCCATACTGCATGACGCGGACCAGCATCTTACAATGCAAGTTAAGCATTTTCAATGGCCAAATCCAGTAAATATTTCATGTATTTATGCAAGCTGTGATGCAGATATTGGGAGGGATTTATGGACTGATATTGTGGATATGGGTGCTTCTTTTGACTCTACTCCTTGGCTAGTGGGTGGTGACTTCAATATTATTCTTTCCCCCGAGGAAAAATCAGGAGGTAATGGTTGGGAGCGTGCTGGTGCTTTGGACTTCCACTCCTGTATTTCAGCTTCTGGTCTTGTTGATTTGGGATTTTCAAGCAGCAATTTCACTTGGTGGAATTCTAGAGATGGTGCAGCATCTATTTTTGAGCGCATTGATCGTATGCTTTGTAATTTTTCTTGGCAGCAATTTTTTCATCCCTCTTCTTTTCGTTTTCTTAATGTTTGGACTTCTCATTCTGCCTTTCTCCCTCTTATTCAGACAACTTGGCAGCAACATATCGAGGGAAAGCCTTTATTTGTCTTTGCCAGAAAGCTTGCGCTCTGCAGGCAAGCTTTAAAATTATGGAATAAAGATGTCTTTGGTAATATATTCACCAATATCTAACATGCTGAAGATGAAGTTCAGCGATTGGAATTTCTTTTTGAGGCATCCAGAACCCCTGAGAATAGAGCTGCTATGAACGAGGCTCATGCTAATCTTAAGCGTGCTCTCAAAATTAAGGAGAATTATTGGCGCCAAAAGTCTAGAATTACGTGGCTTAAAGATGGTGATGGCAACACCAAATTATTTCATGCTTCTGTTACACAGGCTCGTCGTAAATTACACATTCACTCCATAATAGGTTCTGATGGTCAGGTGATTTCTTCTGATTCGGGCATTAGGGATCAGGCCATTCATCATTTTCAGTCGCAGCTTCAGGCTACTCCAACTTTTGATAATGAGCTTATTTCCACTATTCCCTCTCTCATCTCTAGTGATAAGAACTCTTCTCTTACTGCCTATCCTTCTTTGGACGAGGTCAAGACTGCAGTTTTTTCTATGCATGGTGATCGTGCTGCTGGCCCGGATGGTTTCTCTGGTTTATTCTTTTCTCATTGTTGGGATATTATTGGTCCAGATCTCCATGCTGCTATTCTGGAGTTTTTTTTCTGGGTTTTCCCTGCCTCGTAGTTGGACTAGCACTCTTATTGTCACTATCCCTAAAACTGATAATCCTTCTTCATTTTCCGATTTCAGGCCCATTAGTCTTTGCAACTTCAGTAACAAAGTCATCTCAAAGATCATTGCTTCTCGCCTTGCTGCTATTCTTCCAGCTATTATTTCTCTAAATCAAAGTGGTTTTGTCAAAGGACGCATTATTCAGGACAACATCCTTTTAGCGCAAGAACTAATGACTTCCCTCAATAAGAAGATTGTTGGCTCTAATATTATTTTGAAGTTGGATATGTCTAAAGCATTTGATAGAGTTGACTGGTTTTTTCTCATTAAAGTGCTTCGTTGTTTTGGTTTTTGTGAGACCTTCATTGATATGGTTTGGCGGCTCATCTCCAATAATTGGTTTTCGATATTGGTTAATGGATCCCCTTCTGGTTTCTTCCCTTCTTCTAGAGGGCTCCACCAAGGTGATCCCATGTCCCCTGCTCTATTCATTATTGCGGCCGAGGTACTTAGTCGGAATTTAAATGATTTGCACTCTACACATCCTCATCTTGCTTATTCTTCGGCTAGTGGTTGTCCTATCATTTCTCACTTTGCGTTTGCAGACGATATCATGATTTTTTGTAATGGCAGCACTTCATCTCTATTAAGGCATCAGCAACTTATCTCTCATTATGAGCAGCTTTCGGGCCAGTTAGTAAATGCTAGCAAATGCAGTTTTACTGCTTCTTCGAAGCTTCCTCCTGATCGAGTTCTTACTATTGCTTCCATTGTGGGCTATAGTCGTAAGGAATTCCCTCTTATTTATTTGGGATGCCCCTTATTTTGTGGGCGGAAATGAAGAGATATTTTGATCCTTAATTCTAAAACTCCAATCTCGGATTGAATCATGGATTAGCGCATTTTTATCTGGCAGCAAGATAACCCTCATCAATTAGGTCCTTCATTCCATTACTGCTTATCAGATTGCAGCCCTTGACCCCCCAAAATCTGTTATTCGCATGGTGGAAAAATTGCTAGCTAATTTCTTTTGGGGCCATATTGATCATCAACAGCGCTGTCATTGGATTTCTTGGCCTCAATGCTGCACTTCTGTTTCTGAGGGAGGAGCTGGGATTCGTTCTTTACAGGATGTGGTTCGAGCCTATTCGGCTAGCATTTGGTGGCGATTTCGCACCAAACAAACTCTTTGGTCTCAGTTTCTTATGGCCAAGTATTGTTCTCTTCATCATCCTACTCAGGTCTCTATTAGGGGTTCTCATGTTTGGTGTCGAATGATCGATTCTCGGCCATTTGTTGAGCAGCATCTTCTTTGGATTGTGGGCAAGGGTAATTGCTCTCCATGGTTTGATAGGTGGCTAGACGTGGGTCTCGTTTCCAGGCCTCAATCTGTTCAGTCCTCTACGGTGCGAGATCTTTTTCAGGACGATTTATCCATTGCTCCTGTTATTGCTGCCCGTCTCCAACCATATGATTTGCAGCGAATCAGAAACCAGATTTCTCTCTTTCATGATATTGATGATTCTCCCTGTTGGACCCTTTCATCTACTGGCAGATTCTCCCTTACTTCAGCTTGGCAGCACCTAAGGATCCCGAAACATATTTTATTAACCTCTAAGTTTTATTGGCACCCTAAAGTTCCTCGGCAAATTAGTGTTTTCATGTGGAGACTTTTTCATCGCAAGCTCCCCATAGATGAAGCTCTATTGAAAAAAGGATTTCACATGGTCTCCAAGTGTCGGTGTTGCACTTCAAGTCAATCAGAAACTTTCAACCATGTATTCCTCACTTCTCCTTCCGCATCATTTATTTGGTCCACCTTTTGTGCTGAATATCATATCACTTTTCGGCCTTCTTCCATCTCCCAGGTTTGTCTTTCTTGGTGGCTTTTTCTCAAGCCTTCTTTGGACTATGTTGTTCTTCCATCGCTGATTTTATGGAATATTTGGAAGAATCGAAATGCCTTCTTTTTTGAAGGTCATGGTCAATCCTTTATGGCCTTACTTCACACTACTCGTCAAGACCTTTCTGCCATTAAGGCTGCTTTCTCCATTAATCATAATTCAACCCTTCTTGCTCAACCAAGGATTCAGATTGTTCGTTGGATGCGTCCTCCTTCCTCTTTGGTTAAACTTAATTCAGATGGGGCCTCCCGTGGCAATCCTGGTATTTGTGGAGGTGGCGGTATTGTTCGTGATGCTTCTGGTAATTTTATTTATGCTTACTCTTCGCATTATGATTCTCCTTCGAACACTATTGCGGAGGCTAAGGCTTTATTGGAGGGAGTGACATGGCTTAAAAATGATGGTTTTCGTGGAGCTATAGTGAAGTTGGACTCTAAAGTTCTTGTGGGTTGTCTTTCTTCTTCTCATTCCTTCCCTTGGAAATGCTGGTCTATCCTTCATAGTATTCGTGCTATTCAAAGGGAGCTGGATCTTGACATTTGTCAGCATTGAGGGAAGCCAACACGATTGCGATTCTGGCTAATTTGGGATGTGATTCTTTAACTTCGGCTCAATTTAGAGATGTTTGCGACTTGCCCTCAGTATTCGTGGGTTACGTTCTTTTAGATGCTGATGGCACTCCTTACATTCGTCGTAGGCGCTCTTAATTTATGTATTTTGAGTTTTGAGATGTATTTCTTTTTCGAGGTCAGGCTCCTCCGTCCTCCCATTTATAAGGGCTAGGCTGGTTGTCCCCCTCAAGTTTGTATTTATTTTCTTATATTAATAAAACTCCGCAGGGTACCGTCCCTGCTTCCATAAAAAAAAATGGATGTTAAGAGCGCATTTCTAAATGGTGATGTTCAAGAAACGGTCTACGTTGCTCAACCTCCAGGCTTTATGGAGAAAGGAAAAGAAACTCACGTCTACAAGCTTAAAAAGGCCCTCTATGGTCTCAAGCAAGCTCCTCGGGCCTGGTATGAAACTCTCTCAAAATTCCTAGTAGAACAAGGATTTGTACGAGGAAAGATCGACACCACTCTCTTTATTCTTAAGCACAAAGGACACTCTCTGCTAGTGCAAATCTATGTCGATGATATTATCTTCGGATCTACAAATGAGAAGCTGTGCAAGCGATTCGAAACGCTCATGACTGGCAAATTTCAAATGAGCATGATGGGAGAACTCACATTCTTTTTGGGTCTTCAAATTCAACAATCAAACAAAGGGATATTCATCAATCAATCCAAGTATGCTAAAGATCTTGTCAAAAATTTGGATTGGAAACAGCAAACACCTTTGATACACCAATGGCTGCTAAATGTAAACTTACAAAAGACTTACAAGGAAAGAAAGTTGATATCACCCGCTATAGGGGGATAATCGGATCTCTGCTTTACCTCACCGCCAGCAGACCTGACATAGTGTATGCTGTTGGGGTATGTGCTAGATTTCAAGCAGACCCTCGTGAGTCACATCTTCTTGCAGCCAAAAGAATCATTAAGTACGTATCAGATACCACCAACTTAGGTATCTGGTATCCAAGGGAATCTTCTTTCAACTTGGTTGGTTACTCAAATGCCGACTATGCTGGTTGCCAAATTGACAGAAAAAGCACCAGTGGAACTTGTCAATTTCTAGGAGACAGACTTGTCTCCTGGGCTAGCAAGAAACAAGCATCGGTTTCCAACTCCACCACTGAAGCAGAGTACATAGCTGCTGGTAGCTGCTGCTGTCAACTGCTTTGGATCAAACAACAGTTGGTGGACTACGACATCAAAGTAGCAGACTGCCCAATCATGTGTGATAACACCTCAGCAATCTCCATCACCTACAATCCTGTGATGCATTCCAAGACAAAGCATATCGATGTTCGATATCACTTTCTAAGGGACAATGTAGAAAGAGAAACATTAGCATGAAGTACATTTCACTTGAACATCAATCGGCGATATCTTCACAAAAGCTCTGAAGCGAGCAGTGTTTGCTTATCTCGGGGAGAGCTTGGTATGCTTGACCCAACTGCTTAAATCTAATTCCAATTAAAATTAATTTTTCATTATAATATTTCAAAATTTCAAAATTAATTTTTTTTAAGCAGACTTGACAATTTTTCTTAAGCAGTCTTATTACTTTTAAAGAGTAAAGTCAAGAATTTTTACAGTCACTGGGAGAAAAAGGTAAGCTTTCTAAATTCTTTGTTTTAAAGGGTTGTTTATGAAAATTGTGAGGGACTGATTTCAAACTTGGTTGAGATAATTTATGAAAAGGTATTCTTTCTCTTTCCTAAAAGCCATCATTCATTAAGTCTTGTCATCAAAAAGGCGTCTGACTTAATGACATTTCACAAGTCTCTATGACTGACGGCACGTCCTTTCGTTTATAAACCCTCAACCACCAAAAACTCATTTCACAAAACTGTCTCTTGCTATTCTCTCTCCCTAAAACTTTCTTCTCTCTAAGAATTCCTAGTTCCTTCGCCCTGTTAGTTAGTTGATTCTGCAGATTCACTTCCTTTTCATCTTCTGCGAATCTTCTGTAATGGTAAGAAATTTCTAACCCTAACTCAGTTATCACAGTGTAAGCACAAATTTACACACTTTCGTCTGAAATTACACTATTATTGACTATTCATATGACTTCTTGCTCCATAACTCTTAGAACTTCAATATTTACTGTTCATTACTGGTAGTATCTACATATTACTGTTCATATACTATTGATTTTCGTATTCTAAGTAATATTCTGCCTGTATATGACATTCATGAGCTATCTAGAAATTTCTAGGGCTTAATGCTACACCTTGATCATATTTCAAGTTCTTGAGCTTTTGCCCTAATTCCCCGAAATTTTAGGGGAACTTACGCATCTGGCGTTCTCCCGAGCACAGGCTCAAAATCCAACTCTTGAGATTCCAACTCTGCCCCCCACTATGTACCATCCGGGGATGTGCATCGACGAACCATCTGTTCGTGCTTACGCTTCTGGAGTAAAGATAGTGGATGACTGAACTGCATTCTCGCCTGCTCATGCTTTGGAGGATGAAGACTTTAGCTATCTTCTAGTGGAAGAATTCTTCCAGATGGCTACAATTAATGAATCCAGAACGTCTATCACGGCTGTTGTCAGAACCGTCTCCATCACTATCACTGCTTCCAGGATCGCCAAGATTATTGGCGTGGAATTTGATGGCCCTACCTCTCTGACTGATGCTGAAAAGGCCACTGCTTGGTCTTATATGCGTGGAGAAAACACTCCAAGGGAGGTGCCGCTAAGATGAAAGAGGACCCTATTCGAAGATGATGTCTACTTCCTCGACCATCTCTTCGACAAAAGTATGATTTTCAAGAATGGTACTCATGATGTGATGACTTCAGAACAACTGGAATACACCTCTGGTGTCATCCTCAACATACGACTCAACTGGGCACAGATCTTATTTGAGCTGATGTGATCTTGTTGATGTCCGGCCAAGAAATCTCTCAAGCTGCCTTTTGTTCGCCTTCTCAACACTCTTCTTCGGCCAAACACGCAATTTCATACACGCATCTTTGCTTTTGAGAAGAAGAAAGTTCAAATCAATCCACCCACCAAAGACCTTCATCATTAACACCTCTGGTGAAGTCGAGCAACTTAGAAGGAGGATTCAAACGAGGTCTTCACCCTCCGGTCATCGTCCATACTTTGAACCCGCCTCCACTAAAGATCATTAAGATTAATCCGAAACAACAAGGATGCCTTAATGGCCAAGCAGCGAGTAAGAAGCTCCAAGGAAGCTGTTAAGGCCGCTCTAACAAAGCCATCGATCCTTTGAACTCCGCTCCATCCACAACTCTCAAAAAGAAGAAGAAGATCTTCTTCGCCGAGGAGAGCCCATTCCCAAGAAAAGGAAAACTGCATTCATCAAACACCGCTAACAATAAACCGCCACTCTGCCGCCCTCAGCCAAAAAGAAGACAAAGCGGCTGCCTCATCCAATCCTCGCCTCCTGCTCGGCTTGAGGCCGCCGAACTGAGACGACCCGCTCCTCTCAGACTGCAAGCTGCAGCGAAAAACCAAACGCACCGAACCCTCGAACCCTTCATCCCTTTCTGCTCCACCTTCATCTCCAATCACTTCTTCCTCCACTTTTTCCCTTTCTTTCGGCCTTCAACAAACTCCCTGCTTGGGAGGAGCTTGAGCCTTTGCTACCCCTCCTTCCTCTCCTACTGCCTTCCTCTTGACCCCGGCATTGTTGTCGAGGAGGAGCCTTCTTCACCTATTCCCAAGAAGAAGAAACGCAGACTTCGAAGAAGTCCGTGGCTCCAACACCATCTTCTCCACCCTCTCAACCTATAAACACTATCCCTTCTCCGCCTTCTTCTCCCATAACCCATCTACCTCCATTCCTCCGAGATCCTCCCTCGCCATAATACTGCTCTCACACAAATCTCTCCTTCTACCCTCATCTCTCTTCCTTTCTATGCCCAACCATTTCTCTCTCCTCTTGCCCCTCACATCTCGACTCTTCTCTACTGGCAAACAGCCTTTCTTCCTTCAAATCTTTCCTCCCATCTCTCAATATCTTACACCTCCTATCTCCATCTCTTCCGATCTTTACCATTCTCTTCCCTTCCATCTCTTCTCGCCACCCATTCCTTTCTTTCTATTTGATTTCTCTTCTATTTCCGACCTTCTCTATCCTTCTTCCTCCCCTCCTAACTTCATTCTTTACCCGACTATCCTTTTCCCTCCTATCTTTTAGAAGCATCCTCTTCCTCTTACTGCTTCTTGTTCTCCGTCCAAGATAGCCTAGCCACCGACATTGAAATTGATTCCAAACCCTCTTCTCCTCCACCTACAACCTCTGCTGCTAATCAACCCGCTTCATCTTCTTCTCCTCACCTTTGCTCCTAACCCTTCTCGACCCATATCTCCGTAAACCTCAACCCTTTCTCCTTCCAAATAACACTACCGATCCGCCCTCTTCGGATCTTCTTCGAGCAAACAATGACCGCTCGCTCAACAAAGACGGTCTCCTCTATGGCCCAACAGGCGGATCGGTGCTCGCCTATGGCCTCAACGCTACTCATGCCACCATCTTTGACATAGGCAAGATTGTTGATCAACTGGTGAATGACACGCCAAGCTTTCACTACTCACCGGTTCTGGTTCAAGATCAACAGCAGTGCTCGATAGGCATGTTGCACTCCCGCCAGACAAGATTCGTGCCCTCTTCGATGAGCTCAAGACAGAATGGCACGAGCAATTATTCGTAGACGGGAGGTTGCTTGATTTCACCGATCTTCGCCTCGTCGAGCAAGCCGATGCTGGCTGGCGAACAACAGTAGGTTGGTGCCATCGTGAGGAGAGAGCTACTCACTTTTGAATCAAGCCCGATTGAAGAACGAACCGACTCGAGAACGCTGAATGACGTAATCGAGTCCGGGTTGAGACTACTTAGAACGACGACGCACTCGGCCCAATCTATTCTGAATCGTGTTGGTATTTAGTTATGTATCTTTGTTTTTAAACTTTGTTGTTTTACCAAAACTTCTGATGTTAAACTTTTGTTTAATCACAGATGACTTCAGTTTCTTTCAAAGTTTAAATTGCTTTATCTTGCTATTATTTAGTTCATTTAAACTTCGTGTTTAAATCTTTACATGTTGCATGTGTGCTTATCTCATAGATTTAAACCCTCTACTTAGTACTTGTTTTAATGCTTTTCTCTTGTAAGTACTTAGTCTAGTAGCTATCTCTACTAAGGCTTACGCTCCGAGAGGCATGTCTGCTTTAATAAAAATCTTTAAGACATGTTATTATCTCGGCATGATTCAAAGTCTGCTAGAGAGATGATGACATCAACCAAATAGGAGGAGATTGTTGATTCCTAATTCTAGATTTGGTTGAGTCATCCTCCGATTCTAGTGTACGGCTAAAAGGTGCACGATCCGATTAGTGTGGCAACCTGCCTTAGAATCAATGTGTTTAGAACTGCTTAAGTGTTAGTTTTAGGCGTGGTTTTGCTAGCCTCTTCAGCCTTGAAGAACGGCCAGACTTTGAAGTCTGCTCAAAGTCGAAAAATCAAGATGAGCCAAATCACGAAAATTTGACACATGTACACCTATTTAGATATTTTCGAAAATATCTAGTCTTTATGTCTTCATCAAATTTCATTTTCAAGAAGTCAACTCTACATGATGACAACTGTCCAGACTGTCTCCTGAAACCTGAAGACTGAAGACATTACCCGTTTTGGCTAAGAAGACTTTCCAAGCTGCAGAGCCTGCAGTCTGAAACATTACTCTATTTGGGAATGTCTTCTCTGCACACACTGCATCTCTGATGACTGTGGCTGTTACATCTCCCAAAGCGCCGAATTTCATTCAATGCAAAAGAACGTTGGACACAGTTCACTCTGTCTCAGTCCAACGGTCCAAAGATCTCTTCATGGTATTTATTCAAGTTTTGAAGATATGAAAAACAACTCTCTTGCGCATTAAACTCTCAAGCTTCATCTTCAACACTCAAGCATTCAAGAGATCAAAGGACAAGGACTAACACTTCACCAAACTTTCTAAAGCTGCAGATCTGCCATCTTAAATTGCTTTCAAGCTTCTTTTAGTTTGTTTTAAACTTCTTTAATTACGCACGTGAAGAGAACAATTAATCATTGATTGTCTCTCTCACCATTATACACTTGGTTAAAAACTCATTTTGTACACGATCCATTAGAGATCTTACTCATAAACCTAGTGGATAAACAAGTGCACTTTTAAAATCCAAAGCTAACCACTTTGGTAGTGGATGTAGTACTATTCACAGTACGAACCACTTCAAATTCATGTGTGTTGTTTGAACTGTTCTTATCTTTCTCATTAACTGCTCATGCTTAACTGCTTCAGAATCTGTACTACCTAAACAGCACTCTCGATAGTTCAGATTCTGCTTTGTTTCCGCTGCCTTAACACTTCTATTCAAATCTTCCAAGTCATTAAGAAGTGTTTACGAAAAGTTTTCATAAAAACATAACTAGGCTATTCAACCCCCCCCCCCTTCTAGCCTAGATTGAGCCTATTTTGGGACCAACAAAAATAGCACTAAAAAGAGTCATTATTATGGCAAAATATTTTTAAGTATATTTGTAATTATTATAACGAGGCGACTGCAAGTCCGTAAATAATGTAAACATGGATGTATTTGCTTTTATTTCCTGTCTTTTAATGCTTTATTTATTTGCTAGATAAATATAACAAAAAACATACTTTAGCCAAAAATTGTTTTTGAGACCGAAAGGGCGAGTTGGGTGCCTAGCACCTTCCCAACTCGTAACTTAGCCCCCGAACCCGTTTTTGCAATCTCTGGTTTTACTTTTGGTTTTTCTTTATTTCTTCCTCAAAATAAAGATGGCGACTCTTTTAAAACATTTTGGATCGCAGTGGGACATCGCAACATTCCTTTCTTACACTTTTCCGTTTTCTCCTAAAAAAGGGAGAATGGGAATGAAAGGGTGATGTATTCCTATATCCTGGTATCCCCTAAAAAAGGGCTAACTTGATATAGAAAACCTAAAGCACTCATCGTGATCCGAAAAAGGCCATAAGGAAATTTTCATAAAGTCTGTAGTGGGGCCCACAACATCCTTTCTTGCACTTTCCGTTTTCCCCTAAAAAAGGGAGAATGAGAATGAAAGAGTGATGTATTCATATATCTTAGTATCCCCTAAAAAAGTGATAACTTGATGTAGAAAACCCATAACTCCCATAACAGACCAAAAATCCACTGAAGTTACCGAGGCGTATTCAACACGTTATTTCAACAGCACCCTTTCCGCATTTTTAATTTTGACCTCCCCTAAACAAGGGAGGGTGGAATGGAAAGTGTGGTGTCCCGCTTCCACACGCACGCCAGCACCACCCCTATCGAGGCGCGGGCGGCACTGGGAACCCAGGCGCCAGGTTCCAAACTTAGGCCCCTCTTTGACACTTTGGCCCCTGCATTTCACTGTTTTACGCATCCTGCTTTTCCTTTTGTATTTTTAAACCTTGTAACTTGACATTTATTAAGTTTTAATAGGTCTTGATATCGCATGTCATATCACATACCAGGGGTACGAAATTGGGGTGTCTACAATACCCTCAGGGAAACTGACAAGCGAAGGCAGCGAATAAGCAAGTCTTGCACGCCCTTCAGAAAATTTGGAAGATAAGGCCGGCTAATGGGTAGAGCAATTGCCAACAGCATTGTGGGGTGGTCAGAACATCAGTCAGGGGGCCTACAGGCGAGACACCTTTTTCTCTCATTTATGGTTTAGAGGCCATGGCGCCAGTGGAGATGTACTTGCAAAATCACAGAGTCTCTCATTACGATGCACAAAACAAAAGTTTGGTTAGAGTAGTTGATCTAGATCTCCTCAAGGAAAAGCGAGTATAGTCTAGAATGATGATGAAAAACTATAAACAGCGAGCAAAAGCTCACCACGACAAGAGAGTTTGAGGCCGACCGTTTGCTATGGGCTAGTGGGTGCTTCGAAAAATTGAGGCAACAGGTCATCGATCAGAATGGGGAAAACTTTCTCCTAATTAGAAAGGCCTTTTTCTAGTTGTCAGAATGCTTAGAGAAGAGACCTATATGCTACGAACTAAGGAAGGCAGCGAGCTGAAGCATCCATGACATGCTAACTATTTGAAAAAGTATTACCATTGAAAAGAACCGAGCAGAGGATGTAATTTGTTTTACTTGTATGTAAGATTGGTTGTACAATTGCTATTTTAAGAAATAAACGAGCTTGTTTGGTTCTTATTGAAAGTTCATCTTATAAGTTCAAATTTTATCTCGATTATACCTTTTTCATGAGCACGATATGTCTCTGCTCGTTGAAAAAGTGTTGGTGTTCGAGTCTGGATCTTAGTTTGTATCTAAGACCAAGTGGTGTGGCAAACCAGTTGTACCAGCGTCCATGCTCGCGAAAGTGAGTATGTGTTTTGAAAATGTTAGATTGAAGAACAAGTGAAACGCAACCTTGGATCTTGGTTTATACCTAAGTTCTCAAGTGGTCAGCGAGCTTGAATTTTGGATTGTACCTAAAATCTAAGTGGTTATGTGAATTAATTGCATTAACATACCAGCTCGGTAAATCAAGTTGGCATACAAAAGTTAAGAAACTACGTAACATGAGACATAATGATATTAATGCAAAATTAAAAGTTATTGCAGATAAAATGTAGCTTGTTCAGAAAAGGAAACTGTGGAGGCATGCAGGCCGAGAAGGGAGCCTAATTATTAGAAGGAACCTCCAAGTGTCCAGTGGTAGGTTCAAAGGCATCCCTTCTTTCCTCGGTTCTAGCTTGCTCTCTTTCGATGATAACCACCTCACCGTCATCATCCCTGGCCGCATGCGCGGCCATAGTCACAGCCTCCTAGGATCGAGCCATCGATATCTAGGTCATCAGATCAGCCACCGTGGTCACATCAACCTCAGGTTTTACTTGCGCGGTTCCTTCAGAACTGCTTGATTCAATGTTAAAACTCTCCTCGTGCTTGCTTGAAGCTCCATGATCGTAGTTGCGTCCTTTGATCTCCAAACCACTCTCTTCACAAGAAGACATCCTACAGGAATCGAGGAACATACATTAAATCTTGCCCATAAAAACAGGCGTGAATGAATAGGTAGAACTATCGATTAGAGTTTTACATCTCAAACCAGTGAGCAGGGCATTGGTTCTCAATTTCCTTGATTCCTACTTATGTGTGTGCTTGGGTTGGTGCAAAGGTCAGAAAGGGCGATCAAGATGAACTTAGAAAGTCTAGATGGTGAATTTGTGAAAAAGCGACATCAAAACAGAAAGTTGGGGTTGGACATCAAAACATCCAATGAGCATCGTCAAATCCTAAGGCTAGGGTTCTAATAGGTACAAAATGAAGACGAAATGATAACATAAAAGTAATTAAGAATAGAATGTTACCTGTGGAGTTGATGAAGATCTGATTTCAACAACTCTAGTTTGCTGCTTCCGATTCAACTTTGATGAATACCGATGATTCAAAGAGGCGGTGAGTAGGGGAGAAAAAAGGCTCATGAATATTGAAGGTTTGTAAAAGAGTTCAAGGAAGGGAAGTAGTCATTTTTATAGATCAGGTGAGGGGGAAAAGTGGAAGAGAAATTATCTGCAGACATGACTTCCTGGACATGTGGTGCGGGAACTGAGGCATCACATTTAATACGCCTCGGGAAAGATATACGCATGCAACCTAGCGTCCCATCAATACACGCCTGTCACCTTCCTTCTCTTAGCCGTTGAAGTGATCCCTTATGCACCCATGATCCATCTTGTTCTCCAAGTCTTACCCATGCCAAGAATGATCAAGTCTTACAACGGTCAGACAATGCATCATTCATGAACAAAACATTATGCTCCTCGATCCGAGCACGTTTGCTCGCCAAACAAGAAGCAAGGGGCCACTAAGCTGCCTTGCCCAAAAGGCCCAAGCAGCGGTCACATGCCAAACACGCCATTACCATGGTTATGAGGGAATCACATGCGTGCATCACCGTGTGTCAACTCATAAGCGAGCAGAGACATGTCCCCGGCTTCCCATGCATACCAAACAAGCAGCCTCCTGCTCGACGTCTGGGAGCCAAGAGTGTAGCGAGCAGGTGGATATTTTAGCGAGCACAGCCAGCCCCACAAGGGGTATGTTAATGGTCGTCCAGAACGTGGGGAGTTAATGCTAGGAAATTCGCCCCCACGTTCCGGAAGTGCCCGCTTTTCACGCTCGTACATTCAATGTCCACGTCCCAGCCATCAAGACTGGCCATATATAAACCCTTCCAATAAAGGGAAGACATACGTTCACAAGTTTACAGGCTAAAACTTTGTCAAAATATACACGCACTTGCTGGTTTACTTATTATCACATCGGAGTGCTTTTGCAGGGAAAGCCCCTGCCTAGTTCACATTTGCTCTTGGCTTATTTGATAGATTTGGGCCTCAAGTCACTGATAGATTGAAAGCCAGATATCCGATTACCTTAGCCTAATGTATTCACATTATTTTGGATACATCATATATATATATATATATATATATATATATATATATATATATATATATATATATATATATATATATATATATATATACATCGCAAATAATTATTTGTAGAAGATATAATATGTAATAATCAGAATGAGACTTTGAGAGAAGAAAAAGGGTAAACTAGAAAAATCATCTGAAGCTCCCCCAATAAATTTGTTGTTCTTCAAACATTTGAAGAGGAAGAGGATAATTATGATAATGACCTCGCCCATTTTGAAGCTCTTGATTTAGAAACCCCAAGCCTCAGAAGGTCGAAGCGTCGTACGAAGAGTCGTTATCGTAATTATTATATTTTTTTCTTTGTTTTATCCAGGTTTACTTTATTTTTGCCA
This sequence comes from Codonopsis lanceolata, assembly GCA_013146195.2. Taxonomy (NCBI): domain Eukaryota; kingdom Viridiplantae; phylum Streptophyta; class Magnoliopsida; order Asterales; family Campanulaceae; genus Codonopsis; species Codonopsis lanceolata. Next base: position 124,083,356 of record CM028379.1, on the reverse strand, counting down.
GATTTTTTCTGTTATTTTCTCCAAGGTAAGGCTCCTTTGTCCCCCCCCCCCCCTTTTTAAGGGTAAGGTTGGTTGCTCCCCTTTAGCTTGTTTTCCTTTTTCCCATTTATAAAAATCTAGCATTCTTTCAAAAAAAAAAAAAAAAACTAGAAAAATCATGCATCGAAAACCTAAAACGAAATGTATAACACATTGTTTAAAAAGAAAATGTTAGATTTTAAAGTCTTTAGACTAAAGACTTTCACTTTTACAAGAGATATATCTCACATGGTTACAAAAGATTCTTACTATTATTACCAATAGAAGAGATGTATTAAACATTGGTTATAAATTGATGTCTGTATTAAAAATACTATTATTAATTACTTTTTTTTTTAGGAAACAGGGGCGGCACCCTGCACAATTTTATTAAAATAAAATAAAGGTACAAACTTGAGGGGGACAACCAGCCTTGCCCTTATAAATGGGAGGACAGAGGAGCCTTACCTCGAAAAGGAAGTACAGAAGCGAAAATAGAACAAACCAGACAAAGAAGAGAAAACCAACTACAAAAAAGAACAATAAACAATACGAAGCCGAGGAAGACCAATGACATCCAACCTGATATCACCACGGATAGCCCTAGGAATAGCAGAAGGAGACTGAAAATCAAAGCTCTGATTCCTATCCATAGCATAATTAGCTAAGCTATCAGCAACAGAGTTGGACTCTCTAAAACAGTGCACAAAAGAAAAATTATGAAGTCTCTACAAGGCAAGAAGGGCCTGGATAAAGTAAGCGCAGCTCCACGGAGGGGAGTGACCCAAAGTGAGACAACCAAAAATGCAAGCCGAATCCATCTCCACAATGGAATTATGGAACCCATTATCAGCCAACCAGCGGACACCATGAAGAAGAGCACGAGCTTCAGCAACAGTATTAGAACAATGTCCAAAGAAGAGAGCATAGCCAAACAGAACAATACCATCAGAATTTCTAACAATACCACCACCACCACCAAGGCCAGGATTGCCCCTAGAACCACCATCCGTATTGAGTTTAAAAATGCCACTTGTAGGCTTACACCAAACCACAGAAGAAACAGAGATTAATTTAGACTTGCCAACAATTAAAGCCGGACCATCCCAACGCAAACCTTTATAGTTTGCAGCCTGAAGAATACTCTGCAACTCATTTTGAATACACCAAATAACATTAGCAACGAAGTTACAAGTGCCCTCATACAAAGCAACATTCCGATGCTTCCAAATGTTCCACAAGATAATAGCCGGGAGCACAGCATAAATGATAGAACCCCCCCCTTCAACCACCAAGACATACATCTTTGACGAATAGAGTGGCCAGAAGGGGGTAAACCATAAACATTATGGAAAAAGGACCAAACAGGAGCAGCTATGTCACCTCCAATGAAGACATGCTCAAAAGTTTCTGAAGAAGGAGCTGAGCAACATAAACACTTGGACGCCATGCTGAAACCTTTTTTTAATTAAAGCTTCATCTAAAGGGAGACGACTCAGCAGGAGTTTCCAAACAAAAATGCTGATATGTTTCGGGATTAGACGATGCCAAATAAACTTCGAGGATCTGGAACTAACCGACTGAGTGGAGGAAGAAGCCGACTTGAGAGAGAACTTGCCATTAGCATTAAGAGCCCAACAGGGAGTGTCATCCTCGGCAGTAAGGTGAATATGAGCCTCATTAATAAACTGGATAAGCTGGGCCGAGTTATTCATAGCAGCAGAATTGATGGAGAAATCGTCAATTAATAAATCTCAAATAGCAGAAAGGCTGGAATCAGGACGCTTGGGAACAAGCTCAGGCAGCCAGCGATCATTCCAAATCGAGCAATCCCCCCTGCCAATAATCCATAGAATACACGGCTCGGCTTTGGGTCTAGCTTGGAGAAGACGCCGCCAAATGTAGGACCCCTTAGAATTAACAATTGATCGGGTGAGAGGTGGAACAATACAACTGAGCAGTTAGAAATCACTCAAATACTTTTTTGAGTGCAGCATACAAAGTTTGATCAAGAAAGAGTGAAGGAGATCTGTCATCGAATAAATACCCAAACCTCCCTGAGAAATAGGCTTGCAACACGTTGACCATGCCACCCAATGAGATTTATTTCGGCCTTTAATTACTAATTGAAAAGATGTATCATACATTTGTTATAAAGTGTTGTTGGTTTTCAAAGTTTTTTTGATAAAAGACTTCTACAATTATTACCAATAGAATATGTATATCTCACATTGGTTAAAAAATGATATTGAATTTTAATTATTTTAGATTATATGAAAGCCTTGCTATTATTAGCAATATAAGATATATATACTTTTGGTTTTCTAGCAATTAGCTAATAATAATACATAATAATAATCAATATGATAAGAGATATTAGTATTAGTATATATAACTTCTTCTATTGTCAATAGTAGAAGACTTATATTTAAAAACTTTTACAACTAACATTACTTCTAACCAATGTGAGATAAAACTCTTCAAGGTTAGATATTACTTCTAATGACTCACTTTTAACATCATACTTTAAACTTTGATATCTTATTCATCCAAAACTTGATTTGGACAAATAAATATATCATTTCGATGTTTTCCGAGTAGAACACATTTACACAATTACTTTTGTCAACAAACAAATGACACGTAAAGAAATTTGTGCCTCAAGTTGCACAATTTCTTTCACTAAAAACACTTAATTTTTAATAAGTATTATACTTTAACTCTTGATATCTTATTCATCCAAAACTCGATTTGGACAAATAAATATATCATTTGATGCTCTCACCGAGTAGAACACATTTGCGCAATTACCTTCACCAACAAACAAATGACACGTAAAGAAATTTGTACCTAAAGTTGCACAATTTCTCTCACTAAAAACACTAATTTTGTTAACAAATATTATACTTTAAGTCTTGATATCTTATTATCCAAAACTCAATTTTGACAAATAAATATATCATTTTGATACTCTCACCGAGTAGAACACATTTACACAATTACATTCGTTAACAAACAAATGACACGTAAAAAATTTGTGCCTCAAGTTGCACAATTTCTTTCACTAAAAACACTAATTTTTCAACAATAGAAGATATGTATCCCACATTGGTTAGAAATTGATGTTGGTTTAAGAAATTCTATTATTAAGTACCAATAGAAGAAATACATCATACATTGGTTGGAAAGTGATGTTGATTTTCAAAGTCACTAAAAAACCAAAAGTTTTTAAAGCTTCCACATGGATGCTTTAGAATGAAGATTTATCCAAAGGTGGTGAGGTGGCACAACCATAGTGCTCCTCATCAACTTTATATATATATATATATATATATATATATATATATATATATATATATATATATATATATATATATATATATATATGATAAAATATTTTACCATTATTACCAATAGAAAATGTATATCTCACATTGACCAGTTTAAATTCTTTTATATTATTACCAATAAAAGATATGTATAACACATTGTTTAAAAAGAAAATGTTAGATTTTAAAGTCTTTAGACTACAGATTTTCACTTTTACAAGAGATGTATCTCACATGGTTACAAAATATTTTACTATTATTACCAATAGAAGATATGTATCACACATTGGTTAGAAATTGATGTTTGTATTAAAAATACTATTATCAATTACTAATTGAAAAGATATATCATACATTTGTTATAAAGTGATGTTGGTTTTCAAAGGTTTTTGATAAAAGACTTCTACCCTTATTACCAATAGAAGGTGTATATCTAACATTGGTTAAAAAATGATGTTGATTTTTAATTATTTTAGATTATATAAAAGACTTATTATTATTAGCAATAGAAGATATATATCACATATTTGTTATAAATTGATGTTGGTTTTAAATTACTATTATTGCCAATAAAAGAGATAAATCTTACATTGGTTAAAAAGTGATGTTGATTTTAAAAGTGTTTAAATAAAAAGACTTCTACTTTTATCATTAATAAAAGAGAAGAGAAGAGATATATCTCATTATATAGAAAGAGATGTTGTTTTTAGATATTTTTTTAGATAAAAAACTTTTACTATTATTACGAAATGATAAGATGTATTACACATTGATTAGAGAGTGTTGTAGGTATTAAAAGTCTTTTTATAAAAGACTTAATATCAATAGAAAAAATATGTATTTCACATTAGTTAGGAAAGTGGTATTCGTTTAAAATGTTTTTAGATAATGTATATCGCATTGGCTACAAAGAGATCCACATTATTTAGAAACATATATTGGTTGTAAAATTTATAGATAAACAAATTTTTATGTTATTATCAATACAAGAGATGTATCACACATTGTTTACAAAGAGATGTTGGTTTCAAAACTATTTAAGATAAAATAATACTACTATTATTATTTTTATGTTATAACCAATAGAAGAGATGTATCCCACATTGTTTAGAAAGAGATGTTGATTTCAAAAGTTTTTATATAAAAGACTATTATTATTACTATAGAAGAATGCATCTCATATTTGTTAAAAATTAATGTTGGTTTTAAAAATACTATTATTACCAATATAAAAGATGTATACCACATGATTAGAAAGAGATGTTTGTTTAGAAAAAGATATTTGTTTTAAAAGTCTTTAGATAAAAGTTTTAAACTTTTATTACCAATAGAAATAGAAAAGAAGTATCTCACATTGTTAGAATACTACTACTATTATTATTTTTATGTTATAACCAATAGAAGAGATATATCCCACATTGTTTAGAAAAAGATGTTGATTTCAAAAGTTTTTATATAAAAGACTATTATTATTACTATAGAAGAATGCATCTTACATTTGTTATAAATTAATGTTGGTTTTAAAAATACTATTATTACCAATAGGAAAGATGTATACGACTGGTTAGAAATAGATGTTTGTTTAGAAAAAGATGTTTGTTTTAAAAGTATTTAGATAAAAGTCTTAAACTTTTATTACCAATAGAAATAGAAAAGAAGTATCTCACATTTGTTACAAAGAAATATATCTCACATTATTTATAAATGAGTATTGGTTATAAAAGTCATTAGATAAAGATATATTTTGTTATTACCAATAGAAAATATGTATCCACATTGTTTAGAAATGAATGTTGGTTAAAAAGTCTTTTATCTACTGTTATTATTACTAATAGAAAATATGTATACCACATAGTTAAAATGTGATGTTGATTTTAATGTCTTTAGATAAAAGACTTAAACTTTCATTACCAATAAAAATATAAAATAAGTATTTCACATTGTTTAAAAATGAATTATGATTTTAAATTTTTTTAACAAAATGACTTCTAATATTATTATCAAGTTAAATGTTGATTTTAAAAGTCTTTAGATAAAAAAAATATATTATTATTATTAATACAAAATATGTATCTCACGTTAGTTAGAAAATTATATCAATTTTAAAAGTATTTAGGTAAAAAAAATCGTTTAATATTAGTAACAATAGAAAAAAAAATTATAAACATGGAAGAGATTAACAATCTAATTATAATATCTAAAAGTTATATTATTATTATAAAAATATATATATCTCACATTATACCCGTGCAAAACACGGGCTAAATAACTAGTACGGAGTATAAATTATTTTTAGAAAAAAGAAAAGGAGGAGGGAAGTATGTATGTAGAAAGCGTGTTTATTTCAATTATCCTTAGCCGTGTGGCGTGCAATTGGGTGGGGAGCTGGTGGGGAAAAGGGTGAATAGGACAGGTTGTATCTATAATCCATACCATGAAGGTCAAGGTCAAGTGCTTGTGTTTCTTTTTGGCAATTACTTATTTGGGATTGGAAGTGTATTCCAATTCTAAAACTCGAAACTTTTATTTGGCTTGATCCTTGATGCAAACTCGAAACTATTTTATTTTCCCCCAAAAGATAATGCTAGTTAATTGAAACTACCAATAAAAACCCTTAAGTGGCCTCCACTAAACTCCAAGCTTTCCGTGGTTGATGACTTGATGCAAACGACAGAAAACTAACTCTCAGACCGTTTTGATCTCAACTTTAGTAGATAAACCAACTCTCAGACCGTTTTGCACCTATGGAAAAAGTTGTTTTAACTCATCTACTAATAGCAGGGGCTAAAAAGTAAAACACTGAAGATTGGTGTGAACGAAACCTGTTTATGGCCAGATTCTGCTCAATTCCTGTGGAGGACTAATTTTTAAAATTTCCAGTATTCATTTATTAAAGGTCTTGGGTCAATGAGAAACAGAGTTACTGACAAATGGTCATTTTGTATGTAATTTCATCCTAGTGGGGAAAGCCAGCACGAATACTTTAAAAGTTGACCAAAGACTATGCCATTGATCCCTAAGTTTTTCATCTTTGCTGGTGTTCTGTGCGTGCCTCTCTAATAGTCTTTTACCTGTGCCCCGAGATCAGGTACGTTTGTTTGTAGAGCTTTTTCTTAATCCATGTCTATTGCCTTCTTAGTTCTTTGTTGGTATTCATGTTAGAAACTTACTTGATTAGCTCCTCCTTTTCAATACACTTTGTTCACTGTTGTCTCTCTCTTTCCCACTTCTGATTTTTACATATACTATAATAAGCATGCACAACGAAGATCTCAAAATTTAACATGATTTTGTTATTTACTAAATATTTGTTATGCTGAGGCCATTGGAAGAACATACTCAATAATCTCTCCATTCCAAGCAAAGTCCATTATTCCCTTTTGGGATGCTCCACGTTAGAAGGTTCTTTTTGAAATTGCACATAAAATATTTTATGTTCTGATTTTCCACCTCATCTATTAGATGGACAACTTTGATTTGTCTAAAGGGGATTTGGTACTTACCGATTGATATGTATGACTTACAACCATATGTTCTGTATATTGAATAAAGGGATTAATTAGGATTAAATAGTAAATTGTATCATATCTCCTAGCTGACAAAAAAGGCATAGTTAATTGGTGCTTTTCATATTTTCTATCCTTCTTCATATCCACTGACTCACGAACTGTATAAACAATTCGTTGTTAGATTTAAGGCTTTCTTAAGCTGAATGTGGAGTTGGTGAAGGTAAAGCTGAGTGTGAAGCTGTAGAGGTCTCCTGAGACGATTTGAAGCGGAGGGAAATCTTCAAGGTACTTATTGCCTAGTGTGTGTTGTTTTTGCAATTGTTTCCACTGAAATTCAGAATCATGTTTGTGAAAAGCCTGGGAAGTAGTATGTTGAAAAATAATGATTAAACTTTATATTCTCGTGAATTATCAAAATCTAATGCAAAGGCAGTTTGGAAGTATGAGAATTTCAATCTCGCCAAAAGTTGGTTTGGCCAGAAATGATATTGTCCAAAAGCAGGAATTTATGCCCAAAACACCCAAAAGCAAGCTTTCAAATCAAAAGCATCTGTGGGATACCGTTCTCCAGTTCCAAACGGGATCCCAGTCTAGTTTTCATGGATGCTTAAGCTCTAACAATGTGGCATTAGCACTTTTATTTATGAATGTTTTTGGCTATTATATTCTAATTAAATATGTTTAACTGACTAAAATACAATGGTTGTGTACTTGTGTTGACCTCGAGGGTCTTTGGATTTCTTTTGTTTGTTTTGGTTTTGTAGGTTTTTTGGGACTTTGTATTGACTGAAGGAAAAAAAGTAAGAGAAAGTAAATATACTCAAAGAACTCCAAAACCAAACACAACCAATAAATCCTTGGTTAATCATATATTTATATATATATATATATATTGTTCACATCTTATTGCCACAGATTTGTTTTTGCACTGCAAATGCAATCAATAGTCTGTTCCTTCATTTAGTTATCCCTTATGAAAATGACCCTTTGACTCGCATTTGTCCTTCCCTAGTTGGTGCACTCGATGTGTGAATATTTCATTTCTTGCAAAGTAGTTTCATGTCAAGTTAAGAGATAACACTTAGAAATACAAATGAATATTATAAATAAAGAAATAAAAAAAAAGGTCATAATATTATGAATTATGAAAAAGTTGAGTGAAAACTTGTAACAAGTAATTGATCAATTAAAACATGAAAAATATCTAAGGATATAGGGAGGTGAAGGTCTTGAGTTAAGAATACATTAGCATAAAAGGAAAAATACAACACCACCACCAGAATGTAAGCTAAGGAAAGTGTTTGTAATGTAGTACTACTGGCAAAAGCATGATGACACAATGTCAGTACATACCTCTAGTTTGGTGCTAAAGCCATATTTTGATTGTTGAGAAGGTTCATTAAAAGATAAGCTAGCAAGAACTATACACGATCTTATCCTTGTATTTCTTGGTTTTTCTTTTCTTTTTAATTAAGCTTTTATTTACCTATATACAGTGAGGAAAAAGTGAGAAATGAGCCACAAAGTTGAAGATGCTATTGTACAAAGAGTCACCAACTACATGGTGGATAAAATTGTGGAAGAGTGTAGCTATCTGTGCCACTACAAGAGCAACATTAAGAATCTCGAAGGAAAAGTTGCAGAACTAGTAGGCGTGGGAGGTGAGGTGGAGCTCTATGTTGCTGCGACCAAGCGAAAATCAGAAGTTATCGGACCAAATACTGAGTGGTGGGTGAATGAAGTCGGTATGATCAAGAACAAGGCAGATGGAGTTCTTAAGCGTGCAAAAGAAGTCAAAAAGGGATGTTTCAAAGGGCGCTTGAATCTGAAGCAGCGATACTTGCTGAGCAAGGATGCGAAAAACCTGACCAAGGATGTCAGTACACATCGAGAGAAAGCTCCTAAGGACATTAAGTTGGCACATGATGCACTTCCTGCAGCGATGCTGCCTGGACCATCAACTGGCAGTTTTGAAGGCCTTGAATCCAGGATGTCAACTATAAAAGAAATCTTGGTGGATCTGGAGGATGATCAGAACAACATAATTGGAATATGTGGCATGCCCGGTGTTGGGAAAACCTGGTTGGTGGAAGAAGTTTTGAACATAGTGTTAAGAAAAGAATTGTTCCATGACGCAGTCATGGTTGTCGTTTCTGAAAAACCTTTGGCCCAGGTTCAAGGTGATCTTGCAGAAACATTGGGTTTGCCACTTAAAGAGACTAGCACACATGCAAGAGTGCGAAAGCTTCATCAAAGATTAACGAACGGCAGCAAGATTCTCGTAATATTGGATGATGTGTTGAAACCATTTCAGTTGAGGGATGTGGGGCTCCCTGCCACAGGTGGTCACAAGGGGTTGAAAATTTTATTTACGTCGCAAAAGGAGCGTGCTCATAGTCCAATACATGCGCAGAAGTATATCATAGTTGAAGTCTTGCCCACTGCTGAGGCTTGGATTTTGTTCAAGAAGATGGCAGGAGACTGTGTCGAAACTAATGAATTGCATTCTACTGCAGTAGACGTTCTGACGGAGTGTGGAGGCCTACCCATTGCAATTGTAACTTTAGGCAAGGCACTGGAAAATGGGGACATACATGATTGGGAGAACGCCCGTCATCAACTTCAGAACTCGGCTGTAACTACATTTCCTGACATTCATGAACTAGTGTACCAACCATTACAGTTGAGTTACAATCTTCTTGGGAGCCGCCAACCCCAAGCTCAGCGATTACTTATGCTCTGTTGTCTTTTTCCCAAAGATGCAAATATTCCAGTTGAAAAGTTGATCAGATACGCCAAGGGATTGCAGTTGTCTGAGGATGTTGAGAACTTGGCGGGAACAACAGACAGAGTGATGGCACTACTCAAGGAGTTGAAAAATTGCTTTTTACTCCTACCTGGTGACAAGGAGATGACTGTGAAGATGCATAATGTTGTACGGAATGTCTGCTTATCAATTGCATCCCCAAATAAGAATGCACCCAAAGTTACGAATCCGTATCTGGTTAAACATCATCCAGAGTTGAATGCATGGCCAAACAAGGCTGAACATGAACCTTACGCGCCATCTCACTTACTCTTACATCAGATAAGCAGATGCACCAGCTTCCTGAAGACCTAGATTATCCAAAACTTGAGCTTTTACAGTTGCTATTCCATTGTGATTCCTTAAACATACCGAAGGAATTTTTTCATGGGATGAAAGATGTCAGGGTTCTCGATTTTAAGCAGCTCTCACGATGGGGTAAATTTCTTCGAATTGATGCTCTGCCGCCAACGCCCCAATATCTGCTGAACCTGCGGACATTATCTCTAGAGTTTTGTGAGTTGGGTGGTGAGGACTTGGTACTGATCGGAAGCCTCAAGCAATTGGAAATCCTCAGTTTCTTTTCCTCTAAAATTGAGGACCTGCCTCCTCAAATAAGGGAACTAACTAATCTAAAGTTGCTAGATTTGAGGAGTGCCAATGGCCCGAAATTTATTCCAAGCGGTGTACTTTCAGCCATGAAAATGCTTGAGGCTTTGTATATGGGAAATTACGACTCCTGGTCCTGTGACAGGGAAAGAAGTGATAGAAAGGGCATTAGCATTGTAGAGCTGTCCGCGTTGTCCCTTCTAAAGGCCTTGCAAGTTCGGGTAAAAGACCCAAAGCTTCTTCTGGAGTTGAAAGAGGAATTCTGGTTCGAGAAGTTAAAAAGTTTTCAAATTGCAGCAATTCGAAAATTACTTAGTTTTCGCGAATATGAGATTGGGAAAAGTTTAACATTTGACGGAGTTGATTGGAGTTCACTTTTAGATGGCAAAATATCTTCATTACTTAGTAGTGCTGAATGCCTTACATTAAAAGCTAGCAGTTTCAAAAATCTTTTTAGCGTGTGTGCAAACCTGAAGACTCTCGATTGTTATGGGTGTGAGGGCGTCAAGTTTATTATGGGTGCAGGAGATTCAGCTGTTGCCTTGAATAAATTAAAGCGCATGGAAATTCTATCCTTGGATGATCTGGAAGGGATATGTGATGGAGACCTTCCATCAAAATCCTTGGTTGAACTAGAAATGGTAAAGCTAGATAGCTTACCTGAGTTAACACAATTATGGAGTGCTCCCATCGATTCTGGATGCCTCGGAAACCTCAGAGTTCTTGAAATGAGCCACTGTGAGGCAGTAACAAGTATCTTTCCATACACCATTGCAAAATGCCTAGTGCAACTCCAAAAGCTGGATATAAAGAATTGTGATATGTTGGAGGGAATTGTTTTGAATGTAGGAGGAGCTGCCGAAAAGGTTGAGTTTCATAAATTAAGTTTCCTCTCACTTGATGAATTGCCAAAATTTAGGGGCGTCTTCCCTGAATCTGGTATGGAGAACTCAGATAGTGTAACCGTGGTGGAGGATCTATTGGCACGAGAAAATACTGAAAATCGTAAGACAAGGGGATGTGGGTGGTTCACTCGAAAGCGGCGGGCTGCTGAAGAGCACCCAACAACCAAACTCTTCAAACACAGAGCTCTAAATTACTCAGAAGACAATGATGAGAGCACCATACAAAGTCTCTTTGCTCAACTGGTATGTTCATCTTTGTCCAGAAAACAAAAGAATAATCCTGAGAATAGCATTAGCATCTATAATCTGTATCTTCAAATATATCATTCTGATCAAATAGGTTTTAGAATAATCCTGATGAACACCATGAACATATTTTGCTGGAGCTATTGACAGGTAGTGAGCATTTTGCACAATAACATACTCCCCGTTCCACTCAAAGAGTTCACATTGAAATAAGGGTTATATCAGAATCATTGGCGTTGGTCTTAATTACAAAAATTCTTGAGCCTACCCAAGATGCTTATATCACCGGTGGAGGGTGGAGGGTAATGTTGAAAGTTATAAAGATTGTAGGCATATTTTTTTAAAGGGAGCTCTTTAAGTGCAACATTTTGAAATAGAATTGTGGACTCTTTACATCTAATGGAGGAGAGCATTATTTATTTAGACCAATCTGTGTCATGTACTCTAATTATCTAAGTCAACTATCTACTACATATGTGGCAGGTTGAATTGCCAAGCTTGAACAAATTGCTGGTCCGTTCTGTGAACAACGTGAAGCATATTGTGGATGGCCAAACACATAGAGAGTCGGTCTCAAAACTTAGAGTCATGCATGTGGATGGGTGCGAAAAACTTTTGAATCTTGCAGCATCTGATTCCATACGACTCTTACATAGTCTCGAGCAAGTTAAAGTACAGAATTGCAAATCACTGGAAGTGGTGTTTGACTTTAGACAGCTTATTGTTCAGGAACCAAATGCAGGTTCTATTCTCAGTAAGCTGGAAATAGTTAGCCTACATAATCTAAATAACTTGAAGCATGTGTGGGGCATGGTTCCTGAAGGAAGTCAAGGTTTCAAAACCCTTAGATCTTTAGAGATCTCTGGTTGTAGCAGCTTGACTTGTGTATTCTCGCTTTCTGTGGCTAAAATGCTTGATAATCTTCAAGACCTGCAACTTAAAGGCTCTGCTGTGGTGAAAGAAATTATTGACGTTGACAGAGGCCACTGTGAATTGACTGATACAATAAGATTCCCTCAATTACGGGTTTTGCAACTTGAAAATTTAGACAGCCTCACATCATTCTCCTCTGGGAACCATGATTTTGAATTCCCGGAGCTGCAAAATTTGCTTGTCAGAGACTGCCCCAGCATGTCCGTGTTCTGTTCCGGACAGGTCACAGCTCAAAAGCTAGAGAAAGTAAAGGTGGGTGATAATGTTGATCAGTGGGTATGGCAGGGTGATCTTAACAATACCATACGGGACCTAAATGGGGACAGGTATGCCTTGTTACGTTTGAAATTATTAAGTTTTACTTCAGCTTTTGTATCTAATTTGAGTTCCTGCTCAAATACCATTGAAGTTTTGATTAGTGGTTTGGCCTATCCCCATTGTTAGAGAATAATGGGTATTATAAAGGGTGTTAAGTGTAACATTACTATCTAATATGCACCGATGTTGCATGGACACACGGATACGTGGACACGGGACATGGGGATATACAATTTTCAAAAAATATAGGACACGGGTACGTGGGGGTAATATGTAAATATTCAAAATATAAGGACTAAAATGTAAATATTCAAAATAAAATGACCAAATTATAAATATTTAAAACTATAACTACAAAATAAATATTTCCAACGTAACAAAATTTTAATATGTAATTTCTATAAAATTCAGAACATAGAATAAATTGTTTTATAATAATTAATAAGAAAGTTTCTTATTAATTATTACTATAAACCTTCCATCTTCCAAAACAATTATTACTATAAACCCTTCCATCTTCCAAAACAGTCGCAACAACTCAAGTCAACAAGTCAGATGAAGAGAGAGAAAAGAAGAAAGTAGAGACGGATTGAAATCGAAGAGAGAGAGAAGACTCATACGAGAGAATAAACAGATATCGAAGGAACACTGGAAGAATACGTGTGGGATTCAGAATATCAAATGGTTCGAGGCTTCGAAGTTCGAATCGAATCAAGGGAGAGAGGCGCACGGTGACACAACACACAGACGCAGCCGGAGAGAAGGTCGAAGGGGCAAAGGGCCGATGGCACAGGTGGTTCTGGTCGATGACGAGGGGCTAGAGCTAGGGCTAGGGCTCGTTTTGAATCACTGTTTATTGAGGGGATTTGAGGGACTCCGACTAACGATTACTAGTAGCAGAGCAATATATACCCCCAACCGCGTCCACCTTAAAGGTACGTATCCCAGACTGTCTTACCCATACGAGTGCCCGTGTCCAAATGTTTCGGAAATTCAAATTCGGCCCCAATATGTATTTTGGGCCGTATCCGCTGTGTCCTTGCCGTGTCCGTGTCCCAGCTGTGTCCGACACGGAATACGCCTCCTCCCAGCCATGTCCGTGCAACATAATATGCACGTATATATAAATACCATAGCCTAACCAGTTCAGGGTTACGGCTTCCAAACCATATTTCTTTCTTCTTCTCTTCTCTGTTAAATTTGTTTTGATAGACTCCTAACTTCTTTTTCTTTTTTCTTTTTATTTTTATTTTTTCTCCATGATACATTAGAGTTTTACGTCCTCTTATTGCGTCGCATGGGTGTGCGATATATTGAGTCCCCAGACGGTGCGACCTGGAACGAGAGGCAAGCCAACCCAGGGTCCTCTTATTGCGCTGTTGTGTTCTGTGCGCAAGAAAGAGTTTGGGTTGAACATCAATGTATCGTACGCAAGTCGTCACTCTCAGTCAGAGCTCATGTTATTCGGCCCTGTATTTGTTGCTTTTGTGACCCACGCGCCACCCAGAGCAATTCGTCGTGTCCAGGTGACGCCAAAGGACCACTTTCCATCACCGGAAAACTTCGCCGTCACTGGAGCTCCCACCACGTGCCGGCAGGTCAGTCGGAATTGTCGGAGTTTTCAGTTTGTCGGATTTGCCCAAGTCCAGTAGTCCACCTGTGTGATTTTTTTTCTGTGTTGGACGTGTGTTGAGACTCTGCAGCTTGTTTCGTTCCTTGTGTTCTGCTTGTTATGTTGACATCCACAACTTCCGATACTATATCTGCAGTGATCACCACTCATAATAAGCTTACAGATAAAAAGCTTGATGGCACCAACTATATGATGTGGCGTAAGGTTGTTAGCAAGAGTCTTATTGGCAACTATATGATGTGGTGTTTTTGCAGTGATCACCACTTAATGATTTAGATGTACTGATTGCTCTTTGAAAATTGAAGCGTAGTTGTGCACAATATTCCATTGCTAACTACGTTAGTTACTCTGGTTTGTCTTCTTCTACTTCTTCATTAATTAGTTCCCTCGAGTATTGTCCTATTCCTAAGTCTATGTCTGAAGCAGTGGCTCACCCTGGTTGGAGAACCGCTATGGAAGAGGAGATGAATGCTCTTGAGGAGAATCAGACTTGGGATTTGGTACCGTTGTCGAATAATAAGAGTACAATTGGTTGTAAGTGGGTTTTCACAATGAAAGTGAATCCCGATGGTTCCCTGGCTCGATTGAAGGCTCGTCTGGTTGCGAAAGGTTATGCCTAGACTTATGGTGTGGATTATTCAAAAACCTTCTCTCCGGTTGCAAAGTTAGCTTCTGTTAAATTGTTTGTTTCTCTTGCTGCATCATACCATTGGTCGCTTCACCAACTCGATGTGAAAAATACATTTTTTCATGGTGATCTGCACGAAGAGGTTTATCTTGAACAACCTCCTGGGTTTGTTGTTCAGGGGGAGTCATGGATGGTTTGCAAGTTAAAAAAGTCGTTGTATGGTCTAAAACAGTCTCTTAGAGCTTGGTTTGACCGATTTAGTAAGGTTGTATTAGAGTTTGGCCTTATGCGGTGCAGTAGTGATCATTCAGTCTTTTACCGTCAGTTTGAAACAAGGTGTATTCTCTTGGTTGTGTATGTTGATGATATATCGTCGTCATTACTAGTGGAGATAGTGTGGGTATTTGTGCTCTAAAGTCTTTCTTTCAAGAAAGATTTCAAACAAAAGATCTTGGGAACCTCAAGTACTTTTTGGGAATTGAAGTTACCCGTTCGAAACAAGGCATCTTTCTTTTTCATCGGAAGTATGTACTTAACTTACTAACACTGGGATGTTAGGGGCAAAACCAGTTGAGACTCCTATGGTTGTTAATGTGAAGCTTAGGGATGATGATGGTGAATAATTGAATCATCCGGAGAAGTATCGTAGGGAAGTTGAACTATTTAGGTGTGACTAGACCGGTCATTGCATTTGCAGTAAGTAAAGTTAGTCAGTTTATGTCGTCTCCACGATCTACTCATTGGGATGCTGTGGCCTGTGGTACGCATCCTCCGATATCTCAAGCGAGCTCCAGGCTATGGCACATAAGAGTTGAGGGATTTTGTGATGCTGATTGGGCTGGGTGTCCTGTTAGTAGGAGGTCAACCACAGGATATTGCATATTAGTTGGAGGCAACTTAGTGTCTTGGAAAAACAAGAAGCAATAGGTTGTGTCGAGATCAAGTGCGGAGGCGGAGTTTAGATCTATGGCTCAGTCGACTTGTGAGTTGATGTGGATTCACCAAATACTTGAGGAGATGGGGTTTGGTAGTTCAACACCTATGCAGCTATGGTGTGATAATCAGCAGCCATCCATATTGCTTCAAATCCTGTGTTTCATGAACGCACAAAACATATTGAGGTTGACTGTCATTTCATTCGCGAGAAGCTACAACAAAATATTATTGTCACAAGTTATGTCAAGTCCGGTGAACAGCTGGCTATGAGTAACAAGCTGAGCGTGCATGATATTTATGCTCCAGCTTGAGGGGGAGTGTTAGAGAATAAGGGGTATTATAAAGGGTGTTAAGTGCAACATTACTGTCTAATATGCACGTATATATAAATACCCTAGCCTAACCAGGGTTACGGCTTCCAAACCATATTTCATTCTTCTTCTCTTCTCTGTTAATTTACACCCATGATCTAATATTTTAAAATTTAAGGCTTTACATACCCTAGATGGGATATATGGTCCTAACACTTTCTCTAGTTGTCTGGAGACAACAAAAATATGTAACTGCTGATAAATAGTACACAAGGCTACATCTTTACACTGCTTGTTCTTTTTCTCTTCTGCATTGTATATTGCAATATGATATCAAAACGAAATCAAGCATGCCATTCTCTAATGCAAAAACACTTGCAGATTGAAGTTGTCAGAAGAAATAGAAGAAGTATGGTAAAGAGAAAGTATTATCTCTTTAAGGTCCGCTTCCTATCTCTCTCACTCTCTTTCCCTCTCTCTCTCTCTCTCTCATGGTAACCGTCATCCAAACCTTAACATTAAGCTCTGAGTAAATTAACAGTTAACAAAATTTTGGCACTTGCTGATGAGAAAATATATTTCTCAAATCTATGGTCAAGATTCAAGATGGTGAAGAGCAGCATATTTAAGGTTTGCTCTCTCTCTCTCTCTCACACACACACACACTCTTGGGGGGGGTGTGTGTGTGTGTGATCATTATTATTTTTCCCCCAATAACATAGAGTTTTATGAATTCTAAGCCCATGCTTGAAATATCACTGTTGTTGCCATTTGAACAATATTTGGACACATAACAACATTAGATGAAGTTTTTCTTTTAAATGGGAATAATCATATATCTCACGACCTGCTCGTAATCTCAAAAAATATAGGTAGATTTGTTATGTGGCAAATGTCTCTTCAAGATTTTTCCAAAGATCTGGTTACCATGAGAATATGGCTGGTTAGGATGGCCACCTGGCCGGAAGATGTGCTGCCCCACAAGGTTGGTGGTGCATGGTGACTGAACATGGCACAGACTTCTTCACGATTGTGGAGTACTGTTGGGGTTGGCAGATCTGAGAATTTTAATACTCAATTCCTCTTTAGAGGTTGTTAGAGCAACTCCAAATGATCTTACACCTTGTTCCTTGTGGGGTCCATTGTCAATTCACTTATTTTTATCATACAAATCTCAAATAACACATTTTCTAAAATACATGTCGGAAGTGGGCTGTAATTTCACCATGTTCAATGGCAACTCTTTTCATATAATATGAGCCAGCCCAAACACAGCTGAACCCATAGGTACCCCTTTATATTAGCATATTAATAGGTTGAATTGTCTATCATCATCTATTGTTTAATCTTTTATTTTACGGTAAACATGTTGTCTGCTATAATTGACATTCTTCTGTGTTTGTTCTCTTTCCTGTTCTCCGTTTCTAATATGTTCCCTCCTTTGCTTGTTTATTTGCAAGTTTTTTTTACTTTGTTAGGCTGCAAGTTATGCCCACCCTAAACCTTAATCCTTTCTGTTTTAATTAAATAATCTCATTTCCTAATTGGAAAATCAATATCTACCATACATTATTACATAGGTATTAATATTTCAACCTTTCATACAATATTTAGAATACCATCACTAATAATTTAATTTTTATACATTATTTGATAAAGTTGACCAAAAAAGTCAAAGTGAAACTATTTTGTTGGGACATGAAGGAGTTGAATTTAAGTTGATTTAATGAGATGACGATCATTTTAGTATTTATTCTTCCACTTTGATGTCAAGTAATGTGGACCACTAGAGTTACCAATCGTTTTGTTGCTTGCTCAGACTGTTGACTTCTTTGTATCTTCATGCCTGAGCCTGTGCTTGCGCTTGTGCCTGTGCATACTCATACTCCCCCTACATGCTTAATTCATTTTTCAATCTATTTGTTTATATTAATATTGTTTCGTTATCTGAGTTTCAGGCTTGAATATCCTCATATTTAGTCTTCCTTCAAGATCAGCATTAGTTAATGGTGACAGTTGTTCGTCCTCTTTCCTTGGTTTATCTTTGAATCATTGGATGTGGAGACTCCTCTGAAGCTCTCAATTATCTCTTGATTATTTGAAATGAATTCCCCTTTTCAGTTGTCATGATCAGTTAAGCATAAACCAGGAAAAATTGATCATTTTATTAGTTACATTATTGTTTACGACTAACGCTAATGACACCGAAAATACAAAATTTTCATTCTCGTAGGAAATTTATGACCACTCGCCCTTTAGATACAACTGAAGCCCGAAATGCTTTCGCATTGTTGGACGTTCATATGGATGCAATCTTGCAGATATAAGTAAAGGAGTTGATTAATTAAAGCCATATATAACACAGTTGATTAATTACCAATACGGTTTAGTTTTCGTTTTGAATATTTTCATCAACTTCACTTGATATTCCTTAAACATTTAGAGAGCTTTATATATATAACTTCGAAATTCAAGTGGCCAGGAGAAGGATTGAAGAAGAAAAAAAATAAGATATAAAAGTCTCATTGTATTATTAATGAACTACTAAAAATGTCATTTTTTAAAAAAGTTTAATTTTCAAAGGGGACTTTTTATAATACCCACAATCCATATTGGGTAGATATGAGACTTGAATGAATTTTATAAAGTGGTCACACACTAGACTTTTGAGTCGGTTTGTGATAGAGTAGGTGTATGGGGGTGGAGTGTGGCATCCATGGAAAATATATGCACCTTTAATAAATAGCCAAATGAGTTCAGGAGGTACATAGCAATCCAATTACAATTATTACTCGAAACATCAAAAGCCAATTGGTACAGAAAGAGGAAAATAATGCAAAACCGAACGAGCAAACTTTGACCCCCGAGGGAACAACCAAACAACAGAAAGGAACAAACAGAAAGCAAACAAGAGAGGTAATGGAGGATGAAGCCATGCACACCCTGATCAGTTGTCGAATGCCTGAATTTCATTTCCTTTGTTTACTACTATTGCTAGAAGCAATACGTCGAGCTTCTGCTTTTCCATCTCCAGGCCTTTAATACCTTCTCTGTTGGGACTTTGTCAAAATAAACTCGAGCTTTTCCACTACTTGAGACATCTTGGGGCGATCGTTTGGCTCATAAAGCAAGCAACTAAATGCAACATCTGCAAACTCATTCAAACAATCTGATGAGACTTCCCCATTTAGACGGGTATCAACTATATTATGGAGGGTTCCATTTTTGAAACATGTTTGGGCCCATGGGACTAGCATCTGTTGCTCCTGGTCAGTCCTTCATCAAAAGCCAGTCTCCTGCACATCACTTGCAACAATACCACTCCAAAAGCATATGTGTCTGTTCTTCTAGTTAGTTGCATAGTCATATTGCAGTACGGATCCAGATACCCTGACGGCCGATGTGCCTCTTGCATCAGTGCTCACAGTCACAGCAGAGCGTGTCGTGTTTGTTGGGCCCACCTTTGCACACCCAAAGTCAGATATTCTTCAATTCCCCCATATTTTCATCGAACCATATGTTGGCAGACTTAACATTGCGATGGATGATTCTTCTGGTATTAGCAATGTGGTCGTGGAGGAATTCCAAGCCTCGCGCAGCATCAAGGCATGTCCTGAGTTGTTGCTCCCAGGAAGTATTTTCATGGTTATTGGAGAGACGATCTACGAGGGTTCCGTTTGGCATGAATTCGTGAACGATTATCAGTTCTTGGGATTCTTCACATTTACCAATCAGAGAGACGAGGTAGTCATTCGGATACTGTAAAGAAAGGAAATAATTTGTATTGATTTATCTGTATTGTAAAAAGCCCTTACAATGATTATTTATACAGACGGATTAGAATCAGGGAAGAACAAGGAAAAAAGGAAAGTAATGGGCTGTCAAACTATCTCAAACTACATAATGACCCCTTCAACTAGCTACTAGTTACTTCTACACACTGAAACTTTCCAATGTAACAGCATTGATGAATCTTTTCCACTTTGAACTTGACTCCCCATACTTAGCATTTGCTTGAACCTGATAATCAGACTTGACCTTCAAATTGTTCAATCTCTTTGGAACATTACTACTGTTAATACTATCCCCACAAGTTGAGGGTGTAAGGATACTTACAATCCCCAACTTGGAAAGGAAACTCCAATGTAAGCCTTTGCCCAATAATTTATTGAAGATATCTGCAAGCTGATTTTTGGTAGAGATGTGTTGTAGAGATATTAGTCCACACTTAATCTTCTCACATATGAAATGACTGTCTAATTCTATATGTTTGGTTCTAGCATGATACGCTGGATTGTTGGCTACTGCTATGGCATAGCTATGGCAGAAGAACTATCACAGTGCATTATAGTGGGTGTAGCCAATTCAACTTGAAGATCTTTTAGCTGGCTATGGCTAAAGCCATGTATTCTGACTCAGTGGATGATCTTGAGACAACTAATTGCTTTTTGGAATGGCAAGATATGAGAGATTTTCCTAGCATCATACAGAAACTTGTGATAGATTTTCTATCATTAGGGTTACCTGCCCAATCACTATCACAAAAGGCTTGTAGATGAAGTTGATTTGTAGCAGGTAAATAGATGCCCTGCTCTGGTGAAGCCTTGACATATCTCAAAACCCTGTGAAATGCTTTCAAATGAGGTTGTCTAGGAGCTTGGACAAATTGGCTTAAACAATGTGATGCAAAGGCCAAGTTTGGCCTTGTGACAGTTAGGTATATCAGCTTCCCAACCAATTGTCTATAGTGTGAAGGATCATTCAGAAGTGTCCCCTCATTAAGCAAAAGCTTCCTATTGGGATCATAGGGAATAGTTTGTGTTCATAAGGTGTGCAACATTCACCAATTCCAGTGCATATTTTCTTTGGTTCAAATGAAAACCATCCACAGATCTCATTACCTTAATGCCAAGGTAGTATTTGATGGGCCCTAAGTCTTTGATGATGAATTTATCATGTAAGAGCTGTTTAAGGAAGCTAATAGATCCTCCATCATTTCCTGCCACTAGGATGCCATCCACATACACTAAGACAATAGCAAATTTGGCTCCTTGTTTGTTAGTGAAGAGGGAGTAGTCTACCAGAGATTTGGTGTAACCAAGACTTAGAAGGACCTCAGTTAACTTGGAGAACCACTGCCGTGAAGCTTGCTTCAATCCATATAAAGATTTCTTCAACATGCAAACCTTTTTGGTATCCTTTAGGGGTTTGTATCCAAGAGGTAGGCTCATGTATACTTCTTCTTCTTCTAAATCTCCATGTAGGAAGGCATTGTTAACATCTAGTTGATGCACTTCCCATTTGTGGACAGCAGCTATGGCCAAAATGGTTTTGTTAGTGACCATCTTAGCTACAGTGCAAAGGTTTCAGAATAGTCAATTCCTTCTTTCTGGTTATATCCTTTTGCCACTAATCTTGCCTTGAACCTTTCCACACTCCCATCTGAGTTGTGTTTGACCTTGTATACCTATTTGCAACCAATGGGCTTCTTCCTTTGAGGTAGATTCATAATGTCTCATGTGTCATTTTCTTCAAGAGCAATGATTTCCTTGTTCATAGCCTCAATCCACTATGTTTTTTATATGGCTTGGTTGTAAGTTTGTGGCTCTTGTATTTGTGATATGAAATTAGTGTAGGCGTGTTGTGTATGATGGGAAAAGGATGGCTTAGTGGCTTTGTTGAAGATGGTTGAGGCCACATAGTCTTTTAGTTTGACAGAAGGGTATTTCAATCTGGTGGATACTCTGGGAATCTGCACGGTAGGAATATCATTGGCAGGTGCAACTTGTATGCTTGGGACATGTTCAGTTTCCTCATGTGTATTAGAAGCATGTTGGATGTTTGTGATGGGAGAATTATCATGTGAGAGATTTATGTCTACTATGGGTCTTTCAAGATGAGTAGGTTTTGTTTTGATAAAAGGAAAAATGGTTTCATGAAAAATTACATGTCTGCTGACAAAAGTTTTCTTGGTTTCAAGATCATGTAGGACATATCCCTTTTGACCTGTAGGGTATCCAAGGTGGATGCTTCTGATTGCCCTGGGTGTAAACTTGTTTGTTGAATGAGTAGATGAAAAACACAAACATCCAATGGTTCTCAAATGATCATAAGTAGGTTTTGTTTTGAAAAGGATCGCATGGGGTGTTTTGAACTTAGTTGCTGCAGTAGGTAATCTGTTTATAAATGAGTAGCAACCAGAAGACAATATCCCCATAACTGAATGGGAAGCCCAAAATGAAACCTTATAGCTCTAGCCATGTCTAGAAGGTGTTGGTGTTTCCTCTCAACAATTCAATTATGTTGGGGTGTTTTTACACAAGAACTTTGGTGTACAATCCCTAAGTTGGATAGGTAGGTGATCGATGTTTTATTTTAATATTTTTCCTTGCAAGTGGACAAGACTATTATAGAATAGTATTGGAAGCAAGGGTCGAACCCACATAGACAAGAGATCACAAACAGTATAATTTATTGATAGCAAATTATTAATCTAAGGGGGAGTTTTTATAATGATTTTATCCTAAACTACTATTGATATTTAGGTGCTTAACTAATTAGCAGAAATTACAGTTATGAAGATCGTATGGTAGGTGGCAATCTAGGATTCGGGTATCACTTGTATCTCCTTTATATTCAATTCATAATAATTATCATTCAAATTCTTGGGTTCATTCACTAAAGATAGATATAGTCTATTGAACTATTGGTTCAGCCTCCATCCCCGCAACATTCATCCATTCTATATCCTAAGCACAAGAACATATAATCTATCTGTCACCTAGATTATGATCTATCTGTCACCTAGATCATGTATGAACCTGACCCTAACTTATCACTCTCGTGCATCGATAGGTCCAATTTATTGTGATGGTGAGCCAGTGTACGACATATGCACATTGGTCATGCAGTTATCCGCACCTCTAGGCCTTTATTATTTGCGATTACATTCATTTGTTCAAAGCGAAATAATAGAGGGATTGATAAACACCACAATCAACAAGAATTGAATGAACATATATATGAATCAAAACATAAATTCGATACAAGTTACCTCCCACCTCCTAGATTATGGATGATTTAGTTCATCATAGACAATGAACAGCACATGGAGATGAACAGAAACATGATTTGATCTTCAACACTTGTAATTACCCAATCTAACTATGTTATACAACCTAAAATCTACCTAAAATCTATACAAAATTGTTTCCAGTTGTTTTTCTCTATCAGGCTCTTGGCATCCGATCTCTATTTATACCCGGGAGTTGTAATCCAATTGAATCTCTTGTGAAAATACGACATTTACGCATTCTGACTACCTTGCGGTCGCAAGGTGTTGGGTACCTTGCGTCCGCAAAGCCTCCAGATTTTCTGGCCCTTGATTTCTGACTTCTTCAATGTTGCTGTCCACCTTGTGGGGGCAAGGTCTGAGTACCTTGCGACCGCAAGGTCTCCAGATTGTTGTTTCTTCTTTTCCTCTTCATTTTACATCTTGGGCCCTTCTTGGAATTTGCATATAAAACCCTGGAGTTTTGCATATTTTCACTAAAAACCCTAAAACTTACAAAACTCACTGAAAACACATATCAGTAGCCAAAAGCCTCATGAAATAGCATAATTTAAGTCATAGAAGCATATAAAATCGACGTATAAAATACATCGATCAGTAGGATATCATTTCAGAGTTGTAAAATTCAGTCCCATGGTCTGTCCTACATAATTTAATACTAGTTTTGAAATGGTTCTGAACATAAGCATTAAATTGTTTTAAGAAATCAAACACGTATGCTTTGGTAGACATTAAGAAGGTCCATACAGCCTTGGAGTAATCATCTACTATGGTTAAGAAGTATCAGCATCCATTGATACTAGTTTTCCTATAGGGTCCCCATAGATCACAATGTATGAGATCAAAACAATTCTTAGTTTTAATACTACTAAGATTGAAAGGCAGTTTGTGTTGTTTAGCCAAAGGGAATATATCACACATAGAGATAAATTTAGTACCAATGTTCTCATGATTATAAAGAGAAGATAAAGGAACAATTTTCCTAAGAGTACTTAATGAACTGTGACCTAGTCTGTGATGCCAACTGATAGATGTGTTTTATACGCCTCTATTTGGTACTTTTATAGCTTAAAAATAGCAATTCCACGAGGTTTTTGGTTACTAATATGTGTTTTGAAGTTTTATTGTGAGTTTCAGGGTTTTAGGTGAAATTATGGGATTTACAAGGCTTAAAGTGAATAATTGAAGGAAGGGTGCAAAGTGCTGAAGATTGAAAGAAGAATAATTTGTAAAGAAAGGAAATAATTTGTATTGATTTATCTGTATTGTAAAGAGCCCTTACAATGATTATTTATACAGACCTTGAGGATCATAATCAGGGAAGAAAAAGGGAAAAAAGGAAAGTAACGGGCCGTAGAGTCATAAACTAACTATAATTGTCAAACTATCTCAAACTACATAATGACCCCTTCAATTACACATACAAGTATCCATTACATGTAATATTACTTGCAAAAATAGAATCACAGATGATTCAGAAAATCGCAGAAGAGTTAATTAACAAAGAAACATTCACCGTAAGGATGCAATCACAATTTCGTAATAAAATGCAATATTAGTAATAAACATTGATGCAAATGAATATTTCCTTGGCTAAATTTTACAATAATACATAAATTTACTTTTAGCTCAACTTTCTTAATGTATATATGGATGTGTAAGTCCAGATGGCAACAGTTAAGGCTAGAGGGGGGGTGAATAGCCTTTATAAAAACTTCGAGGGTTGATTTGTAAAACTTTTAAATTTGGCAGCGGAAAACTAGTTTTATCAGTCAGCTGAAAATTGGTCAGCTGGCTGACACCTTGAAAATGATTAAGCTGAAGAAAGTTGGTCAGCTAGCTGACACAACTGTTTTTCAAAAGAAGTTGTTTTTAAAGTTGATCACTGAATATAGAGAGAAAACTGAAATACAAATTAACTGAACAACTAAGCAAACAATTGTTGTTAACTGATTGACACTTAATTAGTTGAAAAACTTCTTAAGTGTTGAGTCAGTTTGCAAGAATATGAGTTGTGGCTAACAGATCAGTTGAAGTGGTTCACAGATAAACTGCTACGTCCACAACCAAGTTGGTCAGACTTGGATTTTTGAAGTGCACTAATTTTATTAAAAATCTATTTGATCTCTAATGGATCAGTGTACAACAAAAGACCGGTGTTTGTGGAGAATGATTGAGAAACAATCAAACTCATGAGACAAACTGACTGATTTCAAAAGATATGAAGTAGAATCACTCAGTGTTTGCCTAAACAATGACTAGAAAGAATTAAGCAAAAGAAAAGTATCTAGCTAATGTTTTTCTACGAAGACTAAGACACAGAGAAATTTCTTGAAAGTATGAGGCTTTAGACTTCTGTAAAAATTGTTGTCTTCAAGAATGCTTCCAGTGGGTATTTATAGATAATCTTCAAGAGTAACCCGTTAGGAACACATTTTGAATTTGAAAATGTGTTTGGCAGATGCAAGATCTCAAAAGATCCTGTGAAATATTTTCTAGCAGAATATCTACCAAAAACACAAAGTAAGAAGGTGTCAGTACAAGTATTTGATCAATCAAATAAGGAAAACAAACTGACACTAAAAACGTTAAGGTCAACTGAAGTGAATCACTGACAAAATACTTTACGAGCTGACCAAAGATAATTTAAATTCTTGGCTGACAATCAAGTGGAATGATTTTAAGCAAATCTAATTTCATGCAAGATTCAACAATCGCTCCTATTTGCTTAAAACCATTCACTTGAATGTAAAGCCAAAATGCTTAAGTTCTGCAAAAGTGATGTTAGTACAGTAAGCAGGTAATATATGAAGGAAAGTAGCTTAAAAATTTAAAAGTACCAAATGTAAACTACAAGTAAAACATGAGTTTTAAAGTTGTCCAGAGTTTAGAGAGAATGAGATATCCGAATCGATGTGGATCCTTCGCTTGTTCTTGTTCCGCTTCAACCGATGGACCAACTTTCTTTTTGTCGGCCAGCAGCTTCATTTTCCTTTACTTGTTCTTGTTCAAATTGGTTTCCTTCTTCGACTTAGCTTGTGCTTACGGTTCTTTGTCTCGTGTCATCTTCGGTCACATGACGCGCGCGTGAGAATCTTGTTTTCGCCGTAAGTATCATCGCTCGGCTTTCGCTTCTCCTCCTGAATGGTTTGAAGCAGTGTTGTTTTAGCATTGAAGGCTCGGTTGGCCCATTCTTGCTGGTAAAGCAAGATGGTCCTCCAGTCATCCATGTTGGCTTCGCAAGGGGCACCAACAGCAATGGCAGCTTATACCTCGGTGGTGATGATCTGGGTAAGGTTCGGAAGCATAGAAGCTACTTGCTGTTGAAGTGTAGCAAACTGGTTGGTGTGGTGTGTGAAAGCTGACTTCATTTGCAAATGGTGGACATACAGAAGATCTAGCTTGGCCGATGCAGAGGGAACCGTGGAATGTAGGTTCGGGGAGCGTGGTCGAGAGGGTCCGTCCAGCTCATTAGAGAATAGCTGAAAAGTATGGATATCAGCATCCTCAGGGTCAGGAGGGAAAAAGACATCCATGGGGTAGGCTGGGATTTGGGCTTCTGGCTCAGGCATGGGTTCAGGTAGAGGCATGTCTTCGGGAAAGACAATTTTGGTGCCTATAGGATGATGTAAAGCTTTGGAGACAATCTCCCTTTGTTTTCTGGCTTTCCTACAGGCCAGCTGAGAAGGGCTAAGAAGAGACTCATCCTCAGAGGTGGACTTGGAGGAATCAGAGGAGGAGTCTATGGAGGATTGGTCCACATATTTTTCAGAAGAGGGAGAAACAGAAGCATCTTCTGGGGAAAGCTCAGGTTGGGTAGGCTTGATGGTAGACAAAGGACTGACTGACAGAGTGAGAGATGTGTGAAGGGATAGGTCAGGTAGAACAAACAGAGGGGAGGCCTGGTTTGGATGAGAGGGTAGGTCAGCTGCAGGAAGAGGGGGAGAAGCAGCTGCAGTGTCAGCTGATGAGATAAGAATAGCAGCTGAAGGATCAGCTAGAGGAGCAGGTGTAGCTGACACGGTGGGGATAGGAGTATGAATGGTATCACCAATGGAGGAATGGGAAGGGATGGAGTGGTGACACAAGTGTGACCGGTAGGGTATGGCCGACACATCTTGAGCGTAGAGGAGTGGCCGACACGTGTGTGATTGTTGGTAGAGTGATCGGCATGGGGATTGATGGTTGAGGAACCGCACCGATATCGGTTGTGTAGGAGAGAAGAGCGTGAAGTATGGAAGAAGAGGCATCAATAGTGGGACTGAAAGAGGGTAGAGAGATGGGTTGCAAAGTAGATGTGGAAATAGTTGTGGGCTCAGCTGAGGCTGAAACTGGTAAGGTTGTGGCTGACACAACAAAGGTGTTGATTCTTATGTTAAGATTTATATCTAATCAGTACATTACATTAGTTTTATACTTCAGTGGCTAATCGGGCTGCGTATCGATTAGCGTGGCAACTGTGTATAGAACTTTCCCTTGTATAGTTTTTATAGGACTTTTCGTGTTCACGGAAGACCCTTCTCGCCTTCACCTGAAGACCTGCCAAAGCTTAAGATCGGTAGACCTCGTGTCCGGCTAATCTCGCTTTACGTGTCCCTCCAAAAAAGCTAAGCGGATTAATTCAAACTTATTCCTATATATTATTTGAATTAATCCAAGTCATTCCCCGACATGTCAAGCCGCCGAAAGCAACTTCCGAAAAGCAGGAAGAGTTTTTCGCCCGAACAAAGGAAAGCGTAAAAGTGCATCGCCCCACTACTGCTACATCTCTCGAATCGACACCAAATCGCCCACCTTTTTGATGATCTCGGAAATGATTATCTGCTCTAGATATCTGTGAAGACGAAAATCCTTGATCGACGTGACCCCATGCATTTAATGCATTTATGAATAAAGCTGTTGAAGTCTTCGTCCTCTCCAACGGATTCTTTTTCAAATGCACCTGCTTATAAATACGTCCATTGAAGATCGAACACACAACCGCATGCAATCGATCGAACACTTAAAGAATTGCTCTGAAACTTCATAACTCCAAGTCTTTCACTCGGTGCATTCAATATATCCTTAATGGATCTAGAAGTCACCAAATCAACAAGAAGCGCTCATCAACATTTATTGCTTTATTCTTCTTGTTGTTAACTTCCATTAACTATACTGCATCTAATTAAATATCTTGTATTTACAGATATTTAATCCCCTAGACCCTAAACACAAGTCAATATTTTGTACACGATCCATTAGGGATATTCTTTGTAATTGATCTAAGTGGAAAACATAGTGCACAATTTAAATCCAAGGTTGACTGCCTTGGTGGTGGACGTAGCACTCATTATAGTGTGAACCATCCCAAAATACTTGTGTTATTTCCTACCGTTTGTCTTTTACTTGAACTCCGCTTAGTTTCATTGTTTATATTATCCATTTCAGCAGAACTTAAGTAATCTGTAAAAGGTCTACCGGTAGTCCTTATCGGCAGACCTAGAACAACTTTCTTGAAGGTCTTCCGCTACTTGATTCTTTTCATAGATTGCAAGTAACTTTCAAGGAACTTACTTAAAAGTTTTTAAAGTGTTAATAAGCTATTCAACCCCCCTTCTAGCTTATTATTGTGCTCATTGGGACCCACATTGGTATCGAGCCTTACTTCGAGCTAAACAAGTTTTTCCAAGATTAAACTCTTGAGAGATACGACATAATGGCACAAACACACTATATGCTTTGCCTACATCTAATGCTAACCACGTCCCAATATTGGACGAAGGTCATTTTGATGTATGGAAGGATAAAGTAATGAGATTCATGAACTCTATTGACAACGGAGTTATGGAAATGTGTCACTTCTTGGCAGTCAACATGTACCAATGAAGGCAAATCTTCTAGCCTCCATCGGGGGAACCCCGAGAAGTTCCAAAAGAAGAATCGAATGGACAGAGGACGATAGAAAGTCAGAACTAGACAGCAAAGCAATCAATATAATCACCGACTCTCTAGACAAGCACCTACCAAAGAAGTGATTCGATGTACAACCGCGAAAGAGATGTGGGAAGCTCTGTGAATACTTGGAAGGAGACCAAGACACAAAGAGACAATGTAAAATATACATACATCCAGCAGCTTTGATTCTTTCAAAAGGATCTGAAACCTTGAGACAAAGCATACGATCGATTCGGTGAGGTAATAAATAGTTGCTTTTCTCTTGGTAAAACTTACAAAAAAGGAAATGAACATGAGGTTTCTAGG
>CM028379.1:124021634-124053763 GCA_013146195.2 Codonopsis lanceolata | reverse complement strand
TCCCTCAATAGCGATTGATTCAAAAGCGAGCCTGGCCACAGCCACAGCCCTGGAGTCATCGACCCGGAACCACATTGCCATCGGCCTTTGCCTTCGACCTTCTCTCATGCGCGTCGTGTGTTGTGTCACCGTGCGCCTCTCTCCCTTGATTCGATCGAACTTGAAGCCTCGAACCATTTGATATTCTGAATCCCACACGTATTCTTCCGGTGTTCCTTCGATATCTGTTTATTCTCTCGTATGAGTCTTCTCTCTCTCTCGATTTCAATCCGTCTCTACTTTCTTCTTTTCTCTCTCTTCATCGACTTGTTGACTTGAGTTGTTGCGACTGTTTTGGAAGATGGAAGGGTTTATAGTAATAATTGTTTTGGAAGATGGAAGGTTTATAGTAATAATTAATAAGAAACTTTCTTATTAATTATTATAAAACAATTTATTCTATGTTCTGAATTTTATAGAAATTACATATTAAAATTTTGTTACGTTGGAAATATTTATTTTGTAGTTATAGTTTTAAATATTTATAATTTGGTCATTTTATTTTGAATATTTACATTTTAGTCCTTATATTTTGAATATTTACATATTACCCCCACGTACCCGTGTCCTATATTTTTTGAAAATTGTATATCCCCATGTCCCGTGTCCACGTATCCGTGTGTCCATGCAACATCGGTGCATATTAGATAGTAATGTTACACTTAACACCCTTTATAATACCCTTATTCTCTAACAATGGGGATAGGCCAAACCACTAATCAAAACTTCAATGGTATTTGAGCAGGAACTCAAATTAGATACAAAAGCTGAAGTAAAACTTAATAATTTCAAACGTAACAAGGCATACCTGTCCCCATTTAGGTCCCGTATGGTATTGTTAAGATCACCCTGCCATACCCACTGATCAACATTATCACCCACCTTTACTTTCTCTAGCTTTTGAGCTGTGACCTGTCCGGAACAGAACACGGACATGCTGGGGCAGTCTCTGACAAGCAAATTTTGCAGCTCCGGAATTCAAAATCATGGTTCCCAGAGGAGAATGATGTGAGGCTGTCTAAATTTTCAAGTTGCAAAACCCGTAATTGAGGGAATCTTATTGTATCAGTCAATTCACAGTGGCCTCTGTCAACGTCAATAATTTCTTTCACCACAGCAGAGCCTTTAAGTTGCAGGTCTTGAAGATTATCAAGCATTTTAGCCACAGAAAGCGAGAATACACAAGTCAAGCTGCTACAACCAGAGATCTCTAAAGATCTAAGGGTTTTGAAACCTTGACTTCCTTCAGGAACCATGCCCCACACATGCTTCAAGTTATTTAGATTATGTAGGCTAACTATTTCCAGCTTACTGAGAATAGAACCTGCATTTGGTTCCTGAACAATAAGCTGTCTAAAGTCAAACACCACTTCCAGTGATTTGCAATTCTGTACTTTAACTTGCTCGAGACTATGTAAGAGTCGTATGGAATCAGATGCTGCAAGATTCAAAAGTTTTTCGCACCCATCAACATGCATGACTCTAAGTT
This sequence comes from Codonopsis lanceolata, assembly GCA_013146195.2. Classification (NCBI taxonomy): domain Eukaryota; kingdom Viridiplantae; phylum Streptophyta; class Magnoliopsida; order Asterales; family Campanulaceae; genus Codonopsis; species Codonopsis lanceolata. The sequence continues at coordinate 124,052,235 of CM028379.1, read as the reverse complement.
TTGAGACCGACTCTCTATGTGTTTGGCCATCCACAATATGCTTCACGTTGTTCACAGAACGGACCAGCAATTTGTTCAAGCTTGGCAATTCAACCTGCCACATATGTAGTAGATAGTTGACTTAGATAATTAGAGTACATGACACAGATTGGTCTAAATAAATAATGCTCTCCTCCATTAGATGTAAAGAGTCCACAATTCTATTTCAAAATGTTGCACTTAAAGAGCTCCCTTTAAAAAAATATGCCTACAATCTTTATAACTTTCAACATTACCCTCCACCCTCCACCGGTGATATAAGCATCTTGGGTAGGCTCAAGAATTTTTGTAATTAAGACCAACGCCAATGATTCTGATATAACCCTTATTTATTACACTTTTCAATGTGAACTCTTTGAGTGGAGCGGAGTATGTTATTGTGCAAAATGCTCACTACCTGTCAATAGCTCCAGCAAAATATGTTCATGGTGTTCATCAGGATTATTCTAAAACCTATTTGATCAGAATGATATATTTGAAGATACAGATTATAGATGCTAATGCTATTCTCAGGATTATTCTTTTGTTTTCTGGACAAAGATGAACATACCAGTTGAGCAAAGAGACTTTGTATGGTGCTCTCATCATTGTCTTCTGAGTAATTTAGAGCTCTGTGTTTGAAGAGTTTGGTTGTTGGGTGCTCTTCAGCAGCCCGCCGCTTTCGAGTGAACCACCCACATCCCCTTGTCTTACGATTTTCAGTATTTTCTCGTGCCAATAGATCCTCCACCACGGTTACACTATCTGAGTTCTCCATACCAGATTCAGGGAAGACGCCCCTAAATTTTGGCAATTCATCAAGTGAGAGGAAACTTAATTTATGAAACTCAACCTTTTCGGCAGCTCCTCCTACATTCAAAACAATTCCCTCCAACATATCACAATTCTTTATATCCAGCTTTTGGAGTTGCACTAGGCATTTTGCAATGGTGTATGGAAAGATACTTGTTACTGCCTCACAGTGGCTCATTTCAAGAACTCTGAGGTTTCCGAGGCATCCAGAATCGATGGGAGCACTCCATAATTGTGTTAACTCAGGTAAGCTATCTAGCTTTACCATTTCTAGTTCAACCAAGGATTTTGATGGAAGGTCTCCATCACATATCCCTTCCAGATCATCCAAGGATAGAATTTCCATGCGCTTTAATTTATTCAAGGCAACAGCTGAATCTCCTGCACCCATAATAAACTTGACGCCCTCACACCCATAACAATCGAGAGTCTTCAGGTTTGCACACACGCTAAAAAGATTTTTGAAACTGCTAGCTTTTAATGTAAGGCATTCAGCACTACTAAGTAATGAAGATATTTTGCCATCTAAAAGTGAACTCCAATCAACTCCGTCAAATGTTAAACTTTTCCCAATCTCATATTCGCGAAAACTAAGTAATTTTCGAATTGCTGCAATTTGAAAACTTTTTAACTTCTCGAACCAGAATTCCTCTTTCAACTCCAGAAGAAGCTTTGGGTCTTTTACCCGAACTTGCAAGGCCTTTAGAAGGGACAACGCGGACAGCTCTACAATGCTAATGCCCTTTCTATCACTTCTTTCCCTGTCACAGGACCAGGAGTCGTAATTTCCCATATACAAAGCCTCAAGCATTTTCATGGCTGAAAGTACACCACTTGGAATAAATTTCGGGCCATTGGCACTCCTCAAATCTAGCAACTTTAGATTAGTTAGTTCCCTTATTTGAGGAGGCAGGTCCTCAATTTTAGAGGAAAAGAAACTGAGGATTTCCAATTGCTTGAGGCTTCCGATCAGTACCAAGTCCTCACCACCCAACTCACAAAACTCTAGAGATAATGTCCGCAGGTTCAGCAGATATTGGGCGTTGGCGGCAGAGCATCAATTCGAAGAAATTTACCCCATCGTGAGAGCTGCTTAAAATCGAGAACCCTGACATCTTTCATCCCATGAAAAAATTCCTTCGGTATGTTTAAGGAATCACAATGGAATAGCAACTGTAAAAGCTCAAGTTTTGGATAATCTAGGTCTTCAGGAAGCTGGTGCATCTGCTTATCTGATGTAAGAGTAAGTGAGATGGCCGCGTAAGGTTCATGTTCAGCCTTGTTTGGCCATGCATTCAACTCTGGATGATGTTTAACCAGATACGGATTCGTAACTTTGGGTGCATTCTTATTTGGGGATGCAATTGATAAGCAGACATTCCGTACAACATTATGCATCTTCACAGTCATCTCCTTGTCACCAGGTAGGAGTAAAAAGCAATTTTTCAACTCCTTGAGTAGTGCCATCACTCTGTCTGTTGTTCCCGCCAAGTTCTCAACATCCTCAGACAACTGCAATCCCTTGGCGTATCTGATCAACTTTTCAACTGGAATATTTGCATCTTTGGGAAAAAGACAACAGAGCATAAGTAATCGCTGAGCTTGGGGTTGGCGGTTCCCAAGAAGATTGTAACTCAACTGTAATGGTTGGTACACTAGTTCATGAATGTCAGGAAATGTAGTTACAGCCGAGTTCTGAAGTTGATGACGGGCGTTCTCCCAATCATGTATGTCCCCATTTTCCAGTGCCTTGCCTAAAGTTACAATTGCAATGGGTAGGCCTCCACACTCCGTCAGAACGTCTACTGCAGTAGAATGCAATTCATTAGTTTCGACACAGTCTCCTGCCATCTTCTTGAACAAAATCCAAGCCTCAGCAGTGGGCAAGACTTCAACTATGATATACTTCTGCGCATGTATTGGACTATGAGCACGCTCCTTTTGCGACGTAAATAAAATTTTCAACCCCTTGTGACCACCTGTGGCAGGGAGCCCCACATCCCTCAACTGAAATGGTTTCAACACATCATCCAATATTACGAGAATCTTGCTGCCGTTCGTTAATCTTTGATGAAGCTTTCGCACTCTTGCATGTGTGCTAGTCTCTTTAAGTGGCAAACCCAATGTTTCTGCAAGATCACCTTGAACCTGGGCCAAAGGTTTTTCAGAAACGACAACCATGACTGCGTCATGGAACAATTCTTTTCTTAACACTATGTTCAAAACTTCTTCCACCAACCAGGTTTTCCCAACACCGGGCATGCCACATATTCCAATTATGTTGTTCTGATCATCCTCCAGATCCACCAAGATTTCTTTTATAGTTGACATCCTGGATTCAAGGCCTTCAAAACTGCCAGTTGATGGTCCAGGCAGCATCGCTGCAGGAAGTGCATCATGTGCCAACTTAATGTCCTTAGGAGCTTTCTCTCGATGTGTACTGACATCCTTGGTCAGGTTTTTCGCATCCTTGCTCAGCAAGTATCGCTGCTTCAGATTCAAGCGCCCTTTGAAACATCCCTTTTTGACTTCTTTTGCACGCTTAAGAACTCCATCTGCCTTGTTCTTGATCATACCGACTTCATTCACCCACCACTCAGTATTTGGTCCGATAACTTCTGATTTTCGCTTGGTCGCAGCAACATCGAGCTCCACCTCACCTCCCACGCCTACTAGTTCTGCAACTTTTCCTTCGAGATTCTTAATGTTGCTCTTGTAGTGGCACAGATAGCTACACTCTTCCACAATTTTATCCACCATGTAGTTGGTGACTCTTTGTACAATAGCATCTTCAACTTTGTGGCTCATTTCTCACTTTTTCCTCACTGTATATAGGTAAATAAAAGCTTAATTAAAAAGAAAAGAAAAACCAAGAAATACAAGGATAAGATCGTGTATAGTTCTTGCTAGCTTATCTTTTAATGAACCTTCTCAACAATCAAAATATGGCTTTAGCACCAAACTAGAGGTATGTACTGACATTGTGTCATCATGCTTTTGCCAGTAGTACTACATTACAAACACTTTCCTTAGCTTACATTCTGGTGGTGGTGTTGTATTTTTCCTTTTATGCTAATGTATTCTTAACTCAAGACCTTCACCTCCCTATATCCTTAGATATTTTTCATGTTTTAATTGATCAATTACTTGTTACAAGTTTTTCACTCAACTTTTTCATAATTCATAATATTATGACCTTTTTTTATTTCTTTATTTATAATATTCATTTGTATTTCTAAGTGTTATCTCTTAACTTGACATGAAACTACTTTGCAAGAAATGAAATATTCACACATCGAGTGCACCAACTAGGGAAGGACGAATGCGAGTCAAAGGGTCATTTTCATAAGGGATAAGTAAATGAAGGAACAGACTATTGATTGCATTTGCAGTGCAAAAACAAACCTGTGGCAATAAGATGTGAACAAATAAAAAAAAAAAAAATATATATATATATATATATATATATATATATGATTAACCAAGGATTTATTGGTTGTGTTTGGTTTTGGAGTTCTTTGAGTGTATTGACTTTTATTGGTTGTGTTTGGTTTTGGAGTTCTTTGAGTATATTGACTTTCTCTTACTTTTTTTCCTTCAGTCAATACAAAGTCCCAAAAAACCTACAAAACCAAAACAAACAAAAGAAATCCAAAGACCCTCGAGGTCAACACAAGTACACAACCATTGTATTTTAGTCAGTTAAACATATTTAATTAGAATCTAATAGCCAAAAACATTCATAAATAAAAGTGCTAATGCCACATTGTTAGAGCTTAAGCATCCATGAAAACTAGACTGGGATCCCGTTTGGAACTGGAGAACGGTATCCCACAGATGCTTTTGATTTGAAAGCTTGCTTTTGGGTGTTTTGGGCATAAATTCCTGCTTTTGGACAATATCATTTCTGGCCAAACCAACTTTTGGCGAGATTGAAATTCTCATACTTCCAAACTGCCTTTGCATTAGATTTTGATAATTCACGAGAATATAAAGTTTAATCATTATTTTTCAACATACTACTTCTCAGGCTTTTCACAAACATGATTCTGAATTTCAGTGGAAACAATTGCAAAAACAACACACACTAGGCAATAAGTACCTTGAAGATTTCCCTCCGCCTCAAATCGTCTCAGGAGACCTCTACAGCTTCACACTCAGCTTTACCTTCACCAACTCCACATTCAGCTTAAGAAAGCCTTAAATCTAACAACGAATTGTTTATACATTTCGTGAGTCAGTGGATATGCAGAAGGATAGAAAATATGAAAAGCACCAATTAACCACGCCTTTTTTGTCAGCTAGGACATATGATACAATTTACTATTTAATCCTAATTAATCCCTTTATTCAATATACAGAACATATGGTTGTAAGTCATACATATCAATCGGTAAGTACCAAATCCCCTTTAGACAAATCAAAGTTGTCCATCTAATAGATGAGGTGGAAAATCAGAACATAAAATATTTTATGTGCAATTTCAAAAAGAACCTTCTAACGTGGAGCATCCCAAAAAGGAATAATGGACTTTGCTTGGAATGGAGAGATTATTGAGTATGTTCTTCCAATGGCCTCAGCATAACAAATATTTAGTAAATAACAAAATCAAGTTAAATTTTGATATCTTCGTTGTGCATGCTTATTATAGTATATGTAAAAATCAGGAGTGGGAAAGAGAGAGACAACAGTGAACAAAGTGTATTGAAAAGGAGGAGCTAATCAAGTAAGTTTCTAACATGAATACCAACAAAGAACTAAGAAGGCAATAGACATGGATTAAGAAAAAGCTCTACAAACAAGCGCACCTGATCTCGGGGCACAGGTAAAAGACTATTAGAGAGGCGCGCACAGAACACCAGCAAAGATGAAAAACTTAGGGATCAATGGCATAGTCTTTGGTCAACTTTTAAAGTATTCGTGCTGGCTTTCCCCACTAGGATGAAATTACATACAAAATGACCATTTGTCTGTAACTCTGTTTCTCATTGACCCAAGACCTTTAATAAATGAATACTGGAAATTTTAAAAATTAGTCCTCCACAGGAATTGAGCAGAATCTGGCCATAAACAGGTTTCGTTCACACCAATCTTCAGTGTTTTACTTTTTAGCCCCTGCTATTAGTAGATGAGTTAAAACAACTTTTTCCATAGGTGCAAAACGGTCTGAGAGTTGGTTTATCTACTAAAGTTGAGATAAAAACGGTCTGAGAGTTAGTTTTCTGTCGTTTGCATCAAGTCATCAACCACGGAAAGCTTGGAGTTTAGTGGAGGTCACTAAGATCATCTTCAACAGTTTGAAGTTAAAATTGCACCAAATCTTTAAAATGGTGCAATTTTTGCACCAAATTTCTTCCACCATTTCCAGCAGTTCTACTTCAAAGTTTACTCTAAAAAGAATATCCCAAGTATATTCTTCATTATTTTATTTAATTTGTATTCCAAGTATATGTTTTATTTTATTTAATTTTCATTAATGTATTTTAACAAAACAAATATATTATTTATTGATTTAGTATTAAATTAAATTAAATATTATGCATTAAAAATAAAAATTAAATGCATGAATTTAATTGAGACTAAAATACAAACATATTAAAATTAATAATTAAATGCAAGACATTAATAAAGACTAAAATGCAAACATTAAAATCAAACATAGATAGACATATGAAAATGCAACTAAAATCATACATTTAATCTTCAGAATTCGTAAATTCATCCCATAAATGATCGATTAACGCATTCCAAAGTGCAATATGAGCGGCTTTACTAATGTCTAATATTTATAAGATTTATCATAAATAATTTTAATATTATATATAACTAATAACTAACAATAAAAATAAAAATAATTGAATTAATTTTTTGTATTATTTAAACCAAAACATCAAAGTGGTATTTAAACTAAACAACTAAACTAACAATAATAATGAAAACATAAAATACAAAATAATTACTTAAACAAAAAAAAAAGGAGAGGGGAAATGAAGTGTGTAGTTCCATGCGCTAGAAATGAAGTGCCAAAACTGAAACTTCAAATTTTCCCTAGTTTTGAAGTTGCTGTTGGAGTTGTTACAGTGAAGAAAAACTATATTTGGTGTTTTAAAGCCACCATTGGAGATGGTCTAAGGGTTTTTATTGGTAGCTTCAATTAACTAGCATTATCTTTTGGGGGATAATAAAATAGTATTCTTGAATATTAATTCAAACACCTTGGAAATGTGGAAATGAAAGAGTTTTCTTCGGTTTGCATAAGGATCAAGCCAAATAAAAGTTTCGAGTTTTAGAATTGGAATACACTTCCAATCCCAAATAAGTAATTGCCAAAAAGAAACACAAGTACTTGACCTTGACCTTCATACTATGGATTTCAGATACAACCTGTCCTATTCACCCTTTTCCCCACCAGCTCCCCACCCAATTGCACGCCACACGGCTAAGGATAATTGAAATAAACACGCTTTCTACATACATACTCCCTCCGGACCTAAATATAAGCAAAAAATACCAAAATTTTTTGGACCTAAATATAAGCAAAAATCACCATATTAAACTCTATTCACAACTTTCAAGAAGTTTCGTACCAAAAATACCCCTTGTTAATTCTTTTGTTTTTCAAGATGGGTGTACATTCCCAATACACAAAGAGCCACTAATAAAATGAGCTATAATGAATTGATGGTAATGAGTTAAAATTGCATTAATTATCATCAGTTTTGATGAGTGGGATTCTTAAGGGTATATTAGTAAGTATACTTTTATTTTATATAAAATCAAGACAATTTAACTAACTTAACTTACTTTCTTAATCTGTGTGAAATCGGTTATTTTTGCTTATATATAGGTCCGGAGAGAGTACTTCCCTCCTCCTTTTCTTTTTTCTAAAAATAATTTATATTTTCGGAAACAAAAATATGTACCTGGAATCAAATGGTAATCGGACTCATTTACCTGAACAAGGGGAGTCGAACCGTTTTCCAATTATATGCTTTGGTAGTATTTGTTGTATTCAAGTGTCACTGTTGATAGCTTTGAGACAATTCAATCCCGAAGAATAAAAAAACCCTAGCCGAAAAGTTAAGCATTTCTTGGTTGTCTTTCTTCGTCGCTGTCGTCGCCACCGCCACAGTAGAATCGAAATTGCTGTGATTCGACACCGGATTAGCATAAACGATGAATTATTGTCCATGGGACTGGGGAATGGCAACTGGCGAGTTTAGCCTACGAACGGCTGATCAGCAATGGCCAGGAAAACATTTGGTGGGCTATGGCGCGCGGGAAATCTTTTCAGATAATTTTCCAATTTTTAGGGTATTAGTATTAACTTTTTTACCTACAAATTAGGAATAACCAATTTCACCGATCAATTTCTAAGAGCATCTCCGTTGTATCAAAATCCAAATTCTTACCCCAATTCTTATTAAGAATTTTCAAAAAATTTCTCCATTGTGCACTTCTTATTCTCCATGTAGGAGAGAGAGTCGAGGCAACTTCCAAAATAGTAAGTTGGATTTTGCATAGGAAAATGGGAAATGGCAGGGGCAACTGTTGGGGAAGGGGGCGAGTGTGTTGGGGGAGGAGTGGAGGGGATTGATCACTGATATTTTTATTTTTTATGTAGGTGGGGGGGGTTGTATTTAATATATGGTATGGTGTTAAATTTAATAATTTTTTGTGTAAGAAGATATGTAAGAATATTATACAATGGGAAGACATATTCTTAAGTGAGTAAGAAGATAAAAATGTATAGATGGCAGTGAGACCCAGTTAAGAAGTTGTATAATAAGTTGATGTAAATTTTAACATTGAGGATGCTCTAATATCTATATGATCGACCAATTTTCCATTTTAGAGCCACGGTATCTTTGTCGTTAACACCTATCTAATTTTGTAACGGAGATGTTAATATGAACTAACAAAAGACTTTCTCATGGGTGTTTTTGTCAATCAAATTAATTTTATTTCTTCTCTCTCTCAAATCACCAAGGCCAGTCATTGTCATCATCTCTCAATTTCTATGTTGATTAACAGAGCACGGAAGCAACAGTAGAAGCCTTTATTTTTAGAGAAGCCTAGGGTGGGGTTAACCACAACCCAAAACCCACTCTTTACATCTCATTTATTGTAATGTACAACACAAGGTACAATACTTCAATGCAGAAAATAGGGTGTAAAGAGTAGATTTTGGAGTGTGGTTAGCCTCCACTAGCCTACTATTGGTTCAGATTTTGCAAACTAGGATAACTGAAAAAAGTGGAAGAAACTACTCCATAGTCCATACTTCCTCCCTTCAAAATAATTATTCATTTCATAAATTAGTTTTGATTGAAATACATTTTGTTTTAGGTTTTCGAAGCATGATTTTTCTAGTTTACCCTTTTTCTTCTCTCAAAGTCTCATTCCGATCATTACATATTATATCTTCTACAAATAATTATTTGTGATATATATATATGATGTATCCAAAATAACGTGAATACACTGAGCTAAGGTAATCGGATATCTGGCTTTCAATCTATCAGTGACTTGAGGCCCAAATCTATCAAATAAGCCAAGAGTAAACGTGAACTAGGCAGGGGCTTTCCCTGCAAAAGCACTCCGATGTGATAATAAGTAAACCAGCAAGTGCGTGTATATTTTGACAGAGTTTTAGCTTGTAAACTTGTGAATGTACGTCTTCCCTTTGTTGGAGGGGTTTATATATGGCCAGTCTTGATGGCTGGGACGTGGACATTGAATGTACGAGCGTGAAAAGTGGGCACTTCCGGAACGTGGGGGCGGATTTCCTAGCATTAACTCTCCACGTTCTGGACGACCATTAACATACCCCTTGTGGGCTGGCTGTGCTCGCTAAGATATCCACCTGCTCGCTACACTCTTGGCCCCCATACGTCGAGCAGGAGGCTGCTTGTTTGGTATGCATGGGAAGCCGGGGACATGTCTCTGCTCGCTTATGAGTTGACACACGGTGATGCACATATGTGATTGATTCCCTCATGACCATGGTGATGGCATGTTTGGCATGTGACCGCTGCTTGGGCCTTTTGGGCAAGGCAGCTTAGTGGCCCCCTGCTTTTTGTTTGGCGAGCAAACGTGCTCGGATCGAGGAGCATAATGTTTTTTTTTTCATGAATGATGCATTGTCTGACCGTTGTAAGACTTGATCATTCTTGGCATGGGTAAGACTTGGAGAACAAGATGGATCATGGGTGCATAAGGGATCACTTCAATGGCTAAGAGCAGGAAGGTGACAGGCGCGTATTGATGGGACGCTAGGTTGCATGCGTATATCTTTCCCGAGGCGCATTAAATGCGATGCCTCGGTTCCCGCACCACATGTCCAGGAAGTCATGTCTGCAGATAATTTCTCTTCCACTTTTCCCCCTCACCTGATCTATAAAAACGACTGCTTCCCTTCCTTGAACTCTTTTACAAACCTTCAATATTCACGAGCCTTTTTTCTCCCCTACTCACCGCCTCTTTGAATCATCGGTATTCATCAAAGTTGAATCGGAAACAGCAAACTAGAGTTGTTGAAATCAGATCTTCATCAGCTCCACAGGTAACATTCTATTCTTAATTACTTTTATGTTATCATTTCGTCTTCATTTTGTCCCTATTAGAACCCTAGCCTTAGGATTCGACGATGCTCATTAGATGTTTTGATATCTAACCCCAACTTTCTGTTTTGATGTCGCTTTTTCACAAATTCACCGTCTAGACTTTCTAAGTTCATCTTGATCGCCCTTTCTTACCTTTGCACCGACCCAAGCACACACATAAGTAGGAATCAAGGAAATTGAGAACCGATGCCCTGCTCACTGGTTTGAGATGTAAAACTCTAATCGATAGTTCTACCTATTCATTCACGCCTGTTTTTATGGGCAGGATTTAATGTATGTTCTTCGATTCCCGTAGGATGTCTTCTTGTGAAGAGAGTGGTTCAGAGGTCAAAGGACGCAGCTACGATCATGGAGCTTCAAGCAAGCACGAGGAGAGTTTTAACATTGAATCAAGCAGTTCTGAAGGAACCGAGCAAGTGACCTTGCCCCCTGATGAAGTTCCCGAAATCTGTGAGCAAGAGTCTTTGATTGCTTCCGATGAGGAACAAGGTGCAAATGCTGAGGACAAGCTAGGTGAAGATCAGAATGCTAATGTTAAGGATGAGCAAACGTCTACCAAGGAGGATAGACGCTTTGGGTTTGAATCGCCAAGCACAAGCGCTCCTCGGGAAAAGAGGAAAAGGGCTGCTCGCCGAAAAGGCAAAAAACTTGTGGTCGATAAACCAGCCTCTCTGAAATGGGACGACCTGAATTGCGAGAAGGATGTGTCCGCTTGGTTCTACTCCCTGGGAATTGAACCTAAAAATTACCGAGTGAGAGCTTTCGATTTGGACATCGAGAAAGCCGACCATAACTATCAAGGAGGCCGTATGGTCTTTCATTTTGACTTTTTCCTGGTTGGTCTGAGGATTCCTTCAGATCCCTTCATAGTCGAGTTCCTCCACTATAACAACACCCTCCCCTACTATCTAACCCTCACCACATTAAGGTTCCTGGTCGCATATACCGTAGCTTGTAGGCTTCTCGGGTTTGAGCCCGATGTGACTTTGTTTTGAAAACTTTTCATGTTCTCGCTTAACAAGAAGAACAAACGCATCACGGGCCGCTCCAATCCCAATTACTCCAAGCTCCTGAGCGAGGGTCCCAACAAAGTTGAAGCCTAGGACAGGAAAGCCCTACTCGTTGAATCACGAGTAGGATGGCCCTTCGTACCCTACTTAAATGACATGGAGATTCCCCAAATATGATAGAAATAATTTCCGAGCTGGCGAGCCAAGAATAGTCTGTGCTTTTAGGACTCTGCTTGGTGTGAAATAAGGTAAAGCCAGGAAAGATTGGGTACTTGACTGGGAGGCCCTTACATCTGACCCCACCTTCCTTCGTCTGACCGGTGTGCTCAGCTGGCCAATAGAAGGGGTAGAGCCCCATGTCACTATTGAGGCCAAAAAGCCCCATCCATACTGGGGCAGCTGCCATGGGGGGATATTCCCCAACGAATGCCCTGACTGCTTACGGGCTAGCACTAGCTACATCACTGCCTTCTCGCTGGCTGGTCTGCATGCTAATTTTCTCGTTTGCACGTTGTTCCTGCTTGAATTTTCCCTGACTATTTCTTCCTTTGGAATTAATTGCAGACATGAGGCAACTCGATGATACCTCCAAATTTCTATAGGCCATGAAGAGGGGGGCCACGAGGAGGAATACATAATTGGCCACCCAAGAACCTGCCTCCTTTCCTACGGCTTCTGCTGCATCCTCTGAGTGAGGAGCGAGCTAGGGTGTCTTGAAACTAGTAGGGTTGCTCCTGCTATCATCATTCCTTATGCTGCCACCGCTCCTACTACTACTACTCCAGGCAGGCCTGTGCCCACCAACTAAAAGGAGAACCAGGTCGCGGACAGAAGAAAAAAAAAGACCAAAGGAAAGCGTCTAGCTCACGTATACCTTCATGGCACAAAGATGACTTTCACATGCCCGACTCTTGCGAGAAAGTCGACAAGCTGATCGCCGAGATAGCCGATGTGCCCGATCTTGATAAGCTCAACATATATAAGCGCGGTGGTCATCCCGCTACGATCGGGCTTGGTGTGTTGAGAAGGCTCTGCCATAGTGGACTCCGTAATAAAAGCACCGAGCAAGCGATCTTGGTCCTGGCCGAAGAGATATGGTTGTGCATGGCCGAGGTAATTATTGATTTCTTTGTTCATAAAATTAAGTGAGCTTTGCATGTTCTGACCCTAACTTGTATTTTTCACTTTGAGATGGCCACAAAAACTAAACTGTTTTATGACCGGGTCGTGGAACATCTCACCACCTCCAGTGTTCTAGTCGGCGAGAAGAACAAGTTGGAAGAACAAATCAACTCTTTTTGTGCCGAGTTGAAGCTAAGCGAGGAGACTGTCACCGCGAAAGTGATGGAGCTCTCTAAAGTCGAGGAGGAGGAGAAAGCCTTGGAATCTCACCTTATCTTGTCCAGAAAATCCAAGGAAACAGCTATAAAAAACATAAGCGAGGTGAGGAAGGAACTGAGGGCTGCAAATAGCCAGCTGGAACAGGCAAAGGTTGAAACGGCCGAATTGGAGAAGAAACTCAGGGAGGAGCTTTCTCGACCCAGCGAGGAGCAAATACATGCTATCATTGTTGAATACAAAGCTTCTGCTGAGTTCGAAGCTCATGTTAAGGATGAAACCTATCCCTACTATCTCCAAGGGATAAACCATGTCCTCCGGCAAGTAGCGAGCATCGAGGTGGCAGTGAGACCAGAGCTACTTGCCAAATGGGGTACAAACCCGCCTTTTTGCTCATCTACCCACCCAGGTCATGTAGTAGTTACCTATACTAAAGATGAGCTGACTTCACTGGCTCAATCTAACTTACAAAATGGGCTGCCCGTCTGGAATCCACCTGAGGTTGATGTGACCACAGTGGCTGATCTGATGACCTAGATATGGATGGCTCGGTCCTAGGAGGCTGCGACTATGGCGACGCATGTGACCAGGGATGATGACGATAAGGTGGTTATCATCGAAAGAGAGCAAGCTAGAACCGAGGAAAGAAGGGATGCCTTTGAACCTACCACTGGACCCTTGGAGGTTCCTTCTAATAATTAGGCTCCCTTCTCGGCCTGCATGCCTACACAATTTCCTTTTCTGAACATGCTACATTTTATCTGCAATAACTTTTAATTTTGCATTAATATCATTATGTTTCATGTTACGCAGTTTCTTAACTTTTGTATGCCAACTTGATTTACCGAGCTGGTATGTTAATGCAATTAATTCACATAACCACTTATATTTTAGGTACAATCCAAAATTCAAGCTCGCTGATCACTTGAGAACTTAGGTATAAACCAAGATCCAAGGTCGCGTTTCACTTGTTCCTCAATCTAACATTTTCAAAACACATACTCACTTTCGCGAGCATGGACGCTGGTACAACTGGTTTGCCACACCACTTGGTCTTAGATACAAACTAAGATCCAGACTCGAACACTAACTCTTTTTCAACGAGCAAAGACATATCGTGCTCATGAAAAAGGTATAATCGAGATAAAATTTGAACTTAAAAGATGAACTTTCAATAAGAACCAAACAAGCTCGTTTATTTCTTAAAATAGCAATCGTATAACCAATCTTACAGACAAGTAAAACAAATTACATCCTCTTCTCGGTTCTTTTCAACGGTAATACTTTTTCAAATAGTCAGCATGTCATGGATGCTTCAGCTCGCTGCCTTCCTTAGTTCGTAGCATATAGGTCTCTTCTCTAAGCATTCTGACAACTTGAAAAAGGCCTTCCTAATTAGGAGAACGATTTCCCCATTCTGATCGATGACATGTTGCCTCAATTTTTCGGAGGACCCACTAGCCCATAGCAAACGATCAGCCTCAAACTCTCTTGTCGTGGTGAGCTTTTGCTCGTTGTTTATAGTTTGTCATCATCATTCTAGACTATACTCGCTTTTCCTCGAGGAGATCTAGATCGACTGCTCTAACCAAACTATTGTTTTGTGTATCGTAATGAGAGACTCTGTGATTTTGCAAGTACATCTCCACTGGCGCCATGGCCTCTAAACCATAAGTGAGAGAAAAAGGTGTCTCGCTTGTAGGCCCCCTGACTGATGTTCTGACAACCCCACAATGCTGCTGGCAATTGGTCTACCCATTTGCCGGCCTTATCTTCCAAATTTCTCTTAAGGGCGTGCAAGACTTGCTTGTTCCCTGCCTTCGCTTGTCCGTTTCCCTAAGGGTATTGTAGACACCCCAATTTCGTACCTCTGGTATGTGACATGACATGCGATATTAAGACCTTTTAAAACTTAATAAATGTAAAGTTACAGGGTTTAAAAATACAAAAGGAAAAGTAGGATGCGTAAAACAGTGAAATGCAGGGGCCAAAGTGTCAAAAAGGGGCCTAAGTTTGGAACCTGGCGCCCCTGTGGGTTCCTTGAGCGCCCGCGCCTTGATGGTGTGCGACGCGCGGAAGCGGATACCACGCTTTCCATTCCACCTCCCTCCCTTGTTTAGGGAGGACGAAATTAAAATGCTGAAAAGTGGTGTTTGTCAAAATAGCGTGTTGAATACGCCTCGGTAACTTCAGAGGATTTTTGGTCTGTTATGGGAGCTATGGGTTTTCTACATCAAGTTATCCCTTTTTTAGGGGATACCAGGATATAGGAATACATCACCCTTTCATTATCATTCTCCCTTTTTTAGGGGAAAACTGAAAGTGCAAGAAAGGATGTTGCGGGCCCCACTACAGACTTTATGAAAATTGCCTAATGGCCTATTTCGGATCACGATGAGTGCTTTGAGTTTTCTACATCAAGTTATCCCTTTTTTAGGGGATACCAGGATATAGGAATACATCACCCTTTCATTCTCATTCTCCCTTTTTTAGGGGAAAACAGAAAAGTGCAAAAAATGAATGTTGTGATGCCCCACTGCGATCCAAAATATTTTAAAAGAGTCGTCATCTTTATTTTGAGGAAGAAATAAAGAAAAATCAAAAGTAAAACCAGAGATTGCAAAAAAGGGTTCGGGGGCTAAGTTACGAGTTGGGAAGGTGCTAGGCACCCAACTCGCCCTTTCGGTCTCAAAAACAGTTTTTAGCTAAAGTATGCTTTTTGTTATATTTATTTAGCAAATAAATAAAGCATTAAAAGATAGGAAATAAAAGCAAATACATCCATGTTTACATTATTTATGGACTTACAGCCGCCTTGTTACAATAATTACAAATATACTTAAAAATATTTGGCCATAATAACAGCTCTTTTTAGTGATATTTTCTAAATAAATTCGGGTAGCACAACTGCTTATATTTTTACATTGGGCAGAATGAAAAGTAGCACTTTTTACAAATAGAAACTTTAAAGCTTACCTTCTAGCGGGTTAGGGTGTGCTCGCTCTGTCCTTCAGGGAGAGGGAGTCTTTTTTTTTTGATGAAGTGGTGTGGAAATTCGGGCAGAGTAACTGCTTCCGAAAGTTGCTTTTGGCCTCGGGATGAGGGCGGAGCAACTGATTGAGATTGATTGATTGATTTGTTTGAGGGAGACGGAAATCGGGCAGAGCAACTGCTTGCTTCTGACAGATTTGGCCTTTTTACTTGGGTAGAGCAACTGCTCTTTCCGAGATTTTTGGACCGGGGAAATAGGGTGGAAACCTAGATGGGGGGCTAAGGCTTCACTTTAACCGGTTGGTTTTGAGTTTGGAAGAGATTTGGCAAGGTTTCGAGGCTTTATAAGAGAGGGCGCTCACTATCTCTCGATCACTCAGTATTCTCCCGGCGTAAAAACAACGCAGAGAGTTTGGGCGTATTTTTAGTGCTTTTTCACTTTCTGAGAGTGAACCCCAAAGCCTCTATTTATAGGCTGGGAAAAGGACATCGAAGGAATTTATTTTTCTTCTTCGTGCTTGATTTGTTTGTACAGAACGCCGAACGATTTGCACATTATGCGAACTGTAGTTGTCCTATAGCAACTTGGGGAATCCTATAGCACGAAGTGGGCTCCTCCCATATGTAAACTAGGCGTCGAGCCCACTTTGAGTGTGGGTGGCGCCTGGTTTGATCTTTGGTCTCCTTTTTGACGCTTTGGCCCCCTGCATTTCACTGTTTTGCGCATCCTGCTTTGTCTTTTGCATTTTAAAACCCTGTAACTTGACA
Source organism: Codonopsis lanceolata (assembly GCA_013146195.2). Lineage (NCBI taxonomy): Eukaryota > Viridiplantae > Streptophyta > Magnoliopsida > Asterales > Campanulaceae > Codonopsis > Codonopsis lanceolata. Next base: position 124,035,671 of record CM028379.1, on the reverse strand, counting down.
TTGGTTAAGTTTTAACAGGTCTTGATATTTCATGTCATGTTACATACCAGGGGTACGAAATTGGGGTGCCTATTGAGCCCCTCAACGATGGAGTCTACGGGTAACCCGCAGCTTACTGAGTAGACGAACATCGTTGATAAGAAGTAGACTCTCCAATGTCGCGCAATTATAACGGGGGAGAGATGCAACAGGTAGCAATTATAATGCAACAGTTTATAATGCATACCAAACCTCCATATCCTAGACATATTTTGTCGGTTATAGCAGGCTATCGTAGTTTTTAAGCAGATATGCAATAAAATGCTCTGATGGTCGGACCTACTAATGTAGGCTGCCTACGTATCCCTTAATAAAAGGAATCAGACCAAACGTAGCTCGGCCTCAAACAGATCGATCAACCAACTAAGATGTCATGCCCTTCGGGTCAATACCCGTCTGAGAACACGACGGAAAAAGATTTTCATTTTTTTGAAAATCGTATCCAACCGGTCAATACCCATCGTCGAATACGATAAGAGAAAGATTTTCAATTTTTTGAAAATTGTATCCAACCGGTCAATACCCGTCGTTGAATATGATAGGAAAAAGATTTTCATTTTTTCGAAAATTGTATCCAACCGGTCAATATCTGTCGTTAAATACGATAAGAGAAAGATTTTCAAATTTTTTGAAAATCGTATCCAAACGGTCAATACCCGTCGTTGAATACAATAGGAAAAAGATTTTCAATTTTTTCGAAAATCGTATCCTCGGGGTCAATACCCGTCGTTGAATACGATAAGAGAAAGATTTTTAATTTTTTTGAAAATCGTATCCTCGGGGTCATTACCCGTCGTCAAATACGTTAGGAAAAAGATTTTCATTTTTTTTTAAAATCGTATCCTCGGGGTCAATACTCGTCGTTAAATACGATAAGAAAAAGATTTTCAATTCTTTGAAAATCGTATCCAACTGGTCAATACCCGTCGTTGAATACGATAGGAAAAAGATTTTCAATTTTTTTGAAAATTGTATTCTCAGGGTCAATACCCGTCGTCAAATACGATAGGAAAAAGATTTTCAAAATTTTGAAAATCGTATCCAACCGGTCAATACCCGTCGTTGAATATGATAGTAAAAAGATTTTCATTTTTTTTTGAAAATCGTATCCAACCGGTCAATACCCGTCGTTGAATACGATAGGAAAAAGATTTTCCAATTTTTTGAAAATCGTATCCAACCGGTTACTACCCGTCGTTGAATACGATAGGAAAAAGATTTTCAATATTTATGAAAATCGTATCCTCTTGGTCAATACCCGTCGTCGAATATGATAGGAAAAAGATTTTCAATTTTTTTGAAAACCGTATCCTCGGGGTCAATACCCGTCGTCGAATACGATAGGAAAAAGATTTTCAATTTTTTTGAAAACCGTATCCTCGAGGTCAATACCCGTCGTCGAATACGATAGGAAAAAGATTTTCAATTTTTTTGATAATCGTATCATTGGGGTCAATACCCGTCGTTGAATACGATAAGAAAAAGATTTTCATTTTTTTTTTGAAAATTGTGGTAAAATACTTTACCTTTTGTTACCTTTGTCTTGCTTTTGCTGATTCAGATGATTTTGCTACTTCTGCTACATCGCAAGCTTTTTATCGCTTCCATAGCCTCGCTTTTTTGACCTCGTCAGGATTTTTCTTGCTTTTTCGATTTTTGTTTAATTTCTCTCTCTCTCTCTCTTTTAGATGCATTTTCTTTCTTTCTTCCTTTTTTTCTCTTCTTTTCTCCTCTTTTTTTCTTTTTGCATTATTATTTTTTTCCTTTGCACTTTTCCTTTTTTATTTTTTTGTGCAGACTTTACATTTACCGTTGATGCTCTTTATGCTTTTCTGACTTTATTGGGGCTGACTGGCTAGGGATGTGATTTTCTTTTGATTCCTGATGGGTGACTGTCAACTTTGATTAACAAAGCTAACTTTGTTAACTTTCCATTAAGCTTTCGGGGCCATTTTACAATTTCTGTAAACTGAGGACTTAAGTGCTGAATTTGATTTGCTTGGAGGGGGAAAAGTGAAAATTCCACTTTTCTTCTTACTTACTTACGAGAAGAAGGAACAGAAGGCAGTAGCCTTCATTCTTCCATTTCTCTGCTTGTGCGATTTCTTCCTTCTGCTATTTTCTTCTTTTTCTCATTTCTTCTCCTTTTCTCAATTTTCTTCCGCCAAATTGTTTGTTTTTTTCGAATAGATGGCTTCTTCTTCAAGATCCAGGAAGGGAAAGGCACCAATGCACCCAGATTCAGGCGAAGAGAGGAAGGAACTTCCTCATTTGAACCGGAATCACATCGAATACTTCTATTCAACAGATGACTGGGGCAATCTGGTTCGTGATAAGCACACACACGTCTCGAATCTTCGAAATCCCGATGTAAGTATTTTTTTTTCACGAACCCATTTGGTCGATTTCTTCAGATCTGTTTAATTCCTCTACTGTTTTGGATTTTTGGAGTATATATGTGCTTTCTTATGGTGCTTATGCATGCAATTTATTGGCTAACATGATACAATTTGGTAATTTATTTGTAGTAAGAGACATGAATTTCATGATATTTAATTTTGCGATGCATACTTGAATATTTGAAACTATATGACTCTGCAATGCATATTTTCATGCAACTGATATATTTTGACTAGATGATGCATGCTTAGGATGCAAAATATTTTTATTGACACGTGCCTACGCAATAGACTTTTCGGAGTCAAAATGCATTTTTTTTTAATATATATATATATATATATATATATATATATATATATATATATATATATATATATATATATATATATATATATATATATTAGACGCACTTTCTGATACATGCATGATTTTTACGAAGACATGTCATATGCAACATGAATTATTATTATTCTTTTTCTTAGGTACATATGTAAAAAAATGGAAACATTTTAAATGCATGCCAAAATGCAAATGTATGAATGGAAAATGTCATTTTTTTCCCAGATATTATGGGGATTTTTCTTTTTTTGTCTTTTTTTTTTCAATGGTGATGATTTCTCTCTTCTTTTTTTTTCCAGATATAATGATTCTTTTTTTTATAATATATTGTAAATGAAATTTTTTAAATGTATGCTAAAATGCAAATGCATGAATGGAAAGCGTCATTTTTTTCCAGATATAATGATGATGATGATTTTTAAAAAGTTGCCTAATTTATTGACACGTAAAGAGGGTTTATGAGAATCTTACCTTCCCTCTTCTTCCTTGTTTTTTTAGGAGCGCAAGACCTTGACCCGGGTCCGGGCGAGCTGTGACAGGGTCTTGGATATTTTCCATCTGATGCCCGAACCGGCCCAGGTATTGGTGGAATCCACAGGCCTTGGAGTATTTATGCGGGCATTCCATCCCTTCCGTAGTTACCTGACTATTTTTGATATTTTAAGGGATTATTGGTGGGATACTACCCACACCTTTCATTTCAGCTGGGGAGAGGCTACCATGATCGTGTGTGATTTCGTTGCCATCACGGGTATCTACACCAGCATCGGCCGGACTTTGGAGCTGGATTATACTCTCCGTCATCATCATGACGTGGTGGAGGATCTCTTGGGCTTCGTGCCCAAATATAAATCCGCAAATGAGATCAAGATTGGCAATGTTAAAAGATGGCTCTTGGCAAATGTTGGAACAGTTAACGCCGGGGACAACATAGTTGTAGCTCGCGTTGCCAGAGCATTTTTATTTTTCTTTTTGAGGATGTCACTTTTTGCCAATTCATCCACTTCTTTGAGAGTTTCCCTCCTGGGCTGTCTTCGGGAATTGGACCGCGTGGTTGAGTATGACTGACGGGCATTTTGACTTTGGCAAACTTTATGCCTCCACGGGATTGTGGCGGCCAGGGAATGATTCACCGACCATGAATGGCTTTGCTCCGGCTTGGGAGGTATATTTCTTTTATTTTACTTTCAATTTTTTTTCTCTATCAACATTTTTATTTATTTATTTATTATTATTATTTTTTTAGCATCACTTTTTTTCTCTTTTATTTTTGACTGATGCTTTTTTTTTTTTGCTGACTCTCTTTCCTTTCCCACCTTTTTTTTTTCAAGTGTGGACTTATTCTGTCTTTCATTTTACGCCGGGCCCATTGCACAGTCGCGTTCACAGACCACTTTATTTGGCTGAGTTTCTGAACGAAAATCGGAAGAAGAAAGATAGGGACGACCGTTTTCTGGAGCGAATCGGGCTGCGGGACAGGATAGCCAGCTCGACCTCGGGCACAGTGCATTTAGTTCCTTGACAGAATCTGGTAGGGCCATATAAGGTTGCCCTAACATTGAGCCGATGTCGGATACTTATGGTGTTGATTATGAACGACTCATTGTATATGGGCGAGAGAGTTAATCGCCAACATTCTTTGCTTCCGACATTTCTGGTGGCGCCTCCTACACCTCCCCCTTGGGTGATCATTCCTGATCTTCTGCCGAACAGGCATCTTTACCTGTCGAAATTTGTCATACCACCATGTGATTACCCAGTCATACCATATGAGGAGTTTCTGAGGACGATGCTCCATCATGCCCCTCCTGCCCCTGTGGTCGCCAGGCGTGCATCTGATGTATGTGATAGGCCAGGGTCTTTTCACCCAGCTCCTGATATGCAGTCCGAGTTTTCTATGCCTGATGATGCTTTCTCTACCTTCCGATATCGGCGAGACGGAAGACTTATAGAGGAAGTTTTACCCGACGCGGACATTGTCCCCGAGCATGCTCGCACGGTATATATCATCACTTATTTTTTATTCTCTCTCTTTTTTTAGCATCGCCCCCCTTTTTTTAGACTGATGCACTTTTCAACATTCTTTTTTTTTTCCAGGTTAAGGTGTCAACCTACAAGAGGTTGCTGCGAGGCTTCGTTAGCATCAACAAGCTCTATCAGAGGCAATAATTAAATGTAAAGACTCAAAAATCACATGCATAAAAGAAAACTAGATCATTATCTAGGGGTAATGGCACGCTGCAATTTTTGATCGAAGATATAGGAAGGTACCCATTTAGATTTAAAACGGGCTTTTCTGGTGGCTTGCGGGCAGGAAGAGGCGCCTCTTCCTGTACTTGGCCATATAATTGTTACCAAGCTATCTTTCATAGCCTCCTTAATTTTCTTCGTGATCAGACAAGGGCGACAATCGACGGTTGGGGAAAAAAACCGGGATACTAGGCTGTTTTGGGGAGCAGAAACAACAAAGCTGGTGCCACCCATGTATGAAGTGGGTGCCGAGCCTGGTTTGTGTATGGGTGGCGCCCAGTTCCTTCGAGTGCAGTCTTCTTCAGCCACTGTTTGCACACTGTGTGAAGAATTCGTCCGTTTCTCAATTTTTCGGTATAAATGGCGGGCGAGGGAGAGTCTATTTCCATCAGCTCCTTTTGCCTTCTCACTTAAGTTTTCAGTTTCTCTTCTGCCCAGCTTTTGTCCTCTCTTATCAGATAAATCTTTGTATTTCCCCCGAAAATGGCCGCACCCGCTCATTCAGCACTAGATATAGAAATTTATGAAAATGTTCTGGACTTCTGGATCCTCTCCCTGCAATCCGATGAACGCGATTGGTGCGAGCACATTTTTGGGTTCAGGTGTCTGCTGTCCTGGAGGAACGTTTATATAAACAGGTACATGTTGCGAGGAGCCTCCAGGTTCTGGTCACCTCAGGACCATCTTTTCGATTTTGGCATGAATGAGATGTGCCCCACATTCGAAGAGTTCTGTGTTATGATGGGGATGGCACCTTCTGGTCTCATTGTCGTGCCTTCTCATCGGAGGCGTCCATACATGGCGATCTGGGAGTTCTTCGGCACCACTCGCCGTGCTACTCCAGGTTTCTATAATGGAGTAAATTTTAATTTGACCGTCCTTCCTGGAGCCTTTGAGGCGTCGACTATCAACTCTTTTTCTTTGCCTGGTAGGGAGATACCTACTGGTGGGCCAGCCCGGATACATCGATGTGCGGGCCGTGGACCTATCTTTGCAGGCTCGGGATCGCTGGGTGATCGATGTTTTAATTAATCTTTTTCCTTGCAAGTGGACAAGACTATTATAGAATAGTATTGGAAGCAAGGGTCGAACCCACAGAGACAAGTGATCACGAACAGTGCAATTTATTGATAGCAATTTATTAATCTAAAGGGGGTTTTTATAATTATTGTATTCTAACTACTATTTATATTTAGATATTTAACTAATTAGCAGTAATTACAGATATGAAGATCTTATGGTGGGTGGCAATCTAGGATTCTGGGTTTCACTTGTATCTCCTTTATGTTCAATTCATAATAATTATCATTCAATTTCTTGGAGTTCGTTCACTAAAAGATAGATATAGTCTGTTGAACTATTGGTTCAGCCTCCATCCCCTATAACATTCATCCATTCTATATCCTAAGCACAAGAACTTTAATCTAGTTTGTCACTAGATTTATGATCTATCATCACTAGATCATGTATGAACCTGGTCCTAACTTATCACTCTCGTGCATCGATAGGTCCAATTTATTGTGATGGTGAGCCAGTGTACGACATATTGTAGACACCCCAATTTCGTACCCCAGATACATGACATGACATAAAATATCAAGAACTGTTAAAACATTAACAAATGTCAAGGATTCTGAGGTCAAAATTGCAAAGGACAAGCGAGGATGCACAAAAGGACAAAGCTGCTAGGGGACCAAAGTGTCAAAATGAGCATAGTTTGAGGTTTAGGCTTGGCCTACCAAAGGTTTGGGCTTGGCGCCCAAACCTCCATGATGTGGCGCCCAAACTTTTCTCCCCAGCACTGTTCATCAATCCATTTGCCGTAAAATGCAATTCGTTCATGTACCAGCATCGTCGAAAGAAGAAAATCTAATTACGGCGATGTCCCTATTTCTTCCTATAAATAGAGGCATCCGGCTCTTCATTCAACACACCTTCTGCGTAAAATTTCTCTGCGTCCTCGTTCTGTTGAAGAAATAAATACCGATAGATCACCCACAAAAGCCTCGAAACCACGCCAAACCTCAGCTAAACACAAATCCAGCGGTAGAAGTGTACACAAGCCCCTGGCGGCTAGGTATCCACCCCTTTTCCCGGTCCAAAAATCGTGGATAGCTTGCTTGCGCCAGATTTAAAAGGCCGAAATAGCCGTAGTAAAATTGTTACTCGCCCAAATTCGGCACATTTTCGGTCAAACAAACAGCAGAAATAAGCAGTTACCACGCCCGATCCGGTAGAAAAGTAACTTTCGAGGCGATTCTGCCCAAATTCACCACACACACAACTTCAACCGAGACCCGGACCGGACAGAAAAAAAGACTCATCTCTCCCCCAGAGGGGACATCGCGAGCACACCCCTACGCCGTTTGTAAGCTTTTATTGTTAAAGTCTTTTATTTCTATGTAATAGTATTATTTCGATCCGGCCCAATGTAGATATATAGCGTTGTCTTTGCGGATTTTATTAGGAAATAGTACTAAATGTAGCCGTTATTATGACAAAATATTTTTAAATAAGTTTGTATTTATTTATTTCATTTATTCAATAAAGTCTTTATTTGTAAATGTATTATTTCGGTCGGTTCAATATCAATATACAAGCGATTATCTTATTGCCGGATTTTGTTAGGAAATAATACTAAATAGAGCATTATAATGGCCAAATATTTTTAAATATTAATGTAATTATTGGAAAGAAAGCAATTGCGAGTCAGTAAATAATGTGGTCACGAATGTATTTTTTAAATTTCCCTTGTCATTATAATACCTTATTTATTTGCTAAGTAAATGTGACAATAAGCATACTTGACCAAAAACCATTTTTGAGACCGAAAGGCGAGTTGGGTGCCTAGCACCTTCCCAACTCGTAACTTAGCCTCCGAACCCGCTTTTTAAAATCTACGGTTTTCTTTTACGGGTTTTCTTTATTTTTGCCTTAAAATAAAGATGGCGACTCTAAAACTTTCGGATCAGGGGGGCCTCGCAACATTCCCTCTTTGCACTTTCTCTTCTCCCAAAAAGGGAGAAATGGGAATGGAGGAGTGATGCATTCCCATATCTGGTATCCCTAAACAAGGGATAACTTGATGCGAGGAAACCCATAGCTCCCATAGTGATCGAATGGGCCATAAGGCTATTTTCAATAAATCCATAGTGGGGCGTCGCAATATTCTTTCTTGCACTTCTCTATTTTCCTGAAAGATAAAGGGAGAATGAGAATGGAAGAGTAATGCATTCACATATCTGTTATCCCGAAATAAGGGATAACTTGACATGGAAAACCATTAGTTCCCATATTGGATACAAAATCACTCGAGGAAGCAGAGGCACATTCCAACGTGCTACTATAGGCACTCCTCTCGCTTTGGATTTCGTCTTCCCTAAACAAGGGAGGGTGGAGCGAGGCGGTGGTGTCCCGCATCCGCACGCTGGCGCACCCTATCCAGAGGCGCTGGGCGGTCGCACCAGGAACCTCACGGTGGCGACTTCTGGGGGGCGTTGTTTTATTTTGAATAAAATGGAGGCTAGACTTCGCAAAAATAAAACTTTTTATTTTATTTGTTTAAGGCTTTGATATGCTTGTCATATTAATTTACGCATTTGAATAAAGTGTTCTCATACGGCCGTGGCCATATTTGTGGATATGATCCTCCATCTAGCAGCAGTCTCGTTCTGATACCCGTTACGGGCATGTTTAAGAGTATAAAAAAATATATATACATTTTAAAAAAAAAAAATCATCAATATATATATATATATATGTCAAAAAAAATGCGCAAGTTAAAAAAAAAATATATATATAAATAAGTGCGCACAAAAAAAAAAAAAAAAAAAAAAATATATATATATATATATATATATATATATATATATATGTCTATATATATGTGTCTGTACTATTTACATATATATATTATGTGTGATAATATCCGGGCAGCACAACAAAAAGGGCTGGGGCTTCTTTCAAAAAAAAAAAATCTTTTCATTTTCAGTCTTATATTATTTTATTCTGCTTCATCTTCATTCTACAAAATATACATATGTATATATATATGCATTCATTCCGTCATTTTTATTTTGGGGATTAGGACCCATTTTCTAAAAATAAATAGATTCCCCGCTTTTCTTTCTATTTCTTGATGGTATGCTTGCTTGCTCGCGCTTAAGCTAAAAAGCCGAGAAAATCCATACATAACAGCAAGACATGCTATATCTGTTTTATTTTCTATTTCTATTTCTATATCTGAAAAAAAAAACTCTTTTTGCTTTTTAGATACCGCACACACGTGCACATGCATATAAGTATATTCCGAACTGCTACCCTACACCATGGCCAAGCCTACCCCCTGCATAAGCCAACGTTAGATGTGCATATAAATTTTCAGGACACTTCAAGACCGACCGGTTTTTGCATTCTAAAATTGTGGATCAGTCCCAGTCAAAAAAAAAATGTGCGCAAGTCAAAAAATATATATATATACACTGGGGGCTAATTTACTATTTTTCAAATGATCAACCTAGATCATTCTGAATGGTGGATCCCGAAAAGAGTATAGGCCCTTCGCCTGGGATCAGTCCGATCTCGGGGAGTCGAAAGGCAGGTGGAATACGTTGGTCCTATACTCTGGAGAAAGAATCCACTGTTCCAGGAAAGTCCTGAGACTGTCAAAATTAAGCAGGTGCTTATCCGGTCATTTTGTAGGAAAATAATAAATAATAAAATATACTAATAAAGGCACGCTGTACTCCAAGCCCAGAAAGCCTTCACCAAATTTTTGATACCAAACCCATTTTCCCAAACCCGGCCCGAATTTGAAAGGCAGAGAAGATCGGCCGATTTATACGGGAATCAAGTGTAGAGATCGATCGAGGGTATCGAAACATCGATCGGATCGGGGCAAATAGTTCAGGGTACAGATCCGCATAGATGGCGACAGAAAGTGAACAACCGCCATGAGTACGCATAATGGGGCTCCTGTACTCCGAATGCAACAGTGGCTAGACCAAAATTTGGGTGCACAATTGATCTTATAATGAGCCAAATGACTAATCTGGTACAAAGCTTGAAATCTAGTGGTGAGGTAATCTTTTCCCCTGCAGTCCCTCAAGGAGCATTAATCTCATATGTGCCTCCAAACCCAATTTCTCAGCCAAACACTAACTCACCAAATACTGTCATAAACCCAAATCCTTATCCTGTCCCAAATCCATATCCAACCCCAAATCCTTATCCTGTCCAAAATCCATATCCAACCCATAATCCATACCCTACCCAAAATCCTTACCAAATACCGCAGCCAGAAAATAAACAAGCTATGACAGGAGCCAGCAATGATGGAAGCCACTGGGAATCAGGAACAGAAACTCCTAAGTATGCACCTTCTCTTGAGTTTGAGGCCTGGCTGAAAGAAGTAGTGGACGCTCATATAGAAAGAATGACAAACCAAATGATGGGTGATCTTTTAAAAGGCTTCTCAGAGGTCCTGGCTACTCTCTCCCAAAAAGTCAAAATCTCAAAACATGTTCCTAATGCTTCCCATCTCCCTGAGGTAAACCTTCTTGATATCTCAGAAAATATCCTTTTCCAAACCTCTGGGAAGCCACCAAGTGCTAGCCATCAGCCAAATAATGATCCCATGGCCCAAGGAGGTATGATTCCAAATGCTCATAGTTCTACTCCATATCCTCCAGAAATCAACCTCGATCTCCTCCACCTAAATGCCTGCTACTATAACCAAAAGAATTACCTTCCTCTAGACCCTTCAAATACTTATTCCCAGCAAATGACCCCAGGGTTTCCAAAAGAAGTAACTTGTGTACCAGAAAAAGAATCCCTCTTAGGCCAAGGTCCAGGCAACCCAATCCCACTGCAATATTATCCAAACGGAAAAACTCCACCCAGTTGCTTGACCAAATCCCAATCTGACAATTTACCTAAGCCAAGAGGAAAGAAAGGGGTAATTCCAAGGCATTATGATGATCATCGCCCCCAAGATCCGAAATGCTCCAAACACCTGGGCCCATGGGATACTTGAAGCCCATTGATAATTACCGACCACCCAAACCATTGCTCGCTACCCGAATCATGCCCGATTTTGAGTACCACCGTTGCGGTGGGTCATCTTACGAACAAGTGCTAAACCCTCAAAAAGGCAATCAAGATTCTCATTGATGCACGAGGTAATTACAGTGGCGGCACAAAATTTTCTGAAACAAATCAAGCCAAGGAGGTCTAAAAGGGGCAAGTTAGTCTAATTAGCCATGAATAAAGGTGCTGCAAAATATGTTGATCAATAAAGGAGTTTCTAAATAAATGTTTGGAGGAGACATCTTCCTAGGTATGATAGACGGAGGCACTAAATATGCAAAGCTCCCCGATGAGTTCGAGCTTCTACCGCTAAGCCTCTGCAGAATTGGTATGTTACTACCGGCCCGCTCTTGACTCCCGCAGAACTGGTAGACCGCTTTGGATATACTATCCCCCTTCCTTCTTCTAGCTTTACGGATTGGTCATCTACCGATCCGCTCCCTAAAATTGAGGATCTCAAACCCCAGGTCCTCAATAATGTAATAACCCCCGTGCAGTTTGCTATTAATGATAATATGAATGTCTTTGCTTATTCCTTAGTTGCACCTACATTAAAAGATACATTAAATAATCATAATAATGAGTCATTTAATGAAATGGACCCAAAAGATAAAAAAATAATTTGCTTGAGCTTGTAAAGTCGCTTGAGCAACAGAACAACATCACTCAAGAAGAAGATGAAGACTTGTCAATCATCAATCTGGGGCTGAATAATCAAGTCAAAGAAATCAAAATCGGCAACTACCTGCAAGACTCTGAAAAGGTAGCACTCATCAACCTCCTCAAAGAGTTCGTAGATATCTTTGCCTGGTCCTATAAAGACATGCCGGGGCTAAACCCAGCCATAGTCAAACACCGAATCCCCACATGTTCGGATGCTCCGCCGCATCAAGCCAGAATGGTCACTACAAGTTTTAAAAGAAAGCATGAAACAGCCGCACGTCAACTTCATTCGGGTAAAAAAAAAAAAAGGAAAAAAGAGGAAAGGAAAAAGTAGTAGTAAAAAAAGAAAGAAAGAAGAAAAAGAAAAAAAAAAGGAGAAAAAATACCCGATCAGGCTGTCCAATATAGTGACCGTTCCAAAGCCCAACAGGAAGGTTCGGATCTGCATAGACCACCGCGACCTCAGCAAAGGCGTCGCCCAAAGATGACCTTTTTCTACCCAATGTTGATATTGTGGCAGACGCCGTTGTTACTCACAAAATCAGATCCTTCATCAACGGCATGCTAGGCTATAGTCAAATCAAAGGCAGCAGGAGACCAAGAAAAGACCTCATTCATCACCCCTTTGGGGGACATACTGATATCATGTCATGTCGTCTGGGCTAAAAAAAATGCTGGGGCTACTTATCAAGGGGCTGCTACCACTCTCTTCCACGATGTGCCGTACATTGTCAAAGAAATCCGGTCAGGAGGTGTCGTGCTCCTTACGAACCAGGAAGGAGAAGACCTTGTTCAGCCCTTCAACCTTGACAAGCTCAAAAGGTACTATGCTTGAGCCTATCTATCCAACAAAAGTGTTTCCCTCTCCAGCTCGCTAGGTTGAAAACCCGAAAGGGCGGCCTAGGCAAAAATTAGAGCAAAAAAAAAAAAAAAAGATACAACAAAAAGGAGAAATAAGGGCTCGCTAGGCTGAAAACCCGAAAAGGGCGGCCTAGGCAAAAATTAGAGCATAAAAAAATCCAGGAGAAAAAAGGAGAGGGAAGACACTTTTTGAATCCTCGGCATTCTATCTCCGTCTTTGGCATACAACAGCTCAACCGACAAAGGAAAGAGAAAACCACAACAGAGCTCACATTAAAATACTTAAAATATATTACAAGGTCCTAAGGTGCAACTTAGAATATTTATTTAAGACATTTATATTTTACATTAACCGCAACGCATATATATACATATTCCTTGCCTTACACCCCTTTTTGTTGCCCCCCGATACTTCCTTCCTTTTGCCCACCTCCAAGCTGGCCTGCTTTCAGCTCAAGGCGCCCACCAAGCCGGGCCCATATTCCTCTTCTACGAGGCGCAGAAGAACCCCTGTTCTCAGAACCACCGGAAGTATCTCCTTCATCATCACCAGCATCTCCATTCTCATGGACTGTTGTGTTGCTAGGACCAGCTCCGTTATCTCTCGACACCGGTCACCCCATCCAGCCGAGGGGAGGAGCGCCCACCCACCCGTTCCTGGATTATGTTGCCGATTGCCATTATCGCCTTATATCGCTGCCCCATCCATTTTGAGGGAAGGACAGCCTCCTCGCGCTCCCAAGGATTCTCAAGCTTGCCAACCTCGCATTATCATGCTGGGGAACCTCATTCGAATCGCAAGATATCCGGCCGCATCTTCATTCAGCCTGGTGAGGGAGCAGCCTCCGCTGCTTCCCCAATTACTGACCCGGGATCCTCATCGTCCCGTGAGCCACCGAGTTCCAAGATTATGTACTGCTCCGAAATCCTCCCTCAGAGCCCGAGGAATGACCAAGCTCAACTCTCGATCTCTTCGCCTATCTCCATAAGGCGAAGGCCAATGCCCGTGAGCTACATGGCGGCTAAACAAATTTCGCCTTTCGCCGGATCCCGCGAGAAGTTCCTCAAGAATTACCATTATCCACGCCAAGTATTCAAGGGACAAGAATATGTAATCGAGAACAAATAGGCCTCCGTCAAGCCTATCAAAGTCCAGACGCCACATCCTCTCGAAGTCAAAATGTAGTCCCGTTATTTGTCATTCCAAAAACACCGGACGAAGTTGTGTCTGAATACCCGCTCCAATTTCAAACCGACGCAATATCCGTCAAGACTATAAAAAGAAGTTTTCTTGATGCCCAACATGACGACTTGAGCATAGCCTCTGGAGTGCAAATAAAGTGCCGAATCTCCCAATGGTTAATCACCCAAGATATGTCCATGGAGCCCCTCCGAAAG
>CM028379.1:123972326-124021534 GCA_013146195.2 Codonopsis lanceolata | reverse complement strand
ACTTCTATGCCAATTCAACTCCAACCAATGCTCATCAAAGACAAGTGAATCATGCTCTACACATCGACCGACAATAGACAAGGAAACGCCTATGTCGTGGACTTAAATCTCTAGGGAGATTCTCAAATCTGTGTCTAGTAGCCAACAATGTTCGTGGACAACAACTTTGAGCTATGGCACAATAGCTGACACCTCAACTCAAAGCACCTCTCCAAGCCTCCAAAAATGGGCTTGTCAAAGGTCTACTATCTGAAGTTCACCGACCATGACGTAGTTGTAAAGCTTGCCAACTAGGAAAACTTTCCAAGTCTTCCTTCAAAAGAAAGTCTGTATTGTCTACAAACGTATCTCTTCAACTTCTCGCATATGGATCTCTTTGGACCAATCAACAAATTCCAAGATTTCAGAGACAAGTATACACTTGTGGTAGTTGATGACTACACTAGATTCACTTGGATTGAAACAATGACATCTAAAGATGAAACGTATGATCTAGTCATCGCTTCGTAAGACTTCAAACTCAAAAGCTTGAAGACATAAGCCATAAGATCGACAATGGCAATGAATTCAAGAACAATGGTGTAGAAAAGCATCCGCGATGACCACGGATCGACCACAACTTCTCTCCGCCGGCATTCTCAACAAACGGTGTAGCCGAACAAAAGAACACCGACAGCAAAGAAGAACAATGCCGCGTAAGCTAAACTTCCAAGTATTTCAAGTGGCCAACACATGTTTTACCCTGCAGATCCCCCGGTAAACAAGTTTCATAATAAAACTCCATATGAAATATGGAGAGGAAGATCCCCAACATAGGATTTCTTAAAATCTTCTACAGAATGTTTTATTCTTTATAATGGAAAAGAATATAGAGGAAAATTTGATGCAAAATCGTTTAAGGAATTTTTCTGGGTATTCCAAACATTCAAAAGCATTTCGCATTTTCAAGAAACTAATTTAAAAATTTTAGAATCTTGTGCATGTTTCTTTTGATGAATATGACTTGTTAGAGCCTAGAAAGCTCTCGAACGTTGCTAATGATTCTCGATAATGATGAGACAGTACTAATACAAAGATCCACTTCCACTCCTCATCGAGCGAAAACGGCAACTGAGCACTCCTCAAGTACCGCTTAACCCTTCACCGGTAGACGAGAACTCCGATACTCAATAACAACTCTTTCGTTGACACGAAACCCATCTCTTCTCTTTTACCCCAAGCACCTTTATAGATCACTCATCCTTCTTGTTCACCAAAAATGAAGGTTTTGAAGATTCTATCTCTTCTACAGAACTGCATTTTGGTGAATCTTCTCAACCTACTCCGAATTCTTGAGAGGGAAGAACCCACTGTAAGTGATCTTCCTCCAATCTGTTATTGAAGCAAGAGATCATCCCATTTCTCAAATCATTGGTGATCTCAACTCAGAGTAAATCGCAGACGAGAAATAAAGTTCGAGAAGAAACTATGTTTGCTTATGCATTTGTATCGAACTCGAACCAAAGAAGATTGATGAAGCTATCGAAGATCATAAGCTGGATTGAAGCTATGCAAGAAGAGCTGAACCGGTTTGAAAGATGTAAGGTGTGGAGCTTAGTTCAAAGACCGATCGATCATCCAATCATCGGCACCAAGTGGGTTTTCGTAAACAAAAGAGATGAAGAAGGAAATGTCACGTAAACAAAGCTAGACTCGGTTTGCGGGGGCTACCGACAGAAGAAGGAATTGACTTTGATGAAACTTTTGCTCCTCGTTGCTAGACTAGAGGCAATCGACTCTTTCTAGCCTATGCCTCGCTCATGGACTTCAAAGTGTATCGATGGATGTAAAGAGTGCCTTTCTGAATGGTGATCTTCAAGAAACCAGATATCGTGAAGCGACCTCCGTGATTTGTCATTTCGACAAACGGATCACGCCTACCGACTCAAGAAAGCTCTCACGCCTCGAAGCAAGCTCCTAGAGCTTGGTATGAAACTCTATCCAAGTTCTTAATAGAACAAGGATTCGTGAGAGGAAGAATAGACACACTTTATTCATCCTCAAGCACAAAGGTCATTCTCTTCTCGGTACAAATCTATGTGGACTACATCATCTTTGGATCAACTAACCAAAGCACATGTGTAAAAGATTCGAGAAGTCGATGCAAAGCAAGTTCGAGATGAGCATGATGGGTGAACTTACCTACTTTCTAGGACCGCAGATACAACAGACTTCGATGGAATCTTCATCACCAAACCAAATATGCAAAGGAACTAATCAAGAAGTTCGGTCTTGATTCAAACTAAAGGATTCGAAACTCCAATGTCTACCGACCATGCCATCTTGACAAAGATGAGAAGGGAAAGCAAGAGAACATGACCAAGTACCGAGGAATCATAGGTTCACTTCTTTACCTTACTGCTAGTAGACCTGACATTATGTTTGCTGTTTGTGTTTGTGCTAGATTTCAGGCAGATCCAAAGGAGTCACATTTGCTTGCTGCCAAACGTATCATCAGATATGTTTCGAAAACAACAAATCTAGGCATCTGGTACTCCAAAAACAACAATTTCAATCTAGTTGGATACTCAGATGCAGATTATGCAGCCTGCAAAGTGAGCAGAAGAAGCACCAGTGGGACTTGTCAATTCCTTGGAAATAGACTTGTCTCATGGTCTTGCAAGAAACAAGGATCAGTTGCAAACTCAACTACGTAAGTCGAATACATTGTTGCAGCAAATTGTTGCTCTCAACTTCTATGGATGAAGCAACAACTAGTGGACTACAACATCAAGACCAAAACCGCCCAATCATGTGTGACAACACATCAACAATTTCGCCTCTAAAAATCCAAATGATGCACTCCAAGACCAAGCACATTGATATCCGTTATCACTTCCTCAAAGATCATGTGGAAAAAGGTAACATCAGTTTGGAATATGTTCCAACTGAGCATCAATTGGCAGACATTCTCACAAAACCACTGGATGCCACCAGGTTTGCCTATTTAAGGAGAAATCTTGGTATGATTGATCCTACTGCTTAAATTCAAAGTTATTTGTTAATGTTTCTTTCATACCGGTAGACTTAGTTTTAGACTAATCGGAAGACGTAAGTTCTCCTTTACCGGAAGACTTAAAGGTCAGTATTCTTACTTAGTCTATTTTTTGCTAAAGAGGTTTCTAAAGCAATAAAGGGGGTCAAGGATAAAATTTGGTACTTAAGAAAATATCTTAAGTTCCCGCTTTCTCAAACTAAAATTTTCTCGCCTTTAAATAGTCCTTGAACCGTCTTTTGCCAAACTTTACGGAACCTCATTGACAAAATATTTCTCTCTCTATTCATACTTTCTCTCTCTCTGTAACTACCTTCTGCAAATCCAAATCCTTCTTGTTTCTTCTTCTCATCAACGACAATGGTACGCTTCTCTCTTCTCTACTTGAAACTTACTACGTACTGTTCTGCATTTCATTTCATAACCTAAAATTGTTTTGGAATTCAAACGGTCATTTTCAAGTTTATACAGTATTCGCCATTGTTGTTCTTACAAACCTAGAATACTAACAGTCGTTTATGTATTTTCATTGTTTATTCTTTTGAAAACTTCTGTCTTACCTTTCTCGGGTGTGGATACTCTAAACATCCTAGGGTTTCAAGTTTTCGGTTCAGAAATTCCAATTATTTCAGAAAACCTTGAAATTCCTACTTGTTTAGTTGTTGAGATGAAAAGCCCTAATTTTTATTTTGCATTTCTTTCAGGCAAGAACTTCAAAATCGAAGCGAGACACCGGAAAGAACTTGAACCCGGAAACCGACATTCCTCCCAGTACGGATGTCAACCTTCCGGGCTATCCAACCTTTCCCGCCTCTCATGACATCATTGTCGCTCTGGACCCGAAGCTGTACATTCCAGGAATGTGCATTGACCTTCAGTCAATCAATACAATAGCTGCAGGCGTCAAAGCTTGCGAGGACATGAACGCCTCTGGGATTCTACCCCTCTTCTGCCTCAACGACAAAAACTATAGCATCTTTCTGGCAGAAGAATTCTATCAGAGAATGGAGCTCATGAACAAGACAGCTCTACGAGGGTGGATTCGAGGCCGTCCCATCTCCATTACCGCTAAATCAATCTCCACTATCATCGGCGTGCACTACGGTGGAGCTCTTGCAGCAACTATGGCTGAGGCTGTACATGCCTGGGAAGCCATGAGGGGAGTAGACACCCTCAGGGAGCCTCAAGGGAAAATGCTCCGAAATCTGTTCCCTCTTGACGTCTACTGCACCAGCCACCTTATAGACAAGGGGCTTCTATTCAAGAGTGGAGCTCATGATATGTTTACGGCACAACAAATCAACTTGACCAGTGCCGTATTTCTTCAGCTCCGTCTCAACTGGGGGGCAGTCATTTTCAACGAATTAAAACAGTGGGTGGAGAAAGCCAAGAACAACCCCACTTGCAAACGCCCCTTCGTCAGGCTGATTAATGCCCTTCTAAGGGATGATGCTAATATCAACTCTTCCTTGAAAGAGGATGAGTTGTTTATAGTGGCCAAGGAGAAGCAACTCACAGCCTCGTTCTTCAGTAAATATACTGAATACGAGAACAAGCGACGGCTGCAGAAGGGTCTACCGCCAGTTACCCTTGATAAGGTTGCTAAGCCTGTACCGCTCTTGGTAACCCGCTTCGACATGGAAGCACATGACGCGGCTAGCAGAACCTTCAAAAAGGCCTCTGCAAAATTTGATGATCAAGTGGCCGCGTCCCTTCATCAAAAGGCAAAAGACTTGGCTGATGAGGCAGAGCAGCTGCTACGGGCCAAGATGGCAGCCAAGGGCAAAGCAAAGAGGACAAGGCCGGAAGAGGTCACTCCAACTGAAGAGGAGCAGGCCAAATGGGTTAGGAGAGAGATGAAGGAAGGCCAAAAGAACCAGCCTACAGCCAGACCAACTCCTTCCTCTACCCAAGCCCAAACTTCACAAGCTCAGCCAACCTCTCAAACTCAACAAACCACTTCCACACAGCCACCTACCCAAACCAGTCAATCAACCTCACCATCTCCTGCACCCACTCCCAAACCAAGACGAAGGAGACTTCGTAAAACCTTTGAAGACCAGCCACCGGCAGTCACTCCAACCTCTACCAATGAAGCAGCTGAGTCTCCTATTCAGCCGCTAAGGAAGAAGAGGAGAGCTACCGGTCCCCAACCCTCTACCGCCGCCAAACCAACTACCTCTACCGACGCCCAACCATCTACCGCCACACAACCCTCAACTGTCAACCCTTCATCTATTCCTCCTGAGTCATCTACTCAGAGGAATTCACCACCTCCGGAGGAGTCTATCCCTCAGGAGGAGCCTCAAATTCAGGAGGAGCCAGCTAGAACCCCACTCCTCCTCCTCCTTCACCCTTCAACTACTCACCTGACCCATCTACACCTTCCTCTCCTCCCCAATCCCAACCAACTTCATCAACCACACCACAGCCAACTCAAATCCCTCCCACCCAACCATTAGACTCGCTGCCGCTTCTCTTCGAACTTTCACAAGAGCGCATCTATTTACCCCTACCCATCAACCTCCTCAACCTTCTCAACCTTCCCTTAGAAAACCAAAATCCCTCTTCTACCCTGCCCCTTCTTTCTCGGTTTTCTACCGCCTCTTATTCGAATCATCTCATATCAGTGACAACTCGGACACTGACATTGAGATTGATTCCCCACCAACACCACCTCCCCCTCCACCCATTACCATATCTTCCTCCACCAACACCATACCAACCCAAGACTCATCCTCTTCCGACTCCATCACTCCTCCACTCCAACAGCCCATACGGACTGCAGACTCTACCTCTACCGGCACCATTCATATTGGCCAAGCAACTACTTCCCATCAGCCAGCAACTAATGAAATTTTTCCACGGCTGGATGCTATATATGAACGGCTAGACGCGCTTACAAGCATCACTACCGCTACCGCCGAAATAGCCACTGCCGCTTCAAAAGCCAATGACCGCACTGCCGCCCTTCTACGACAATTCCAAGAGGATGTCTGGACTCGATTTGGACAGATACGACACGACTTTACAGATGTCAAGATCAACGTTGAAGCTCAACGAGATGAGTGTGTCCGTATCTGCTCCTCCCTTTTCTACGAGTTATTCCATGCCATCACTCTCCATCTCGGCCACGGTCGCCCTCCTGTTTTAGAGCTCAACCGCATTGCTCGCAACTCTGCTCACGATGTCATGAATGCCAACCGTGATCGTGATCTGGCCATCACGGAGGAGAAGCAAATGAGGTCAATCAACAGAATGCTGATGGAAGAGAACAACCGTCTTCGTGAAGAATCGACTACCGTTCGCGTTCCACCGCACTCCGACCTCCGATGCATGACGAATACGAACGAAGAATGGAAGAGCTTGAGCGAGAACGAAGAGAAAAGGAGGCTGCAGACAAAGGCAAAGGGAAAAGACCTTGGTAGTTTATGTATCATTTCTTCCCTTACCTTTGTATTTATCTTCATTTTTGAAAACTCTGTGATATGTAAACTTCTTGTTTATAAATACAGAAGATTACTTGTTTTTCAAAAAGGTTATCTTGTTTAAATTCCTGTTATATCATTTTCTTTCTCTGTTTAGATTTTAAACAATCAGTTTAAATTTATTTGAACTGCTGCTAATCTGTGTGCTATTCTATGATTTTCTTATTCTTGTATGCACTTAGATTAGTCCCTTACATTTGAGGTGTTATTCTGTTTAATAGAGGCATGTCTTCTGTTACTCTATATATAAATTTCTCAAACATGTTATTATCTATCAAATAGTCTGTTTTAAAGCCCTCATTTGTAGTAATGATGACCAGATATAAATAGGAGGAGATTGTTGATTCTCTTGTTAGATTTATATCTGCTCAATTCATTACATTAGTTTTATACTTTCGCTGGCTAATCGGGTACAGACGATTAGCGTGGCAAATGTGTATAGAACTTTGCCTAGTATAGTTTTATAGGACTTCACAGGTTTAAACGGAAGACCTCTCCACCAGCTTTATCGGAAGACCTGCCTATCGCCCACAAACGGTAGACCTCGTGTCCACCCAATCTTCTATGACGTGTCCTGTCCAGCAAGAACTCATTGGATTAATTCAAACTGATCTAATCATTATTTGAATTAATCCAAGACATTCCCTGACATATCAAGCCGCCGAAAGCAACTTTCCGAAAAGCAGGAAGACTTTTCGTCCTGAACAGTGAAAGCAGGAAAAGCAGCATCGTCCCCTAGTTTCTGCAACAACTCTCGATTCGACACCTAAATTGCCCACCTTTTTTGAAGATCTCAGAAATCATTCCCTGCTCTAGATATCTGTGAAGACGAAAATCCTTGACTGACAGCTCCATGCATTTAATGCATTGATGAAAAGAGCTGTTGAAGTATTCGTCTTCTCCAACGGATCTTTTGAAGTGCACCTACTATAAATGCTGCCATTGAAGACTGGAACAACATCGCATGTAATCAATCGAACACTAATAAGATCGCTCTGAAACTCCACAACTCCTAGTCTTACAGCTCAGTGCAATCAAGAGATCCTAAACAGATCTAGAAGTCCTCGTCAACAACAAGAAGCTGGTCATCAACATTTATTGTTTTATCTTCTTATTGTTTACTTTCATTAACTATACTTCTGCACTAATTAAATATCCTGTTTTTACAGATATTTAATTCCCTAGACCCCAAACACAAGTCAATATTTTGTACACGATCCATTAGGGATATTCTTTGTAATTGATCTAGTGGAAAACATAGTGCACAATTTAAATCCAAGGTTGACTGCCTTGGTGGTGGACGTAGCACTCATTATAGTGTGAACCATCCCAAACTTGTGTTATACTTGCATAATTACTTTGTTATTCCTTCTTGTTTGTCCGAACAACTATATACTTGAATCTTTTCGATAGATTGCAAGTATCTTTCAAAGTATTTAACTAAAAGTTTTAAGAGTTTTAAGTATTCAACCCCCCTTCTAGCTTTATGCCCATTGGGACCTACTTTGAAGCTTTCTACTCGCCGTGAATCCAAGTTTTTATAATGGAGTAAATTTTAATTTGAGACCTGCAAGCCTTTACTTTCATGGAGCCTTTGATCATGATTATTTCATGCTATTGCACCCCCCTTCTAGCTCTTTTTCTTTGCCGAGTAGGGAGATACATGCTGGTGGCCCAACCTAGATACATCGATGTACGGGCCGTGGACCTAGCTTTGCAGGCTCGGGATCACCAGGTAAACACCATTCCGACAATTTTGGCAGAGACTTTGGCGGGCTGAGATGAGTTCATGGAGGATGATCATGATTATTTGGCGTCGATGATCGCTCTTTTTCTCGATCGATAGGAGTAGGGAAGAGCATTTCTCGGTGTTGGCCTGCCGCCGGGAGCAAGGTATGATCCTTTAGCTTTGCGAGGCTCGGGATCACCGGTAGCCTTCTCGCTTTGAGATCGACTTTGGGCGGGCGAGAACTTTCTCGCAGGGGCTCCATGGAGATTATTCTCGAGTCCCAGAATGGGGGCTTTTATCCCGAGCTTTATTCGATTCTCGCAGATTGGTATAACCAAAGTTGTTTTGCCGGGCCTTGAGAGCACTTCTTTTTATAGAGGCGCATGAATCCGCGCCCGCCATGGAGCTTATTCCTGACGCCGACTGCCTTGTGGCTTTGGAGATGGATAATAGCAGGGACCTGGGTACCACCATCCAAAATATGTGGCAGGATGATTTTAATAGGCTGCAGGTGGCCTATCTTTACTCCAATTATATGCTCCTCTTCCACGAGTACCTGCCGTGGATCATGGTGGCCGCCGAGGCGCCTCCCGCATAATCGTGTGGCTTGAGGCAACTGTTGGGCCGTCACATATCTAATGGCATAGATGCTCGCCAAATGGAAATAGGCGAGGATATTGAAAGTTCGGGGCTGGTTGTCCCCCAGGCCCTACAGGAGGAATTTAGGCGGGTGCACAACCTTGGTGCTCAGACAGCTCCTGGTCTAACTGCAGCAGGTCCTAGCAATGCACCACCTCAACTGAGCAATGTGAGTAGGCAGCATAATCCTTGGGAGCCTGAAGAGGTTATCCTTCCTCCTCAGATCGGATGGGGTATCGGCCCTTAGGAATGATGGGAACACGCCTCTGGCCGAGCAACGTGAGCAAAGCGGCACAATCCTTGGGAGCCGAAGAGGTTATCCCTCCCCTCAGACCGGATGGGCACCGCCTTAGAATGATAGGCCGGTCCGAGTAATGCGCCTACTCAGAAAATGGGGATGTCGATTTACGAGGAAGAGGACACTTCCGGAGGTTCTCATGCTGATGAGACTGGAGCTTCTTCTGCGCCTCGCAGAAGGAGTATGTGGTCCCGGTTGGGCGGACGCTGCATGCATTGATAGACCGCTTCGGGGCTAGAGCTGCAAACAAAGGATAATTGGGGGAGCAAGGGGGGGTGGAAGTAGCAGAATAATATGTACAGCCAAATAATGCATAATTTAAATATCTTTAACAGTTACTCCTAAGTTGCACCTTAGAACCAGTAATTATATTTTAGGGTTTTAATGTGAGCTTTTTGTCGTGGTTTTTCTTTTTCTTTGTCAGTTGAGATTCTGCAAGCTGAAGACCGGAGGCTGGATGCTAAGGATTCGGAAAGTGCATTGCCTCCCCTTTTTTCCTGATTTTTTTATACGCTCTAATTTTTGCCTAGGCCGCCCTTTTGAGTTTTCAACCTAGCGAGCCCTTATATCACCTTTTTTGTTTTTCTTTTTTTTTTCTCTCTTTTTTTTTTGTGCTCTAATTTTTGCCTAGGCCGCCCTTTCGGGTTTTCAACCTAGCGAGCTGGAGAGGGAAGCAATAGCCAGATGGATTAGCTTAGGCATAATATCTTTTGAGCTTTTCGAGGTTGAAGGGTTGAACAAGGTCTTCTCCTTCTTGGTTCGTGAGGAGGACTGTACCTCCTGATCGGATTTTTTTGACGACATATAGTCCCATCCAACGGGATTTCTATTTTCCCCTAGTATCAACATAACTAGGAGTTTTTTCTCGAAGAACGAGATCCCCGACTTGGATGTTGCGACCTTTGACTTTTTTGTTGAAGGCTTGGGCTACGTGCCTTTGATATGCTCGAGTATGCTCTAGGGCTAGCAATTTCCGCCGTCAATTAGGGCTAATTCCTCGTACCGCCCTTTGACCCAATTGATTTCTGATACGCTGGATTCCATCATTACTCTCAATGATGGAATTTCAACTTCAATAGGCAGCACTGCCTCCATACCATAGGCTAAAGAGTAAGGAGTAGCCCCAGTGGGTGTGCGGACTAAAGTACGATAGCCCTAGAGGGCTAGCGGCAATTTTTCAGGCCAGTCTCTTCCTGTATCTGCCATTTTTCTGATAATGTTTTCTAGTGTTTTGTTGGCTGCTTCAACGGCACCGTTGGCTTGCGACCGGTAAGGGGATGATTTATGCCTTTGGATTTTGAATTCGTCAAGCAGACGATTCACGTCCCCTTCAAAATGCGTGCCGTTATCGGAGATTATCTCGAAAGGCACTCCGTATCGATATATGATATTGGTCCGGATGAATTTGGACACCTTTCTGGCATTTAGGATTTTATAGGAAAAGGCTTCTACCCACTTCGTGAAATAGTCGACGGCTACCAAAACATATTCATGTCTATTGGATCCCTTCGGGTGAATTTGACCTATGACGTCGATTCCCCAAGTTGAGAAGAGCCAAGGGGCTATGGAGTTATATAAGATGTGTGGGGGCACATGCTGCAGATTTGCGAAACGCTGGCACTTGTTGCAATGACACACCGACAGAATACAATCAGTTTCAAGTGTACTCCAATAGTACCCCTGCCGGATAACTTTCTTCGATAGCATATGGCCATTCATGTGGGGCCCGCAGGTACCACCATGCAGCTGGTCCATGATTTGCTCAGCCTTTGCTTGGTCGAAGCATAATAAGTTAAGGCCTTGATAATGCCTTTTATATAGGCTGCCGCCGCTGAATACAAATTATGATGCCCATCTCCGCAAGGAGACTTTCCCTCTTTTATCCAGGCTTGGAGGATAGATCCCTTTCTGAAGAAGATTTAAGATATCAGAGGACCATGGCTCGTGATCTGCTTCAGGGGCTGCATTAATCTTAAAGCAGTATGCCGGGGTGACCCTTTTCCCAACTACAAATGGTTGGACATTAGTTTCTGCGGGAATTTGGACCAATGATGCCAGAGTGGCCAGTGCATCGGCAAATTGATTTCTATCTCGCGGCAAATAATGGAACGAGATAGAATCAAATTCAGTGGCAAGTGTTGTCAGCTTGGCATGATAGAGTTGCAGCCGGGGATCCTGGGTCTTCCATTTCCCTTCAACTTGGTTTATGATCAGGGCAGAGTCTCCATAGACTTCGAGGTCTTTGGCTCCTTTTTGGAGAGCTTCTTCTAGACCGGCAATACATGCCTCTTATTCAGCTGTATTATTGGAGCATTCGAACTCCAATCTTATGGCTAATGGAGTATGAGAATCTGCTGGATCGATTAGCAAGATTCCTATGCCAAAGCCTCTTTTATTTGCGGCTCCGTCGAAGAACATTTGCCAGCTGGTGTCATGGTCAGTAATTTCCAGGACACCTTCATCTGGGAAGGTAGGCTCAGCTGCATCTTTTTCTTTTAAGGGCAGATCGGCTAAGTGGTCTGCAATTACGCTGCCTTTGATGGATTTGAGTGTGACATAGGTTATGTCAAACTCGTTGAGAAGAAATGACCACTTAGCCAGTTGACTGGATAGTGAGGGCTTGCCGAAGATGTACTTTATAGGATCCATCCTGGAGATGAGCTTGATGGATCGTCCTTGCAGATAGGTTTTGAGCCTTTGCGTGGCCCAGACTAGGGCGGTGCAGCTTTTCTCCAATGCTGAATAATTTAGCTCGCTTCCTTGCAATTTCCTACTTATGAAGTATATGGCATTTTCAACGTAGGAATCTTCTTTTTCTTGGGCGAGCATAGCCCCTACTGACGTGTCTGTGACGGTTAAATATATGAGGAGGGGTTTATGTGTATGGGGTGGAGCTAGCACAGGTGGATTGGTAAGGTAGGCTTTTATTTTTTCGAAGGCTAGCTGGCATTTCTCGTCCCAGACTTGGTCAATATTTTTCTTTAGGAGTTTGAAGAGGGGCTCACATATAGAGGTCAGTTGTCTGATGAAGCTACTGATATATTGCAATCGACCTAGAAAGCCTTTGACTTCGGTCAGAGTTTTTGGCCGCGACATCTCTATGATGGCTTTAATTTTTGCTGGTTCGATCTTGATGCCCTGCTCGGTCACCATGAATCCCACGACCTTGCCCTTGGTAACCCCAAATGTGTATTTGGTGGGATTAAGTTTCATCTGGTGCTTTCTCAACCTTTCGAAGAATTTTCGAAGGTCCTTGATATGAGCACCGTTGGTGTCGCTGGAGTGCACGATCATATCATCAACATAGACCTCGATCTCCTTATGGATCATGTCATGGAAGAGGGTGGTGGCAGCCCTTTGATAAGTAGCCTTGGCATTTTTCAACCCAAATGGCATGACATTTTAGCAATAGGTCCCCCAAGGAGTAGTAAATGAGGTCTTCTCCTGGTCCTCTGCTGCCATTTTGATTTGATTGTAGCCCAGCATGCCGTCGACGAAGGATCTGATTTTATGAGCAGCAACAGCGTCTACCACAATATCAATATTGGGTAGAGGGAAGTCGTCTTTGGGCGACGCTTTATTGAGGTCGCAGAAGTCTACACAAATCTGGACATTCCCGTTGGGCTTGGGAACAATCACTATGTTGGACAGCTAGATTGGGTATTCAACTACCCGAATAAATTTGACGCGGAGCTGCTTCATAATTTCTTCTTTTACTTGTAGTGACCATTCCGGCTTGATCCGACGGAGCTTTTGCTTGATTGGCCGAGCATCCGGATATATGGGGATCCGGTGTTCGACTATGCTTGGGTCTAGCCCGGGCATATCTTCATAGGACCATGCAAATATGTCCACGAACTCTTTGAGGAGGTTAATGAGTGCTACCCTTTCAGAGCCTTGCAGGTAGTTGCAGATTTTGATTTCTTTTATTTCATTGTTCAGCCCCAGATTGATAGTGGATAAGTCTTCAGTTGCTGCTGATGAATGATGTTGTTCCTGGTGCTCAACTGACTTTACAAGCTCAAGCAAATAATTTTTATCTTTTGGGTCCATTTCATCAAATGACTCATTATCATAATTATTATTTAATGCGTCTTTTAATGTAGGTGCAACTAAGGAATAAGCAAAGACATTTAGATTATCATTAATAGCAAACTGTACATGGTTATTTACATTATTGAGGACCTGGGGTTTGAGATCCTCAACTTTAGGGAGCGGATCGGTAGATGACCAATCCGTAAAGCTAAGGGAAGGAAGGGGGATAGTATATCCGAAGCGGTCCACCAGGTCTGCAAGAGTCAAGAGCGGGCCGGTCGTAGTATACCAGTTCTGCAGAGGCTTATCAGCAATATGTTCAAACTCAGCAGGGAGCCTTTCATAATCAGTGCCTCTGTCTATCATACCCAGGAAACTGTCTCCCAGTATTTTATTAGGAACTCCTCTTATTGATGAGAATATTCACATCACCTTTTATTTTTTGCTAAATAAGTTCACTCGTTTTTTAAACCTCCTTGGCTTGATTCGCTTCAAAGATTCTTGTATCTGCCACCATAATTACTTTGTTGTCAATAAGACCTTGGATCGCATCTCTGAGTGAGTAGCATCTATCGGTAACGTGACCACTGCAACGGTGATATTCACAATACTGGGCATGATTCCACGTAATAGGCAATGGGTTGGGTGGTTGATAATTAGCAATGGACTTAAGTATCTCACGGGCCCATAGTGTTTGGAATATTTCAGACCTTGGGGCAGGTAACTCATCATAGTGCCTTGGAATTATTTCTTTCTTCCCTCTTTGCCTGGGCAGATTACCAGATTGAGGTTTAATCAAACAACTGGGTGGAGTTTTCTCCCTTGGATAATATTGTATTGGGATTGGGTTTCCCGGACCCTGATTCAAGAGAGGTTCTTTTTCTGGTACACAAATGATTTCTTTTGGAGTTTTGGGGGTCAATTACTGGGAATAAGTATTTGAGGGGTCGAGAGGGAGATAACTCTTTTGGTTATAATAGCAGACATTTAGATAAGAGAGGTCGGGATTGATTTCTGGAGGATATGGGTTAGAATTATGAGCATTTGAAATCATATTACTTTGGGAAATGGGATTATTATCTGGCTGATGGCTGGCACCTGGTTGTTTTTCGAAGGCTTGAAAAATGATATTTTCTGAGGTATCGAGGTGGCTCGTTTCAGAAAGGTAAGAAGGATTAAGAACATATTTTGGGATTTTGATCTTTTGAGAGAGAGCAGCCAGAGTCTCTAAGAAACCTACGAAAAGATCACCAACCACTTGCTTCGTTATTCTTTCTGCATGAGCATCCACTGCTTCTTTTAGCCAGGCCTCTAACCCAGGAGAAGGTGTACACCCAGGAGTTTATTTTTCTGATTCCCATTCGTTCCAATCATTGCTAGCCCCTGTCATAGCTTGTTTATTTTTAGTTGCCATTTTGCTCGGATCTGCGCCTTCTGAGCTGATTCTGCCCTTTTTCTGATCTGTTTTTTGATACCCTCTGATTCTGATTTCTGTGCTTGTTTCCCATATCAACCGACCAGTACTATCTCTGCCTTTCCAAATTCGAGATAGGTTTCTGAGGAAAATGGGTTTGGAGGTATCAGAAGGTTGGATGAAAGCTTTCTGGGCTAGGAGTACAACGTGCTTTTATTAGTATATTTTTATTATTATTTTTCCTACAATTGACCGGATAAGCACCTGCTTAGTTTTGACAGTCTCAGGACTTTCCCTGGAACAGTAGATTATTTCTCCAGAGTATAGGACCCTCATATTCCACATGCCTTTCGACTCCCCAAGATCGGACTGATCCCAGGCGAAGGGTCTATACTCTTTCCGGGATCCACCATTCAAAATGGTCTAGGTCAATCATCAGAGAATAATCAATCAGACCCTGTGTATTTATTTTTCTTCTTGTTTTTTTTTTGTTTTTTTTGACTTGCGCATTTTCTTTCATTTTTTTTTCATCATTTTCTTTTTCATCACTTTTTTTTCGATCTTTCTTTTCTTTTTTTTACAGAGGCTGATCAACAATTCAGAAATGCAAAAAATGGTCGGTCTTTGAAGTGTCCTGAGAATCTATATACATTCTAACGATGGCTTATGCAGGGGGTAGGCTGGCCATGGTGTAGGGTAGCAATTGGGAATATATTTACATGTGTCGCGTGTGTGCGATATCTAAAAAGTAGTAAAATCTCCTTTTTTTCATATATAAAACAGAAAATAAAACATATATGGCCTGTCGTTGTTGTTATTTGTGGATTTTCTCGGCTTTTTTAGTTTGATCGCGAGCAAGCAGGAAATCACATCAAGAAATAGAAAGAAAAGCGGAGAATCTATCTATTCCTATTAATTACAAATTGGTCATAATCCCAAAAATTAAATGACAGAATGAAATAATAAATGTATAAATTTTGCGTAATAAAATAAACATAACGGAATAATAATATAGAGCCGAAAATAAAGCGATAATAAAAATAAAGCCTTGGCCCTTTTTGTTGTGCTACCCGGAAATTTATTGCATATATATTTTTTTATTTTTTTTGAAAAACAATATTTTTAAATATATCTGTAACAGTTATTGGAACGAGACTGCTGCAAGATGGAGGATCATATCCACAAATATAGACACGGATGTATAGGAACACAAATATTCAAATGCTTAGAAAAATATAACAAGCATACTTAAGCCAGAAACAAAGAAAAACAAAAAAAAATATTTATGAGTCTAGCCCTCCATTCTTATTTAAAATAAAAACGATCTCCCAAAGGAGTCGCCACTTGTGGGTTCCTCAGTGCGCCGCGCCCGCCCTTGGATAGGGGTGCGCGTACGTGCGTAAGCGGGACACCACGCTTTCCATTCCACCCTCCCTTGTTTAGGGGAGGACGAAATTAAAAATGCGGAAAGGGTGTTGTCGAAATAGTGTGTTGAATACGCCTCGGTAACTTCAGTGGATTTTTGGTCTGTTATGGGAGCTATGGGTTTTCTACATCAAGTTATCCCTTTTTTTAGGGGATACCAGGATATATGAATACATCACCCTTTCATTCTCATTCTCCATTTTTTAGGGGAAAACATAAAAGTGCAAGAAAGGAATGTTGCGATGCCCCACTGCGATCCAAAATGTTTTAAAAGAGTCGTCATCTTTATTTTTAGGAATAAATAAAGAAAAACCAAAAGTAAAACCAGAGATTGCAAAAACGGGTTCGGGGGCTAAGTTACGAGTTGAGAAGGTGCTAGGCACCCAACTCGCCCTTTCGGTCTCAAAAACAGTTTTTGGCTAAAGTATGTTTTTTGTTATATTTATCTAACAAATAAATAAAGCATTAAAAGACAGGAAATAAAAGCAAATACATCCATGTTTACATTATTTATGGACTTGCAGACGCCTCCTTACAATAATTACAAATATACTTAAAAATATTTGGTCATAATAACGGCTCTTTTTAGTGCTATTTTCTAAATAAATCCGGGCAGCACAACTGCTTATATTTTTACATTGGGCCGGATGAGAAGTAGCACTTTTTACAAATAAAAACTTTAAAGCTTACCTTCTAGCGGGTTAGGGTGTGCTCGCTCTGTCCTTCAGGGAGAGGGAGTCTTTTTTTGATGAAGTGGTGTGGAGATTCGGGCAGAATAACTGCTTCCGAAAGTTGCTTTTGGCCTCGGGATGAGGGCAGAGCAACTGATTGAGATTGATTGATTGATTTGTTTGAGGGAGGTGGAAATCGGGCAGAACAACTGCTTGCTTCTGGCAGATTTGACCTTTTTACTTGAGCACAACAACTACTTTTTCCGAGATTTTTGGACCGGGGAAATAGGGTGGAAACCTAGCTGGGGGGCTAAGGCTTCACTTTAACTGGTTAGTTTTGAGTTTGGAAGAGATTTGACATGGTTTCGAGGCTTTATATGAGAGGGCGCTCACTATCTCTCGATCACTCAGTATTCTCCCGGCGTAAAAACAACGCAAAGAGTTTGGGCGTATTTTTAGTGCATTTTTTCTGTATGAGAGTGAACCCCAAAACCTCTATTTATAGGCTGGGAAGAGGACACCGAAAGAATTTCTTTTTCTTCTTTGTGCTTGATTTGTTTGTACAAAATGTCGAACGATTTGCACATTACGCGAACTGTAGCTGTCCTGTAGCAATTTGGGGAATCATGTAGCACGAAGTGGGCGCCTCCCATATGTAAACTGGGCGCCGAGCCCACTTTGAGTGTGGGTGGCGCCTGGTTTGATCTTTGGTCTCCTTTTTGACGCTTTGGCCCCCTGCATTTCACTGTTTTGCGCATCCTGATTTGTCTTTGCATTTTGAACCACAACTTGACATTGGTTAAGTTTTAACAGTCTTGATATTTCATGTCATGTTACATACTAGGGGTACGAAATTGGGGTGTCTACAGCCCCCATAAGGGAACCAGGCGCGGCGCCCACTTCGTATGTGGGTGGCGCCAGCATAGTGCTCATTTACTGTAGCACTTTACTTTCGGTACGCTCTCTCAAAAACGCGGTACAAGCCGATGAAGCACAGAAAGAAAACTCAAAATGCCAACGGAATCCCAACTCCCATCTATAAATAAGAGTGCCCGGCTTCAGTTTGTGAACACTCTTCACTCCGCACACAATTAACGCACACAGTTCACACAGCGTTCAGTTTACGCAATGAGAGCGATCGTGAGAAAGAGAGAGTATCCTCCTCCAAAAAGCCTCAAAGCTCCATCAAATCTCCTCCAAACACAAATCCAACCGGTCAAAGTGAACCTTAGCCTTCCAGCTAGGATTCCACCTTATTTCTCCGGTCCAAAAATCCAAAAGTGAGCAGTTACTCTGCCCGAATCCAGAGGCCAAATCTGTCAGAAGCAAGCAGTTGCAATGCCCGATTTCCGCCAGCAACAAACAAACAACAGCGAAAATGCAAGCAGTTGCTCTGCCAATTTCACGGTGCCTGAAAGCAGCTTTCGGAAGCAGTTACTCTGCCCGAATAACAACATCAGCAAAAGACTCCCTCTCTCGGAAGGATAGAGCGAGCACAACATACGCTCTTAAAGGTAAGTCTTTAAGAGATTTTATATAAAAGTGCTATTTTCAAACCGGCCCAATGTAAAAATATAAGTAGTTATGCTGCCCAGATTTATATAAAAAATAGCACTAAAAAGAGTCATTATTATGGCCAAATATTTTTAAATGTATTTGTAATTACTGGAAGGAGGCAACTGCAAGTCTGTAAATAATGTAGATACAGATATATTCATTTTAATGCTTTATTTTATTTGCTGAATAAATACAATAAAAAGCATATTTTAGCCAAAAATTATTTTTGTGACCGAAAGGGCGAGTTGGGTGCCTAATACCTTCCTGTGGGTCCCCTGGATTCTCCCGCGCCCCGTGCTCCCTTTTCTAGGGAAACGCGACATGCGGAAGGACACCACACTTTCCATTCCACCCTCCCTTGTGTAGGGGAAGACAAAATTAAAAATGCGAAATGGGTGCTGTCAAGAAGCGCGTTGAATACGCCTCGATCACTTGAGTGATTTTTGGTCTATTGTGAGAGCTTTGTGTTTTCTGTATCAGGTTATCCCTTTTTTAGTGGATAACAGGATGCAGGAAGGCATCACTCGCTTTCATTCACATCTTCCCTTGTCTACGGGAAAATGGAAAGTGCAAGAAAGGATATTGCGGGCCCCACTATGGACTTTATGAAAATTGCCTTAAGGCCTATCTTGGATTGCTATGGGTGCATTGGCTCCCTGATCGATGTATTTTATACGTCGATTTTATATACTTCTATGACTTAAATTATGCTATTTCACGAGTCTTTTGAGTACTAATATATGTTTTCGGTGAGTTTTGTAAGTTTCAGGATTATTGTGAAAATACGCGAAACTCCAGGGTTTTAAGTGCAAATTACAAGGAAGAGAAAAATTGAAGAAAAATAAAGACTGCACAATCTGGAGACCTTGCGGACGCAAGGTGCCTCAGACATTAGATAATGCATCCAGTAATCATAGCATGCAAGATATTTTGAAAGATCAGTTATCTTTGCATGATAGCTTGTTGTGTGATGGTGAGTTTTTTCATGTTCGTTGTTGTGCTCATATATTGAATCTCATTGTCCAAGAAGGTTTGAAAATTGTTGTTGGAGCTTGAAATAAAATAAGAGATTCTGTCAAGTATGTTAAAGGTTCAGAAAGTAGAATGAAAAAGTTTGAAGAATGTGTGAGTGCAGTTGGTAATATTGACACTAGTATTGGCTTGCGTCTAGATGTGTCTACCCGTTGGAATTCGACATACTTAATGTTGGATAGTGTCATCAAGTATAAGAAGGCTTTTTCCGCTCTTCAATTAAATGATAAAAATTATAAATACTGTCCTTCAGCTGAAGAGTGGAAAAGAGGAGAAAAAATAGGTGAATTTCTTGAGCCATTTTATGATACCACCAACCTGATCTCAGGTTCTTCTTATCCTACATCAAATCTCTATTTTTTATAAGTTTGGAAGATTGAGAATTTGTTGAATAAGAACTTGCTCAATGAAGATGTGTTGATAAGTGATATGTGTAGACGGATGAAGGGCAAGTTTGATAAATATTGGGATCAATATAGTAGGGTGCTCGCATTTGGGGCTATTCTTGACCCACGAATAAAGTTCGTTGTGTTGGAGTTCTTTTATTCAAAGGTGGAGCTTGATTCTACTAAATGCCAAGAAAAGATGTCACTTGTGAAGGCATCGTTGTACAAGTTGTTCAAGATTTATGATGACACTTCAAGTTATTCACAATCTGGTTCTTCTTCTTCGATCACATATACACGTCCTCAAAGTGCAGGAATGAAAGGCAGCGGGAAAAGGATGTTCGATGTAATTTTATATCACTTTATCTCTTTGCTTTCTTGTGTTCACTAATAATATATTTATAAATATATTTCTGCAATAACATAATTTCTTTAATGCAGGAAATTAAGGAATATGACAGTCAAACCGCTTTTAAGTGGAAAATCACAATTAGACCTTTATTTAGAGGAGCCAAAGCTTGAATTTGCACATTATGAAGATTTGGATGTCTTGGACTATTGGAAAAATAATAAGTATCGATACCCAACTCTTGCGTTGATGGCATGCGATGTTTTGGCTATTCCAATAACCACAGTTGCGTTATAATCAACTTTTTCTATTGGTGCTCGTGTGCTCACCAAGTATAGAAGTTCTACCCTTCCTGAAAAAGTGCAAACTCTTATTTGCACTCGTAATTGGTTACATGGTTATGTTGATGGTAATTTTGTTTATGAAATGTTTTATATTTTTATCTTCTTTCGTATTTCATAGATTGAATTATTAAGATATTATCTTTTAATTTATTTTTGTGGCTTTTCTATGCAGATAGTGACGATAAAACAATTAACAAAACAACTCTACCGGATGAAGAGACCAATGTT
The DNA here is from genome assembly GCA_013146195.2 of Codonopsis lanceolata. Lineage (NCBI taxonomy): Eukaryota > Viridiplantae > Streptophyta > Magnoliopsida > Asterales > Campanulaceae > Codonopsis > Codonopsis lanceolata. The sequence continues at coordinate 124,000,905 of CM028379.1, read as the reverse complement.
TTTGAGATTCTTGACGAGGAAGAAAATGAAGATGCTACAAAAGAATGAATGTTTGTGTTTGTTTTTGAAATTATTGAAAAACTTAGTTTTTTTTTTTTTTGATAAATAATGGTGAAAAGATGTTTGTTTTTGAGATTATTGAAAAACTTTGTAGTGTGATTTTGATGAATGGTGAAAAAATTGGTGTTATTTTTTGTTATCAATTGTGAGAATTTGAGTTAAATTAATTTTTTAAGAATTGTGGAAAATTTGGTGGGTTGACCCGCTCAACCCGCAACCCATGATGGGTTGGTATTTCTTAGGCCCGCCACCTTTGGCGGGTTGGCCCGCCCCGCCAACTGGTGGGTTTTGGTGGGTTGTGGGTTGGCCCGCCCCACCAACCCACCTTGACAGCTCTACCAGTAGTCCCGCAAAACGTCAAAAATAGGCAAAAAATTGCGGAAGGGACGGAAGGCCCGCAAGAACTCACTGAAGCCAGAAGCCTCCACCAAAACTCGTGCCGGCAAGGGCATTATGTTATAAATATCTAAAACCTTGTCGCAGCTTGCCCGAATCCTGGTCAGGGTCTTGCGCATCTAAAAAAAGAAAAAGAAAACAGAAGCATCTTAGCATCAGAAAAAAGGGAGAAGGTAAAATTCTTATATTTTATTAAGTCTCCTATGCATGTCATTAAATTAGGCCATATAAAAAAAAGAAAAAAAGAGAGCATTTTGCATATATCACATTTTGTAAATAATCATCATAAAATATTTGCATTTTGCATAATACATCAAAAGAAAAAAAAATATTCTTGCATGCATAAAAAAAGAGAGTATTTGCATTAAAAAATAATTAATTTTTTTTGCATCTTTGTATTCAGAAAAAACATGTGCTATACTTTTACATTCGAAAAATACTTTGGCATTCTTGCATATAAATTTTTTTTTTAAAAAAAGTGTGTTTCGTATTCAAAAATAAATACATATTGCATTTTTGCACACATTAAAAAAATAATACCATGCAACATTTTAGCAAGCATCTAAAATTTTTCTATGTTACATTTGCATTCCCATGCATGAATCCAATAAAATTGATATATGCATGCATTAGCAAGTCATTATTTGCATTCCTTCTCCAAATAATTGCATTTTAGCATTCAAAAAAAAGAAACGAAAAAAAAATGTGGCAAAAATGAAATGAAAATGTTCTATTTGCATTTGACATACATCTTTACAGCATATGCATCCATAAAAGTGAATATTATTGCATAATGAATTCCTGTTACATTTTGCATGCATCCGAAATATGTCCGCAAATATATCCGAAAAAAAATACAATACGTATCGGAAAAATCTATTGCATAGGCATGCATCATAAAAAATATTTTTCAGTCTATCATATAGTCAAAAAAATACCAGTTACATGAAATATGCATCGCGGAGTCAAATAGTGTCAATTGTTCAAGTATGCATCGCAGAAATAAATATCATGCATTTCATATTTTTGCTATGGATAAATTGTCAAATTGCATCATTCTAGCACATAAATTGCATGCATAAACATCATAAGTAAGAGCAGGCATACTCCTAGAGTCCAAAATAGCAAAGAAACTTAGCAGATCTGGAAAATTGACCAAATGGGTTTGTGGAGAAAAGACTTACATCGGGAATCGGAAGATTGGACACGTGTGTATTCCAATCACGAAGGATATTGCCCCAGTCATCCTTCTAGTAGAGATACCTGACGTGATTTCGGATCGAGGGAGGGAGTTCCTTACTTTCCTCGCCCGAATCTGGGTACATCCGTGCTTTTCCCTTCCGGAGGAAGATGCCATCTATTAAGCAAAACAAACAAATTGGTGAAAGAAAATCGAGAAAAGGCGGAGAAATGACGAAGAAAGCTCATCGGCAGCAACAATGGCGGAGAAAAGAACGAAGAAAGAAATGAAAGTGAAGAAGCTGGTGCTTCTGCTTCTTGCCCGTCACTTATGAAGGAAGAAATTAGGAAGTTTCACTCCTCCCCCCCCCTTCTAAAGTTCAAAGTTCAGCACTTAAGTCCTCAAGTTTCCCAAATTGCAAAATGACCCTGAAAGCTTAACAGAATGTTAACAAAGTTAGCTTTGTTAACAAAAATTGACGGCTATCCATCCAAGATCGAGAGGGAAGCTCACATCCCCAGCAGGTAAGCCAAAAGAAGATAAAAAAAGCAGAAAAAACAGTAGCAGTGAAAGAAAAAGCAACAGCAAAGGTAAAATTCTCAGCAAAGAGAAATGAAAAGAGCAAAGAAAAATCAAAAGTAAAAAAAAGAGAAAGAAAAAATGCAGTACAATAAGAAAAAAAAGAGAAAAAAAAAGAAAATGAAAGAAAAAATGTAGCAACGAAAGTAAAGAAATGCAAAAGAAAAAAAAATGCAAAAAGAAAGTTCAGCAGAAAGAAAAATGCAAGGAAGAGAAATGAAGGAAAAGAAATGCAACAGCAAAAGGAAATCTCCAGTAAAAGTCAAAAACATAGCAAGAAAAAAAAACTCAGCAGCAAGAAATCAAAAGCAAAGGCAGCAGAGGTAGCATAAGCAAAGAAAGGCAGAGAAGCAAAGAAGATCGACAAAAAGCAAAGAAAGTCAAGAAAGGCAATAGAATCAAGAATGTAAGTGACGAGCAAAAGCAAGAAAAGGTAAAGAAAGGAAAAGTATTCATATTTTACCTGCATGCATCTCACTTGGTTCCACCATCGCATTCGACGAAGGATGTCCACCCCTGAGGATGCTATGTTTTCCTGCTTTCTAGGAGTAGCATAGGATCATCTCCTCACGGGGCATAACCCCGGGACGAGTGATCAAACTTGAATCTTGGTCTCACCATTGCATTCAACGAAGGATGTCCACCCCTGAGGATGCAATGTTTTATGATGTGTTCCACCATCGCATTCGACGAAGGAGATCCACCCCTGAGGATGCGATGTTTTCCTGCTTTCTAGGAGTAGCATAGGATCATCTCCTCACGGGGCATAACCCCGAGACGAGTGATCAAACTTGAATCTTGGTCCCACCATTGCATTCGACGAAGGAGGTCCACCCCTGAGGATGCAATGTTTTATTATGTGTTCCGCCTGAGGATTCAACCTTTTCTGCGAGCGGGTCGCGTGCCCCGGGCCAGTGAAAAGGTTATCGTACTCCGACGAAGGGCCCTGCCCGGAGGATGCAATTTATCCCACCATCGTGTTCGACAAAGGGTTCGACCCTTTGAGGATGTGATGTTTGATCTTGGTATTCCATCTAGCGTTGTTTGTTTGCATCGGGCCGAACTACGTTTGGTCTGATTCCTTTTATTAATGGATACGTAGGCAGGCTACTTTGGTAGGTCCGACTATCAAAGCACTTAATTGCATATCTGCTTAAAAACTACGATAACCTGCTACAACCGACTAAATATGTCTAGGATATGTGAGATTTGATATGCATTATAAACTGATGCATTATAACTACTACCTATTGCATCACTCCCCATTATAATTTTCATGAAATTAGGGAGTCTGTTTCTTATCAACGATGTTCGTTTACTCGGTAAGCTGCGGGTTACCCGTAAACTCCATCGTTGAGGGGCTCTGTAGACACCCCAATTTCGTACCCCTGGTTTGTGACATGACATGCGATATCAAGACCTGTTAAAACTTAACAAATGTCAAGTTACAGGGTTTCAAAATGTAAAATGAAAAGCAGGATGCGTAAAATAGTGAAATGTAGGGTCCAAAGTGTCAAAAAGGGGCTTAAGTTTGGAACATGGCGCCCCCCATAGGGGAACCAGGCGCGGCACCCACTTTGTATGTGGGTGGCGCCAGCATAGTGCTCATATACTGTAGTACTTTGCGTTCGGTACACTCTCTCAAGCGCTCGATACAAGCCGATGAAGCACAGAAAGAAAACTCAAAATACCAACAGGATCCCCACTCCCAGCTATAAATAAGAGTGCCCGGCTTCAGTTTGTGAACACTCTTGCTCCGCACGCCACGCTTTACACAGCGTTCGGTTCTGCGATGAGCGTCGTGAGAAAGAGAGAGTACCCTCCTCCAAAAAGCCTCAAAGCTCCAAGCAAACAAACAACAGCAAAAATGCAAGCAGTTGCTCTGCCCGTTTCACGGTGCCTGAAAGCAGCTTTCGGAAGCAGTTACTCTGCTCGAATCATAACAGCAGCAAAAGACTTCCTCTCCCGAAAGGACAGAGCGAGCACAACCAACGCTCTTAAAGGTAAGCCTTTAAAAGATTTTATATAAAAGTGCTATTTTCAAACCGGCCCAATGTAAAAATATAAGTAGTTATGCTACCCGGATTTATATGACAAAATAGCACTAAAAAGAGCCATTATTATGGCCAAATATTTTTAAATGTATTTGTAATTACTGGAAGGAGGCAGCTGCAAGTCTGTAAATAATGTAGATACGAATATATTCATTTTAATGCTTTATTATATTTGTTGAATAAATATAATAAAAAGCATATTTTAGCCAAAAACTATTTTTAAGACCGAAAGGGCGAGTTGGGTGTCTAACACCTTCCTTACTCGTAACTTAGCCCCCGAACCACTTTTTACAAACTCTGGATATTTTTTGTTTTTCTTTATTTTTCCTTAAAATAAAGATGGCGACTCTGTTACAACATTTTGGATCACGGTGAGGCCCGCAACATCATTTTCTTGCACTTTTTCTGTTTTCCCCTAAACAAGGGACGATGAGAATGAAAAGGGTGATGCATTTTTTGTATCTCGTTTTCCCCTAAACAAGGGAGGATGAGATACGGAGAAACCCAAAGCACTCATAGCGATCCAAAATAAACCTATGGTCACAGTGAGGCTCGCAACATCCTTTTTTTTGCATTTTTCCGTTTTCCCCTAAACAAGGGATGATGAGAATGAAAAGGGTGATGCATTTTCTGTATCTTGTTTTCCCCTAAACAAGAGAGGATGAGATACAGAGAAATCCAATGTACTCATAGTGACCTAGGACGATTTTCAAGTCCACAGTGAGGCAGGACGTGTTCCCACGCGCCCTCGCAACATCCTTTTTTTTTTGCACTTTTCTGTTTTCCCCTAAACAAGGGACAATGGGAATGAAAAGGGTGATGCATTTTCTATATTTTGTTTTCCCCTAAACAAGGGAGGATGAGTTACTGAATAATCCAAAGCTCTCATAATGGACGAAAGCACACTCGGTGACCGAGGCGTATTCAACACGCTTTTTGACAACACTCTTTCTGCACTTTTAATTTCGTCTTCCCCTAAACAAGGGAGGATAGAATGGAAAGCGTGATGTCCTTCCGCATGCCGCGTTCCCCTAAAAAAGGGCGCGCAGGGTCCGGGAGCATTTCGAGGCACCCATAGGTATGCCACAGATAACTATTAGTGATTAACACACATCTGCTCGCATGCCTTCATGAATTTATCTAAGAACTTGGTCCCATGGTCAGACACTATAGCTCGCGGAACACCAAATCGACACTAAATGTGCTCGTGCATGAAATCAATTACATTCACCTCGCTGATTGTTGCTAGTGGTTTGGCCTCTACCAACTTAGTGAAGTAATCAACGACCACCATTACATATTTGAACTTTGGCTAAGCCAAGGGAAAAGGACCAATCAGATCTATCCCCCATATACCAAACGACCATGATGCCACTACAGGAGTCTGTTCGGTTGAGGACAGGCGAGGGATGTCAGCATAACGTTGACACTTGTCTCACCGCTTGACATACATTTCAGCATCACGCCTTAAAGTAATCTAATAAAAACCTGCGGCCAGAATCTTTTCTGCCAACAAACGTTGCCCATGATGCCTGTCGCACTTTCCTTCATGTATCTCCCCTAGGATTCCTTTTGTCATCTTTGGTCGCACACATCTAAATAGAGGCCTTGTATGGGATCGTCTGTATAAGACCCTATCCAAGATTGCATATCTACAAGCTCGCTTTTGTATCACCCTTGCTTTCGACTATTCGTCGGGCAAAGCTCCCTGCTCGATATAATCCTTTAGATCATCAATCCAACATTTCGTAGTGGGCTCAATGTCCATGATGACCTCCTTCTCTATTATAGGCACTTTCAAATATTCAATCATAACACATGGATGTAAGAATTGAATTTCCTCCTTTGCCATCTTGGAAAGATAATCAACGCGCATGTTGTCCTCGTGATCAATTCTGACTAATTCCCAGTAATTGAAATCCTTCAATATCTCTTTCACTAGCTCGCAGTACCATACCAGAACCAGCTTGTGTACTGCATACTCTCATTGAACTTGATTCACGACCAACTGTGAGTCATTGTAAACCACTATCTCCCGGATACCAATGTCTTGTGCGAGCTCAAGACTAGTTATCGAAGCTTCATACTCAGCCTAGTTGTTGGATGGTGGGAACTTAAAGCGCAAGGCTTTTTCGAACTCCATGTCCTGCTCGGTGGTACCAATAATAGACCGACACCACTTCCCAACTTGCTCGCCGCCCCATCAACATAAAGTTCCCAGCAACACTTTGGGCGAGCTCGCTGAAGGGGAACAGGGGTTGGCTTGTTTTGAGGAGGGGCTTCCTCCTCGCTTGGAGTATTGAAACTTGTTTCTGCTACAAAATCTGCTAGGGCCTGTGCCTTTATTGCTCGTCGAGGGTGGTAGTCTATTTGAAATTCTGTCAGCTCGATCGACCAGGTTAGCAACCAACCAGAGGAGTCGGGTTTATTCAAGATCTTTCTAAGAGAAGTGTCCGTGGATACAATTATTACATGGGCAGAAAAGTAAGCTCGTAGTTTTCGAGCAGCAGCAACAAGTGAGTAAGCCAACTTTTTTGCATTAAAATAACGACCCAAAACTACCTTAAGGGCCTTTGAAACATAGTAGACATGCTTTTGAACATTATATTCCTCCCTAACTAGAACAGCGACCACAGCATGATCTGTGGCCACTAAGTAGACATACAAACTCTCGCCCATGACCGAGCTACTCAACAAGGGAGGCTTTCCTAAGTAATCCTTCAGCTGCTAAAAAGCTTGCTCGTATTCTGCTGTCCACTCGAAACCCTTGTTCCCCCGGAGGACCTTGAAGAAGGGTAGACATCTCTCTGCCGATCCTGGAGATGAAGCGGCCAAGAGCGATGTTCCTACCGTTAAGTCGCTAGACGTCCCTGATGCATTTTGGTAGCTTCATCTTAATCAACGCTTCAATTTTTTCAGGGTTTGCCTCTATTCCCCTTTCATTCACCATGAACCCCAGGAATTTGCCCGCCTTCACGTCGAACACACATTTGCTCGGGTTGAGCTTCATGTTGTGCTTCTTAAGGTTACCACAGGTCTCCACCAAATCAACTGTATGGTCGTGGCCTTTGATTTCATGACCATATCATCGATGTAAGATTTGACATTTCTACTGATTTGCGAGTTGAACACATTGTTGACCATTCGTTGATAAGTAGCTCCCGCATTCTTCAGTTCGAATAACACCGTCTTATAACAGTAAAGGTCGCCCGCTACTCGGAACGCGGTCAGTGCCTTGTCTTCTCCATTCATCTTCACCTGATGGTATCCTAAATACGCATTGATGAAGCTCAGAAACTCAAACCCCACAATAGCATCCACCAGTTTATCGATGCGAGGAAGAGGATAGCAATCCTTCAGGCTAGCTTTATTCAGGTCGGTGAAGTTCACGCACATTCTCCATTTGCCGTTTGCTTTCTTCACCATGACCACATTGGCTAACCAGGTCGGATAGTGAATTTCCTCAATGATGTCTGCCCGGAGTAACTTTTAGACTTCCTCCTTAATGGCCTTGTCTTTTTCCGAGGAAAACTGCCTTGGCCAATGCTGGACAGGCATGTAGGTAGGATCCACACTGAGGTAATGCACATACACCACTGCCTCACTAACACCCCTCATATCCTCCGTTCGCCAGGCGAACACATCCAAACTATTTTGGAGTTGTTTGATCAAACTGGCTCGGGCTTCATCAGAAAGAGCCCTGCATATCCTAACTTTCTACTCGGGATAGGCTGATCAATATCTCCTCTAGCTCATCATATGTGGTGAATTCATGCTCATCCAGCACTTGCAACGTTTCACACTCAAGCTTTTCCTCGGCATTCACCCGAGTCTCCATTTGATCAATCTGGTCCAGCCCATGCTCCATGTCTGCTTGACCAGTCCCTCTGACTCTGTTGTCGGCAAAGGACAAGTGTCATCCACTGTTGACTGCTGCCGCCATGAGTAGAAGTTTAGAAGTTTCCCGGCCACATTAATTTGAACTGGCCCGATGGTCATGTGAGACTTTTTATTGTGACTGATGGTGATAGTCTGATCCCCGCTGATAGTGGTCATTTCTGCTCTTTCGCTATCCCTGACATACCCAAGCCGCCTCCCGCCTCCTGGTTTCTTCTAAGGACCCCACCCACTGATCTGTGTAAAACTTTGCTCGCTGGTGGGGAATGGATGCCACCACTTGAACTTGGTCATGTTCGGTACCCTTAAAATGATGTTATAGGGGGACATCAAATCAATCACCATAAAGGTGATCTTCTCACTGGAACGGCTGCCTTCACCAATCAAAATCTCCAATCAGCTCAACTGTACCTTTGACCGACACCTTGTGGTTGATGAAACCCCACCCTCTAAACTCCCTGCATATGGCTTCAAGTGATCATCTTTCAATTCTAGTGTCTGAAAGCAGGAGTAATACATGACATCCCTACACACTTCTATATCTACCAACATCTTGTGCACCAGCCATCCATCAACTAAGGCCGAAACAATCAAGGCCTGCTCTCCGGCCACACCACTGCTCGCCAACTCGCTGCAAGTGAACTGGATCGACTCTTCCCTTGCCTTCAAAGTGGTAGGGTAATCTACCACCATTGATAGGGAGTATATTTGTTTTCCCAGCTTGCATGGGAGTAGGTTCCTCTGCCATAATCATATTTATCACGCCACGAACTGGGGGTACATCGATCCCTGCGAGGGGCATTTCCCCTGTTGTTTCCATCCCACTTGAAGTGATCCAATATGCCCTCATTTATCAGCTTTTGAATGGCCTTCTTCAGCGGCCAACATTCCTCTGTAGTGTGCCCATAATCATCATGGTATGCACACCTTCTCGATCGATCTCTTGTATCCGCAGTCTCTGCGCTCAAACGTGGTGACCGGGAAAGCTCATCCCGTACTTCATACATCATGTCCTCCCGCAATGTATTAAGTGGGGTAAGATCACTTTTTCGAATAAATTCTCTGGGGCGGTCATACCTTGACTTACTTCGATTATACCCGCCTCTTCCATTCTAGCCGCTGCTTTTGCCAGTGTTGCCATTTCCTCCAGTATCTGTACTTTCCTTTTTTTTCTCTTTCTTAATGGTCTCTCCCGCACACCATTTCTGAGCCCGCAACAAAATTTATGTCTGTGTTTTAAGCTCCTTCATACTTAACTCGAATCTTAGGCCGCCTTCTCTCTTAAGCAAACCGGTCTCAAAGCACAAAGTGACCTCCTGCTCGGACAGGTCAGGAATTTTCTCAAGCATCTTAGTGAACCTCTCCAAATAACTAGATGTGGACTCGTGAGCCCCTTGCTTAATCTTTGACAAGTCTGCCCTTGTCTTTGCTATGGCTCCTGAGGTTCTGAAGTAGGCCAAGAATTTTGCTGGCAGGTCTACCCAGTTGTTGATCGATCTGCGAAGAAGGGCTCCCATCCAGGCCAATTTCCTTGCAAAGAACACATAAATGCCTGTATCTTTAATGCCTCATTATAAGTCGCCAGGCCAATCCACGACTCAAAAGACATCAGCCAGTCCCTTGCTTTGGTTTTCCCTGTATGCTCTTTAATGTTGGGAAAGATGAGGCCTTGTGCCGGAGGGGCATTCTCGATCCATGGAGCTAAAGGGCTAGATGTCGTGCCCATAAAGTTGTCTTCCAAGGCCTTGCCTTGCTCCCATACTTCCATGCACCGCTTCAACTCCTCAAAATCCTGTGCGTTTACTACAGCGGGCAGACCACCGGTGAGCTGAAGCTGTACCCCGGACACAAGAGGGGCCTGTGGGGGTCCTATAACTCCCATGGCGTTAGCTATGCCCACGGCCTGCACCACTTGTTCCTAAGGACCTCCTGCGGCCTGTTGTACCTGATATGGCACCGTTTCATCCCCATTTTGTTGGTTGTTATTGGGAGCAATAGCTCCTGCTTTCCCCTTGATCGATGTAGGGAAGGTGATCGGTTTCTGCGGGCATGTGAACCTCTTGGCAATGGGGAATGGTGCCGACAAGTATGCGATCTGAATGGAGACGGAGAACAGTGTCAGCGAGCATGTGACCTCTACGGAGAGGGTGATCGCTGGCGACGACAAGACTAGCTGAGTCCTCCCCTGCTCAAGGTCTAAGGCGAAAGTGAACACTTGGAATAACTCGGTGACTAGCTCGCCGTTCATGTTGACTACGTCCCATGTCCAACTCCCGCTCACGGGGTTAAGGTGAAACCTCAGCTGGCCTCTAGGGGCCTCTCACTGGTCTAGACACACTCTCCGCCTGACTCTGTGCGGGCACTGGTAGAAGTGGTTCCAATTGAATAGGTAATGGTGGCTTGCCCATAACAATCAACTGTTGGTTTAGTTGATGCATTTGCCGCTAATATAACTCCTGTTGACGTAAAGCATCCTCACAAAACTCATTAGCAAGGTCAACCGCGACCATAACACTTCGGGCCAACGATTCCAGACCCCACCTCTGATTAATCTAATGACGGGCATCATGTGGAGGAGGAGGAGGTAATATGTTGTCGGCCTGGACCTCCATACTAGGAGTAGTCGTATGTCCATCCTCCAGAAGGTTACCACCATTAGCTGCCATGACAAAAGCTTATATGTCGTCGGAAAAAGAATGCAAACTTGAATATTTCGAGTTCCCGGCAACGGAAGTTACAGAACCAACTGATGTATCCAAAATAATCTTGATACATTGGGCTTAAAGTAATTGGATATCTGGCTTTCAATCTATCCGTGTCTTAAGGCCCAAATCTGTCAAAGAAGCCAAGAGCAAACGTGAGCTAGGCAGGGGCTTTCCCTGCAAAAACATTCTGGTGTGATAATCAGTAAACCAACAAGTGTGTGTATATTTTGACAGAGTTTTAGCCTGTAAACTTGTGAACGTGTCTTTTCCCTTTATTGGAGGGGTTTATATAGGGCCAGCCTTGATAGGCTGGGACGTGGACATTGAATGTATGAGCGTGAAAAGCGGGCACGTCCATGGCCACGTCCGCGACATGGGGCGGATTTTCCGGCATTAATTCCACACGTTCTGGACAACCATTACCATACCCCTTGCAGGGCTGGCTGTGCTCGCTAAGATATCCGCCTACTCGCTACACTCTTGGCCCCTAGACGTCGAGCAGGAGGTTGCCTGCTTGGTATGCATGGGAAGCCGGGGACATGTCTCTTCTCGCTAATGAGTTGAACTCGCACGGTGATGCACGCACGTGATTCGCTCGTGACAATGGTGATGTCATGCTTGGCACGTGACCAATGCTTGGGCTTTTGGGCCATGCAACTCGATATTTATATATACACACACCCAGAAAAATATATAAAACTAAATTTATTTTGAATCTACTTTTTTTACGTTCCACCAAATAGTCATCTGTTTAAAAAGTCTAATATCACGACAGTTTGTCAGAATTACAAAAAAATTAGCGCATAATCAATATGTTAATATCAAATATAAAAAGTTAAGTTAAAAGTTTATGTAGATTAATTGTAGACATAAATTTTGAAATATCTCAAAATAGTTGAATGGACTACTTGTTTAGTTGCTTAGTAATGCACGGATTTTCTTTAAAAGGAAATAATAGTGTTAGATATAGTTTTATAAATAATTTGAATTTTTTCTACATGTTGTAATTTCATGTTTTGAATTATATTTCATATCTTCAACTAAATGTAAAAATTTGACATCATTATCAATAATGTAAAAAGAATTGTTGACACGTCATATCCACAACTCTTATACACGATTGCACTAAATAATTTTTCCTTTAAAAAATGTGTAAATCTTAAATGACACTTAATTTCTTTCACGTTCACATCTACATTAGTGATGTTTTAAGCCTTTAGATGCACATTAATTCGTCAATGTGTAAATTATTTACGATTGATTTTCGAGTATATATATATATACATGTCGAATTCAATGATGAAGATAATAGTTGTTTCGTAAATATTTGACTTGAACTCGTATTCCAATATGGTAACAAGATACTTCAAGTAGATGATTGTTGGGGCGGGGAGGGGGACGGTTTTGTCTGCTAATCCTGCACATCATATCATTTAGGTGCAAAATATTCAACTTTTCATGATTAACAATGTCACATACTCACCCGTGACACGGTGACATAATCAAACGTAATTTTGTATCTATACGAATTGTATTGGCATCTTCAATTCATAATTCATTATCATGTTTGTGTGTGTGTCAGTGTTGGCCACGACACGACCCAAAAATAGCCTTACAAATAGTTATTTTCTTTTCATATTAAGTACTACACATACACTCCACAAAATAAATTAGGCCATCTTCATTTGCTCTCCCTACAAACCAGCTCTCATAAAGCAATTTGGAAGGGTAGCATAAGTATGAGCGGAAGGAGGTGCAGCAGCAGCCTGCTCTACTTGATTTTTGGACTCTTACTTATTCTCCTGGCGATGCAAGATTGTCATGGATCCCCAAGCAACAGAACCGTAAATCAAAACGATGGCAGCATAGACGAAGATGGAGAGTTGTTGATGGACTCGGAGGAGCATAAGCGGCTCCTCGCACAAGCCACTGGACAGCCACCTTCCTATCGAACTTTGCACAGAGGTTCAATTTGTAATGCCAACAAATATGGTAATTGCATTCCTCCACCCATCCACAAGAATCGTCCTTGTACCACTTACGATAGGTGCGCCCATTAGCTCTATGTCTATGTATTACACCTAATCTATTGTAGTTTGATGGACAATAAGTCAATAAATATGTATCATAATTCATACCTTTTTCATTTTCTTCTTCATCCACCACTTTCAACTTACATTAACTTATGTTTAGGCTTCTGCTTTAATTTGTGCCCGTCATTCCTCAACTGCTCTTGTTCTAATATGCTATTCCTATTATGTGCTAAAGAGCAACTTCAAGGGATTTTGAGGCCTCCATTTTTGCTCCAACCCTACCCCAAATTTGGTATAAATTAATTTTTAATGATTTTGTAATTATTAAATTTATATATAATATGATATTCTTAATTTAAATCTATTAAAAACTAATAAATATCTATTATTAGATAATATACAATTATTTATAATATTTTTGTTTGTAATATTTTTTATGGTATTTTCAAGTGCTTGTATGTTTATTAAATTATATTTCTTCAATTTAATTTAAAAAATTACTATTTTTAAAATATTATTAATGATGTAAATAATATTATAAATAGATAACTATTAAATATATTAAAATTATTAATTGTGTAATCTTAATAATTATTATTCAAAAGGTTAATAGCAAATTAATATACATGTTGATAAATAAAGTAAAATAAATAAAAATAATATATGCGAAGGAATATTCTATTTGGGGTTATGGGTTGGAGTTGGAGTTGGAATAGTATTTAGTACTGAAATTATCTAAATTTGGGGTAAAATATGACCAAATTTGTTCATTGTTGGAGATGGTGCAAGGATTTGAACTTTCGTTATCAAGATTAAGACACTACCTTCACGCTTGGTTAGAAGTTAGAACTGTGGCCCAGGCGGCTTCTGCAATTGAATTGAAAAGATGGACTCGACTTTTCCTCCACATGCATTGAGAAGCCAGCCAAAAGGGCCCGGCGGCGGCCTTTAAAAAAAGAGATAATTACAAGCCGGTACATTTTCTAAAACATTTTTTCAAATCAATCCATCAATTTTTTTGACATATCTTTTAGGTACATTTTTAGGATAAATGTACATCATTGCCCCCAAGGCTCTCTCTCTCTCTCTCTCCCGAAATTTGTTCTGTTTGAGATCGATTGGGTTTGAATGAAACAAAAAATGGTGAGGATGCAGCGTTTAGATTTGTGATTCGACGGATTCTTTTGTGATCTTTGATGATTTCACAGCTTCAAAAGTAGAACCATATTAGAAAAATAAAGTCTGAAAATATGTTTAAAGAAAAGAAAATAACAAAAAAGTCTACTCAATGATGTAATCTTTAATGGAAGGGATGAATGGACACGCGTAGTTGTAGTGCCACCGAATTTTGAGCTAACTGTAACTATAAATGATGGTTTTAAAAGTCAAAGAGCCTAATACGAAGCAAAGCTCATGTTTGGTTTGGCGATCTCTCTCTCGCTCGTGCATCACTGCATGGGGATGGGGAGGCGGGGGCGAACAAATGGTGGAGGTGTTGGTGCGGGAGGTGGAGGTGATGGAGGAGGGGTGGCCGGAGTCGAGCCGGCCGGAGGAGTTCTTTGTGAGGCGATAGGTGGAGGCTCACTATTTTTGGCATCAGCATCAATTGTAGGCATCAGCATTGCACCTGATGCCAAGATTTGGCATCAGCATTTTTGGCATCAGCACTATTTTTGGCATCAGCATCAATTGTAGGCATCAGCATTGCACCTGATGCCAAGATTTGGCATCAGCATTTCACCTGATGCCAAGATTTGGCATCAGCATTTTTGGCATCAGAAATATTTTTGGCATCAGCAACAATTGTAGGCATCAGCATTTCACCTGATGCCAAGATTTGACATCAGCATTTTTGGCATGCCAAGGCTTGGCATCAGAGTTTTCATTAATGGCATTTTTGTCATTTGGCAAGCAATTTGTAGTTATATGAAATGTCCAAAAAATTGATGGTCCTAGATGAAAAGATGTTTTCAAAATTGTACCCACTTGAAATTCCCCCTTAAAAAAATTTGTTTGATTATTGTTTAGAAAGATTGTATTTTTAGCTCTCTACAGGCTTTAAAATCAAAATTTATAGTATATTGTTTTTCTCTTTCATACTCATTCTTGCTTCACCACTGTCCACATGTATTACCCTACCCATGCCCTTCGTCCCAAAATGCATGTGTTTGTAGCTCTTTGCAAAAATTACGAGTTAATCTTAAATTAAAGTTATGATGGTGGTACATATACTACACAAATATTATTTTTATGTGATCACGCCACAAAAATGGGTGACCACACAAGGGATTCGAGCTGATGTGTGAATGATAAATAGGATAACTGGGCTTGATTTCTTCTTGAGTTGGAAAGTGAGTGTACGTGTTTCCGTGGGATGTTGAGATATCTTCGGTAAGCTCTGTTGTCATGATAACCTGAGAAGGAAAACACCGTTAGGGAGCTGGGGGTATGCTAAAACCCTCTAACGTAAGAATCAGTATGGATCTCAAATATATACGAGAACTCAGGCGTGCCCTCAAGCTTCTAGTAACTAATATGAAGAGAGTCTGTGTGTGCTTGTTGGTTGCAAGAGAGAATGTAACTTGGTTTATGAGACAGAGGGTCTTATTTATAGGTCCAGTCTTAGGGTTCAAGTCAAGAATGGAGATCAATCGTGGAGACCAATTTGTTGTTGGTCGACTAACGGGCCGTCATTCATTGGCTTGTATTTGTACTTCCTCTGTTAAGAAGTGGGTTAGTGGAAAGGATTGCAGCTGACACAGAACAAGCACACGTTTTTCCAATGAAGCAATGCCACTTGTTTGGTTCAGCTCCTCGTTGTGCGTCGTGTGATAGCCCCAACCCGGACTCTAAGACAGAATCCCAAGGTTGTGCCGCCAGAAACCAACACCGAGAACAAATGCGGAAGCAACAACTATAGATGCCCAAGTTATCAAGCTCTAAGCTAGGAACAACCAAAGAGATAGTTAATCTCTTGGCCTAAAAATTCAACCTGTGTGCCGCAACAATACGCACAAATAGTAAAACCACTTGCTACACAAAATTGTAATACGAGGCCAAGTCATCGGCAATGTACAACCGGAACCCAATACTAAACTAATAGTTTAGAACTCACACAACAACAAAGATACTGAACACCCCGAACCTATTGTGTGCCCGGGAGATAACTAAATAAATAATAGAATGAGGTACAATGGCTAAACAGAACAAGTCGACCCTACATACAGACTACAACACAACTCAAAGCAACTCTACCCAATTATAAAGTCTATATGACTTTACACACAATTGTTCTAATAAAAACGAAACTACTCAAACCACAATTATAATGGAACAGTTATCGCATTTCATTCCTCATTCACTATTAATCAAATACGGGTCAATATTAGATTTTCTAACATGTCGGTGCACTATCGTGCACAAAGGATGTTTCCTCAAATTCCAACACTTTCATTAGTTCGCATTCTAACCATTGTAGAGTTCCGTATAAGGATGTTTGACCTTACTAACACAATCATAGGGACTTATCATGTAGTCCTAAATCATCAATATCATAAGAACCCAAATTCCCCCAAATGTCATAAACTCGGGATTTTGGCAAATAGAACTCAATGGTTTCCAAACGTCGTAGGATCCTATTCTAGGACTCACATAAACCAATAAAAACTTTATTTGACTCCGTTGAGTCCGAACATTAATTTTCAATCCTAGGTCACAAGATAAATTTGGGATTAATTATTCATTAGGGTTCTTAAACCCTCAAGCATTTCAACTTATAAACACTTCAATAGGTACAATTAAACTCAATAAACACATCTACAATCAATCCCCCATATATACAAATGATAAACCGAACCAAATTCGTGGTTCTCACAAGAAATACCTCATTGAAGCGAGTACGATCCTTCCTTAGCATCCTAGCATGACTTTGAGCTAGAGAGGGTTTAGTAACTTACTTGCATGGACGACCAACCCTTAGAAAAACTAAGAATGGATCGGTGGAGGAGACTCTACACGTTGAGGGCTTTGCAACGAAGGTCTTGGATTGTCATTCAGATGATCGAGTCAACGGGAATCACCAAAACACACACTCATCTCACCAAGAACACACACACACACACACACACACACACTCTCTCTCTCTCTCTCTCTCTCTCTCTCTCTTTATTCTTTACGTTGGATGATGAAGAATGAAGTGAAGGGTGAGGGTTTAGATTTGATATGTACTATTAAGGAACCAAGTTTCCCTCTAAGGATCTCACAAGACCAAATGGGGGTGGGGTTTATTAAGGGTGTTTGGATAAAATCTGCCAAAATAGCAAATTTGCTCATAACAGGGGAACAACTGTTCGATAGCGATGTCTGAACATCAAACTTAATATTCGGTAGCGATGGCCGAACATCATACTAAACATTCGGTGGAGGTGGCTGAACATCATATTAAACGTTCGGTGGTGGTGTCCGAACAACATCCAAAACAACTCGAAAGGAAACGAAACAAGGTGTACTAACCGACGATCATAACAACGAACGAACCAACAATTAGACAAGTATCAAAGCATGATTAGGAGAAAGTCAAGGGTCCAAGATATAGAGTATAATACTTTTATGAAATCATACAACAACCCAGAGTATCAAAACTCCAAATGACGCGACGTACGCAAGACTCGGTTTCACGCATCGTAATAAATACGAATACGGTGCATATAGCACCAAAAGCACAATTAGAGTTAGGGAACATGCCCCACAAGAGTTATAACACATATGAGAACACTAATGACAACCCCACGAAGACCTAGGGTATAACCGAGGTCACGGGAAAGAACTACACAAGTAAACTCTCGACCGAGTCGAGATCCTACTAACGCCAAGTTACGACTTGTGACTTTAGTAAGTCAACAACCATGGAACATATATCAATTGAGTTTTGGTCTCAATGTGACTACCCACACACCTCTAGACTCTCATAATATGTAAACGTACCATGCAAGGCAAATAGGAATCATGAATGTATATGAGTTCGTACGACACATATGGATCCAGGGTCTTACACGTCGAGCATGGTTGTTCCTCGTTTATCATGTCGGGCATTGGTGATCTTCCGCAAGCAAGTTGAGTATGATTGTTCCTTGCCCATAATGACGGGTATCGGTGGCTTTCGGCAAAGCAGCCGAGCATGATTGTTCATTGACCCATTGTGATGAGCATGGTTATCCTCGACAATCATGTCGGGCATGATTGTTCTTTCGGTTGTCCTACCAAGTATTGTCAGCCTTGGACTGTTGTGCCGAGTTTAGATAATCCTCAGCCCTTTGACCATTATGGTCGTCCATTTTATGGTAAGGTCGACTTGACCATTTTGTCTGTATGGGATCATAGTAGCTATGTTGCCATCCACGTGTCCCCTCTACGTAGGAGGTATTAAGTCAGGTCCCTTCAGTACGTTTATCGTTTTCATGCGTGATCCGCTTATATGTGCCATTTCTACCCTGCCAGGGTATAGATTATGTGTACAATCACATGTGACAACATTAAATTACACTAAAAAAAATGACTATATTATTATGACCTTTTGAATAACATCACAATAGCACATTTAAATGCATATCTTTTAAGTTCTTTTTTTCTTACAAAAAGTTACAATGCACATCTTTCAATTACTCATTCACATGATTGATCAATTTCAATATTTACCTTATCATAGTTTTGTTCAAAGTATTCAATTAAAAAAAATTAATTACTTATAACAAGTTTTGAAAATCATCTTATTATAAACATTTTTGTCATTTTTTAATTAAAAATTGTGCATGTACTGGTACTAACTAGTTATTACTAAACCAAAATCCACGACGCTTAAAAAAAATCCACCTAAACTTACTTATATATATATATATATATATTATATATATAATTTCTCAAAATCCCTCATTTTCTCTATCATCAATTGTCATTATTCCAATTGATCTTCACACGCTCTCTTTTCTACCTTGGCATAAACATCTTCTTGATGATGTCCATGTGATAACCTCCTCTTTTATTTTTATCTTTTTTTAAAATTCTTCTTATATTTGTCTTACTCTCTCTCGTTTCTAAATAATTTTCCTCCTTCCTTTTTTTGTTTGTTCTAAAATAATTGTCATCTTTTAAAACATTTCGTTTTAGGAAAGCACTTTTACCATTTTACTCGTACTTTTTTTTACTTCAATTATGACCACATGCTCTAGTGCATTAAATGAAATCACATATTACACCAATATTTATAATACTATCAACTAATTTTTCTCAAACGATGTGCCAGGTCAAAGAGGACAATAATTTGAAGATAGAAGTACATTTTTTTATTTTATTTTAAATTACTAATATCATTTGGAAATCTATTCTGGTTACCTCAAATACCTTGACCTTAATTGTTAGGACCTTAGATTGATTAAGTATTGATGTTGCAAAATAACAAATCTAGGATAGTATAATTTCTCATTAATGTGTACTAACATAATTAAATTGTACAAGAGTGATTGTCAAAAAGATACAATTTGAAGATCTGAACAAGCTACTATGAATAAACCAAACAACTAAGATTGATGATCAAAACAACTTTAATTTAAATAACAATGATTTAGTTGAAGAATTCAACTCATATACATGTAACATATTGGACCAACGTTAATACACATTGTGTATGTTGAAAACTCAAAAGAAATGTCCAGAAACCCTACAAAAAATATCTTACAAGTTGGCTGTAAGTTGTAGAATACAACTAGGGCCGATATTGCAAGTAGTACTTATCTAGCCGTTATCCAACAATTAAAATATGACAAGAAGAATTGAACACTTACTGCCTATATAAAGGAAGAACTTCCCATGAGATAAAAAGAGGGGATGATCAAAAGAGATAGCCAATATACAAAAGTGATCAAGGTAGGATACAGAGACAAATAAAAAAAACTATGCATTCGGTATCCAAGGAATTGTAAGAATAACATCTATAATAAATAAATTAGAGAATAACTTGAGACATTCAAGTTATTTTCACCTTGATCCTCCTCACCAAGATCAAGATCACTCAAATTTGCACAGTTCGAGGACGTGCATGCGCAACATCAAATCAACATTGAACTTAACTAGTGGTTTCATTGAACTACTTATAGAGCCTATTATTTAGGAAGTTAAACCCCTTTGTGTCAACTTGTTGATATTGTGTAACAACCAAACTAAGAGAGCCGATTAGTTGAGAAAGAATTGAGAGCTTTCTCTCGACCTCATTAATTTATGTGTTTGTTGAAATACAGTGGAATTACTGCCTCTACAAGTCGTGAGCTATAAGGGGTGAATGTAGGATTGAAGATCTGAATCACTTCAAATCCTTGTGCCAAGTTTCTTTATCGCTTAATCTATTTAATTTCATTGTTCTTACTTTGTTTCCGTTTTATTGGATGTGATTGTGAATGTTCTTAACTGTTTTACTTATTTGTTTAATCAAGGTTTAAATATCAATTTGATCACCCTACTTTTGGCAAAAATTCATTAAGCTCACTCTACTTTTTTTTTCCTCAATTTAATCACTCTACTTGGCTCCAAAAGTCAATAAGGTCACTAGAGTCGTTTCCGTTAGTTAAGTTGGATGGAAATCTTTGAAAAGACAATAATGCCCCTTACCTTTGAAAGGTGTGTTGACAAAATCAAGTTACACAATAAGAAATTATGTTTGAGAAGAGAAGAAGACCCTCAAAACCCCCAAATTTAGTAAGGGTATTTTTTTATTTTCCTAAAAAAATTAAACTTTCCATCCAAATATATGGATGAAGTGATGAACGTGCTAATTATGTGAAAGTAGAGTGATTAGATTGAGGAAAAAAAGTAGAGTGAGCTTAATGAATTTTGATCGAAAGTAGAGTGACCAAATTGAGATTTAAACCTTTAATCAATCCAATCACAAAATGTTGCTTGTTGCTATTAATCATTATAGTGTTTCACACATACAATATAAGATCATAACTTGTCTTGAAATCACTTTTCTAATTCACTACATAAATCTCAAATTAATAATCTTAACTATTTTGACCAAACTTAGCTATTCTTATTCTCTGTAAAGATTTTTTCGTATTTGAAAATTTAACCAAACTCAGTGATTATATTGTTGTAAGTTTATTGTTTATGTCAATTGATATCATAGCTAAATTGTGTCAATCCAAAGATTAAAGGATATGTTAATTGATATCAAAACTAAGTTGTTCATATTGGGATTAATATATAATTTGGTCTTTAAACTTGTCATTTCCAATTTATATGGTAACTGATGTTGAAAATTTCCTATGGTGACTCTTTAACCCAACTTTGGGCTTCATGTTAGTCCCTAGTGGCGTTATATTTGGAAGGAACGTTAATTTTTTGTGATATGACAATTTTGCCCTCATTTTTGCTGAGTAAGATGTCCACCTGGAATTAATTTGGCGAGAAGGTGAGATAGAAAAAAGTTAAAAAGAAAAAATAACGGCATCATGATTATCCCTTTTCCTTATCTTCCCGAGACTCCTGTATATATATATATATATATATATATATATATATATATATATATATATATATATATATATATATATATATATATAAACCTTAATGATTCATCATCATCATCATCGTCATCAAACCTTACCTTAATAGAATTGTTTTCCCCCACCTTTGCCCTAATTTTGTCTTCTTCAAACAACAAATCCTCCCCCGTCGATGATGAAGAATTTTGATTTGTATAGCATATCCTAGTCGATGTTGATCGGAAGTTGGATTTATGTTCCTCACACTCACCAAGCCTAGTCCCATCTCTTTCAAGCATGTGCTCATCATGGTTGCCCGTCATGTGTTCAACGAAATGCTAGAGTGGAACAGTGTGTCTTGGACTGCTATCATTTCTGGTTATGCCCAACATAATAGAACCAATAAGTGCTTAGATACATGGTAGCATGTCATCGACCGACTGAATTGGCATATGCCGGCGTGCTTACGTAGTGTGATGGTGACCGTGGCAGCCAGGTGTAGTAGACCAGAACCTTAGAAAGTAGAATCTGAGAAAGAGTTGGTGTTGGATGGAATTGACCAGAGTGATGGGGCTCGAAGATGAAGGAGAATCGCTAAAGACATGAATGGCGGCTGTAGCTTTGCGGTATTGACTAGAAATGGTGGATCTCGGTCGGATTCAAGAAAGTAAACCGAAATGAGGAGATGTTTGTCAGAGGAGAGACAGAGATGGAGTGAGATGGGTTACTGCTTGAGTGTTTGCTAGGTTGATGAAGGATGAGAGAAAAATTGACGATAACTTTAAAAAGATGGCTGGAGATTTAGAGAGAAAAGACCTTTTCTAAAAAATATTTCGATTTTTTTTCTTTTTATATTTTACTTTAGGTCAATTTCCATCTCACCTTCTCGCGAAATTAATTTACAGGTGGATATCCTACTCAGCTCAAGTGAAGGCAAAATTGTCATTTCACAAAACTTTAACATTTCTTCCAAATATAACGCCACCAAAAACTATCATGAAGCCAAAAGTTGGGTTGAAGAGCCACTATAGGAAATTTTCAAAATTAGTTGTCGTATAAATCATAAATGACAAGTTCAAGGACCAAATTATATATTAATCCCTCATATTGGTATTGTGGATTTAGGAAACCTCGTAGTCTAAGTAATCCTTAAATTAATATGGATTAATATATAATTTGGTCCCTGAATTTGATAGTTTTGATTAAAATGGTAATTGATGTTGAAGATTTCCTACGTCGATTCTTCAACTCAACTTTGGGTTTCAAGTGAGTCTCTCGTGGCGTTATCTTTGGAAGGAACTTTAATTTTTTTATAAAATGATAATTTTGCCCTTACTTGATGCTGAAGAAGATCCACGTGGCAACAAATGCTAAGATTGGAAAAATTGACTTAGAGTATATATATAAAAGTTGGTGAGGTGTACTATGGTTGTGCCACTTTGCCACCTTTTGATAAATCTTCATTGTAAAACATCCATATGGAGGTTTAAAAACTCTTTATTTTCTATCCATTAACTAATAATAATACATATTGATAATCAATATGATAATGAGTATTACTATTAGTATATATAACCATCTTTTATTATCAATAGTAGAAGATTTATATTTTAAAAAAAGTACAACTAACACTACTTCTAACCAATGTGGGTTAAAACTTTTTTACTAATAATAAAAGGTGGGAGTGAGATACAACTCTTCTATTGGTAACAAAATGTGTGGTTTTTAATCTAATGACTTTTAAAACTAACATCAATTTATAACTAATATAAGTAACATCTCTTCTAATGGTAATTTTAGTAGAGATGTATTTCATATTGGTTATAAATTGATGTTGGTTTTAAAATTCTTTTGAAAAAAAACTTCTACTTATCATCCTAGAAGAGATGTATATATCTTATATTATTTAGAAAAAGATGTTAGTTTTAAAAGTCTTATACAAAAAACTTCTACTCTTATGATCAATAAAAGAAATGTATCTCACATTGTTTAAAAAAAAAATTAGATTTTAAAGTCTTTAAACTAAAGACTTTCACTCTTACAAGAGATGTATCTCACATTGGTTACAAAATATTCTACTATTATTATCAATAGAAGAGATGTATCCCACATTTGTTAGAAATTGATGTTGGTTTTTTTAAAAAAAATTCATCGAAGCAGGAGCGGCACCCTGCGAGATTTTATTAATTGAAGAAAAAAGATACAAACTTGAGGGGGACAACCAGTCTTGCCCTTTGAAGGGAGGACAAAGGAGCCTAACCTTGAAATGAAATACATAATGAACCAAACAGAGGCCAAAAGACTAAGACCTAGATCTAATATAAGGAGTATCATACTTATCCAATAAAATAGAGCCACGGATACAAGAAGGAATAGAGCAAATGTCATGGAATTGAGAAGAAGATTCAGAATCACACCCCAGATTAGCAAGGAGATCTGCCACACTATTAGCATCTCTATAACAATGTGAAAATTTGAAGTCCATGTCCTTCTGAGTATCCCGAACTCGATGAAGGATAGCCCAGCAAGCCCAAGGGATTTTATGATTGGCCGTAAGACAACCAACAAGAACTTTAGAATCCAACTCGATGAAAGCTCCTCTATATCCAGCATTTCGAAGCAAAAGGACTCCTTCCAACAAGGCTCTAGCTTCAGCAACAATATTAGAAGAATTACCATAGAAGGAAGAATAAGCATAAATAAAATCCCCGGAATAGTCACGAATGATACCCCCTCCCCCACTCGAACCCGGATTGCCACGAGACGCACCATCAGAGTTGAGTTTGACAAATGGGGAAGGAGGTTTAATCCATCTAATAACCCGAGAAAGGTTTGAACCTGAATGCAGCTGAGTCAGAGAGGCTGAATGAGCTGAAAGCAAGGCATGAAGATCCTTACGAATTGTGATGATCAAAGAGGCTGAAGAGAGGCGAATATCCTCAAAAATAATCATATTTACGCTTTTCGGATGTGCCACAAAATCGAGAATAGGAATGGCTAAATGAACCAAAGATTTAGATTAAGCGGCCACCACGAGAAGCAACATTGCTGAATAGAAGAATTGCAGATCTTAACCTGAAATTCGACACTGAAAGCCGACCAAATTTGAGCTGCTAAAGGACTTTGAAGGAAGACATGATCAAATGTTTCGCGATGACCATCTGGGCAGCATAAGCACTTAGAAGCCAACTGAAATCCCTTAGACAAGAGAGCTTCATCAAGAGGAAGCCGACGGTGAAAAAGGCGCCACATAAACGCTAAGGCTGCCGGGATTTTAGCGCCAAAAAATTTGGTGAGAGAATAGAGGGTTTAGGAGTTACGAGATCTTGCCGGGCCGAGGATAAAGAGAAGCGCCGAAGAAGAGAATCAACAAGGAGAATTGTCTTCGTCATGCGAGATAACAATGCTGATCTGAATGCGCTGACGGTCAAAATTCGAGAGATAAGCAGCAATTGAAGGATTTAAAGTAGAAGAATCGATGAAGAGATCTCGAACTGTGGAAGCTGTAATCTGAGGCGATTGAGAAATAGGACCCCCATCAAGCCACATATCAAACCACGGGGAACACTGACCCCGACCAATTAACCATTTAAGGTGCCGCTCCACAAAAGGCCGAATTGTCAACATTCGGCACCATATATGAGAACCTCTAGATAAAGTCTGCGCTGGATGAGATCGACGGCAATATTTGGCCATGAAGAAGCTGGACCAAAGAGATTTAACAGTGCGAAACCTCCACCAAATGTTTGCAGAATAAGCATTGGAAATATCGCAAAAAGAGCGAATACCAATACCCCCCTCAAGGCGGCAAGCAACAGCGGGACCAAGATATCCGATTTGTTTGTGTTCGATTTGACCCAGAAAAAAATTGGCAAACATTCTTTCAAGCGGTGAATAAAGAAATTGGAGGATCAAGAGCCGCCAAATGATAAGCCGAGATGGAATGAAGCCTGAATTAATAAGAGTTATCTTACCCGCCGAAGACAAAAAACCCCCAATCCAAGAGTCTATACCGGATCTCAGCTTTAAGAGGAGGGGTTCAAAGTATTTTTTTAATTTACGACCACTAAATAAAGGGCAGCCCAGGTAGATGAGAGGAAACTCCTTCCGAGAAAAATTCAAAGCAGCCACTATGGAATTGATACGGGCTGAAGGCAACTTTGCCGAAGTTGTGAAGCTGCTTTTGGAGATGTTAATGGATTGACCCGATATTTGTTCATAATCTGAGAGGAGCTGTTGGTGTTTAGCAAGGGAAGGAAGACTACCATTACAAAATATTATAATGTCATCTGCAAAAGCGAGATGAGATATTATCGAGCGACCACTAGCGGAGGAGAGAAGGAGAGACTTGGGGCTGGAAGCATGGAGAGCATTAAGGCTTCGACTAAGGACTTCGGCCTATAATAAAGAGGGCGGGCAGAGAAAGAGGATCTCCATGGCGAAGGCCTCGAGAAGAATGGAAAAATCCCGTAGGGGAGCGTTAACCAAGGCAGAAAAAACCGGTTATCCGATATAAGTCTCCAGACCATGTCAATGAAGGTTTCACAAAAACCAAATCGACGGAGAACTTTGATGAGGAAGAACCAATCAACTCTGTCAAAAGCCTTTGACATATCCAATTTCATAATGATGTTGGAACCGGGAACCTTCTTGTCAAGATAGGTCATTAACTCTTGAGCGAGAAGAATGTTGTCCTGAATAACTCGGCCCCGAACAAATCCACTTTGATTAAGGGAGATAATCTCTGGAAGAATGCAAGCAAGACGAGATGCAAGAATCTTGGATATCACTTTGTTGCTGAAATTACAAAGGCTAATGGGCCTAAAATCTCCAAATGAAGACGGATGATCAGTTTTCGGGATGGAAATGATGAGAGTTCTCGTCCAGCTCTTGGGCAAAGAAAAGCCAGCAAAGAAGTCCAAAATAGCAAAGACATGAAAATCGACCAATAATGTCCCAAAGCAATGAGAGAAAAACAAACCGAAAATCCATCCGAACCTTTGCCTTTGTTGCCATTCAAGTCAAAGACAGCCGATTTGACCTCATCAAGAGAGGGGAAGGCAGAAAGAGAAGTATTCATTTCCCTCGTGATAAGAGAGGGAATAGCAAGAAGACAATCATTATCAAAAGTAGAGGTGCCCTGAAGCTGAGATTGGAAGTGCATAACAGCCTGTTGCTTAATGTCATCTTCAGTTGAGTAAGTTTGTCCATCAGTACCAAGAATGGAGTGAATATGAAGATGACGCCTAGCCTGTTGAACTGAATCGTGAAACAGCTTAGAATTACCTTCTCCATCCTTAAGCCATTTAATTTTGGTTTTCTGTCTCCAATATAACTCTTCATTTTTAAGAGCCAATTTTAGCTGAGCATGGGCCAGATTCATAGCAGCCCTATCGACATTAGATTTAGTGGCCTCGAAAAGAAATTCTGCGCGCTGCACTTCATCTTCAGCAGTTTGAATGGCTGTGAATATATTACCAAAAACTTCTTTATTCCAAGCCTTCAAAGCCTGTCTACAAAGAGTCAACTTCTTAGCAAAAATAAACATGGGCCGACCTATAATATCTTTCTGCCAATGCTCCTTAATTAAAGGAAGAAAAGAGGAGTGGGAGGTCCAAGCATTGAGAAATCTAAATGATGAAGGATGGGATGAACTTTCCTGAACAATATTGATGAGGAGGGGAGCATGATCAGAGAAAGTGCGGCTCAAATGACGAACATTAGTTGAGCGAAAAAATTGTTGCCAAGAATTATTGCTGAGCATGCGATCTAGCCGCTGAAAAATAGAAGCCTGGCCATCTCTAGAATTCCACCAAGTGAAGTCGCTTCCAGAATAGCCAAGGTCGAAAATGCTTGAAGCGGACATGCATGAATGGAAATCCATAGCCCCTAAACGGTCCCAGCCATTACCACCCGATTTTTCTTCCGGAGAAAGAATTATGTTGAAGTCTCCTCCAATAAGCCATGGAGTAGAGCCAAAAGATACACTTAAATCCATGAGATCAGCCCATAAAGTTTGACGAATATGAACGTCACAGTTGGCATAAACACACGTAACAACAGCCGAGCGCGACCATTTAAAATGCTTGGCTTGCACTGTAAGATGTTGATCCGTGTCATACAAGACATTACAAGTAAATGAAGATTTAACAAATAACCAAATCGAGCTACGATGATTGGAATAGCTAAGTTTGAATCGAAGTCGTTTAGCAATACGGGAAATCTGATTAATGTCCAGCATGGGCTCAAAGATGGCAATCATTGTGATGTTATGAAGCTTAATAAGTCTCTTTAATCGACCAGTAGAAGAGTCATTACCAATTCCTCTAATATTCCAAAAAAGAAGGTTAACAGCCATAGGAAATATTGGAGGAGATCCGAGCTTTAGACCTTGTTGTGATAGTTGAAGCAGCCAACTTATTTTTCTTTTGAACAGCCCCCTTTGTAACAGGAATATATGTGTCCAAGTTGAGTTGATCGAAGAGATGAGCATTAGAAGCAATGTCAGTATCAGGTCGAGAGCCAACGTCAGTTTCTGCAAAAGTTTCATTGCCCGAATCAATATCATGATCAGAATCAGTATCTTCGCTGAGGACAGAGAAACGATTAGGAGAAAGAATCAGATCAACAAGCTGAAGAGGGGGATCTGCTTGGGGTTCATCAGCCTCATAATTACTAACATTAGGGTTTTGATCAACATTAGGATTTCGATCCAAATTAGTGCATGGAGACTCGGTTGTGCAATGAGTAGGAGGAGCCATTGTGGTAGCAACCTGAGCCACAAAAGAAGGATCTTGATCAGTAGAAGTATGCGAAGGAGGAGGGTTAGGCTTACCATTGTCAGGAGCTTGAGGGGCCGCTGTTGAAGAAGTATGTCTTGTATCATTGGACGTTGGCATAGGCTGATTATCACTCGGGCTAGCAGATTTTTTCGGGGTCCAACGAGCAGTAGGAGGGGGTGGCGGTGGAGGTTCAGTTTGCATCTCTTTACGAGCCGATAAGGAGGGGTTTTTGATCTTGCATGAGAGCTCAAAATGTCCTTGTCGAAGACAATGAGAGCAATAGATAGGAGTGTTCTCGGCTTCAAGAGGCTGCCAAAAACTGGGGTAAACAGATCCACAGTCGACCCATATGCGAGAAGGAA
>CM028379.1:123912326-123967326 GCA_013146195.2 Codonopsis lanceolata | reverse complement strand
AAATCGTCCTTATCAAATGCAGCGAATGCGTCTAGTGAGAAGTACGCCAGTGGATCCATCCAACTGCTTTCTTCCATTTGAATTTGATACCTCGTAGCTGCTACGGTGCCCGACAGTGGAAGCAGGAGGGCGGTGATGTAGTTGATGTCGAAGAAGAAGAAGTCAAAGCAGGGTCTGAGTGAGGAGAGTCCAGATCTGGAGGTGGTTTTGACCAGATCTGGGTTGGGGCGGAGATGAAGATTCGCTGGCAGTCAACTACTTAACCTCCTGTTCTTCTTCCCCACATTTCCATATCAACATTGCTCTAGTAAATGATTGATCTGAATTTGATTTAAGCTTTGATTTTTGGGTTTAATTTCTAAAGGTTAAAGTTAAAATCGAACAAATTAAACCAAGATGAAGTAAATAAAACTTTTCAAGCAGTGAGCATGACGGCAGAATCCCCTGGGTTGAAATTAGAAGAACCCAATTATATTCATATAAAATCGCTTGTCCTCTGTCACTGTTCCTCCCCCCTCCAATTTACTCATCTTCGGCCTCCGAAGAGGTTTTGATTAGTTGTTCTTCGAAATGGGGAAAATGGTTTTTCATCTTTCTACACACTTGTTAGTGACTATGGGTGTCGGGGTGAGAGACGAAGGTGGGTTGTGCTCATCATTCGGGCGTTCCCGTTGTCTTTGTCTTCTTCGTCGCCGACTTTGCTCATCGTTCGGGCGTTCCCATCGCCCGGCTCTGACTCTGACTCTGATACAAATACTCTCGCTCTCTCTCTTTCATAAATGGGGGTTTGGATTTGTGTGGAGTGAGAGAGTAGGTTTTACAGAGACAAAGAGAGAAATGAGTTGAAAAATCGGGGAGATCGGACAATATCGATCGTCAAAACTATGTGGGGGATGGATTTTTTGGAACTCAAATCCAATGACAATTTTGTATGAAGATGAACCCAGATATGAAACAAATGTTCTATTATTTACATTTGGACTTTTTTTTAATTATAATTGTTCCTCCCTTTTGTTTGTGTTTTCAGTTGGTTTTTAATATCACAAAGTTTTAATATTTACAGGGGCAAAATAGGAAAATCACATAAAATTAACGTCATTTTCTAATGTGTGTTAGAAAATGAGTTCACTTGTAACTGGACTAAAATTGAATGATCAAAATATATATTTCAAACTTTTGGTGGTTGAACTACAAAAAAGTGGAAAAGTTAGATGGCATATTTGTTTATTTTGTCAATCCAAAATTGTTTAAGAATTGTACACTATCGTGAGCAATTCTTATACGGGGATTGTTACTAAAAATTCTTGTTTAAGAATTGTAAAGAATTCGGTCAAGGAGAGAGAAACACGCACGTTACACATTACAACTTGTTTTTTTTTTTTTTTACTTTTTTGGTATAAACATTAAAATGTAATATAAATAAAGTACTCTCTTCGTTCCTAAATTATTGTCCTAGTTGACCCGGCGCACAGATTAAGAAAAAATAATTGACTTGATTATTTATATTGGTTTAATATCTAGTTTTTTTAAAGTCCATATGTATGTAGCCCATAATTAAAGTATGATGAAAAAGTAAGAGTAAAGTGGTAAAAGTGATGTTCTAAAAAGGTAAGTTTCAAACTGGATAATTATTTCGGGACGGACAAAAAAAAAAGGAGGACGATAATTTAGAGACGGAGGAAGTAGATAATTTAATAGTGAGATTTATGTAAGAATAAAAGAATAATTAAAACAATTGCAAAGAATAAATTTTAAGAAAACAAATTCTTAAAATATATAAATGGCGGTGGAAATCGATGAATTCGTTGGAGAATTAATTAGATGCTCTAATGAACCGAAGTGACAGCCTGACAGGTTGGTAGGGTGGGTGAATTAGCAAACCAAGTGAGAAGAAGACACGCATATGCAATTGAAGTGGTAGTTGCACTAGCTAGTAGATACTAATAGCAGTAGGGCAGCCTAGACAATAAAGCTGATTTTGACGCCAACCAATGAAGCAAGAGCACATTATTATTATTATTATTATTATTATTATTATTATATGTTCCAAAATTATCCGTATATTAAGAAAAATTTCGGAAAAACGATTATTTTAAAACAAATATCTATTAATAATTAAATTAAATAGTGCGTTAATTTAATTTTGGGAATATTAGTTACTAGTGCGTTAAGTGGGTTTGTTTGAAACTTAAAATCCAAGCAGTAGTATATAAATTAAATCAACTCTCTCTCACTCACTATCCCTCCCAAACATCAACAGATCCAGTTGTTGTGAGACTATAGACTATAGTACGGGTATGGAGTTGAAGAGAAGGGCAGTTTGGTCAGCCATATTAGTTACACTAGTAGTTTCATTGATCGGGACATACGTGGAAAGAGCCGAGGCCGCCGCCGACGACGGTGGACTTAAAGTAAAAATCACCAGCACAATTGGGTGTAACGCAACCATGAATGGAGCGTGTAATGAAGAAGAAGAAGAATTCCTTATGGATTCAGAAGTGAACAGAAGGCTTCTTGCTGGCAGCTTTAATAGACTTCTTAATGGTCTCCAGAGACCACCAATTTGTGATGCGACGAGATACGGTAGCTGCATAGGCCACCAGCTCCACGGTGTTAAAAACAAACCTTGCACCTTGACCCAAAGGTGCGTCCTTTGAAACCTTAATCTCTATTTTAAAATAATTTTTGGCATTTCTTGGTTTAAATAAGGAAAGATTGAATCTTATGATGGTATGTCAATGTTTACAGGTCTTGTAGATAGCGTATAATATATGCAAAGAGGATGGACGAGACGACGAGACGGATCCATTACTCTTTTTGTGTTGTGCAAATGTGCTACTACCAGTATTTGTTTGTCTTGACTCTTGAGCAACAATCGCCTCGTTTTTACTTTTTACTATCCAAACAAGGTTTGTCATATTGGCACATCTACATATCTATATATTAAATAAATGTTTATACCTTGTGTTTTTAACTTTTTACGGCGCCGTTGCATGTTATTTGTACATGTGATTCACATCTACAATTACATTTACATTTATATTCTGTTCGAAATCTTTTAATACTATCAATACTCAATAGGTATTATAGCTATTTTTTGTTAACACAACATTACAAACTGATTAAGAAAAATAATTTATTTGATCATTAATATTAGTATAATCTCCTTTAAGTTGTTTGTATAACAAAAAGAGAGACTGAATTTACCTAAGATAAAATCAAAAGCAACCGAATAAATCAAGTTAATGAGTAAATTTTGGTATAAACCATAATTATACCCAAATTTACCCACTAATATGAAAAAGAATATACGGTTTATTTTAATGTATTAAAGTATTTTACGGTACAGCAAACAGTTAAAACATTTTCTGTACAATTTTTACACAAAAAATATTCAACAAGAATCTTAATTACATTCGATTGACACTAATCTAAAAAAAAGATGAAGGCGATTATTATTATTAACACAGCATAGCATGAATTGGAGCATCATTCTCCCAGACAAAAATTAGGACAGCATAGACCCCTTCACATATGCTCCGAGATAAATTTGAATTCGGAATTATATGTTACGTCGCTACATATTCATTTGAAATAAGAAGACATCGGCAACGGAGGTGGTGGAAGAGTGGGACAGATTGGGAAAGGGAATAAGAGATGGGTACATCTACTCTGTAGTGTTGGTTCACCAAATCGGATAGAGTTTACGTAAATTTATTTGAGTTGGATAAGCTTGTATTAAGTATTACGGATCTAAATTTATAAAATATGAAATGTTATCTGTAACTTAAATTCAATAAAAAATAACACTCGTTGAAACAATCACTAATTATGTATCTAATGATTTATTATCGCATGAGTATCAAGTAAAACATGCAGCGAAATAATTAATAAACGAATCAAATAAAGAGATACCAAGCTGTAATTTATGTCTACAAGTAAAACACTTGTAAACGATGTCTCATTGCAAAACTTCCACTATATTAAAAGATTGCAATTGTTTACAATATAAAAACAAATCGTTTAAAGAGTGAAAATCATTACGAAAACTCCTAAGAGAAAAGATATATCTAATATATGCTAAACACTCTTGAATACATCAACAAATCAAAAGAACACTAAAAGTTTAGGGCAAAACAGTGAACATCGAAGCAATGAGCCTTCTGATGATGTATCAAAACTCTCTCTCAAAATTCTCTGCTTGGGTTACTCAACGTCCAAGGATGTTCCTTTCTTTTATAGAACTCTAGGAAACATGTCCAAAAAAACAACTTAACAAGGCAATATTAGGATTATGAAAGAGTTATTAAAGAAATAAATTTCTAAATCCTACAAGTTAGGAATTGTCATATTAGAATCCTTAAAGAAGACAATGATCAAACTTTCTAGCAATTACCTAAAAATGCAATAACAACATATGCTCTAAAAAAACAGAAAAATGGCTAGACTCAATTTTTTAGGATTCGCTAAATTGTTTATATATGCACAACATGCCTGCATACATGCATAGTTTAGATTTTTGTTTGTATGTATATATATTACAGATGTGTTTTCCAGTTGTATATTATTACAAATATGTGCAAAAGTCAAAGTAAAAGACCATTCGGTCTCCTTGGTAGTTGTGGCCTTTCTTCTTGATGTCCAGATTGAAGGCTCGCACTTGGTAATTTTTGGGGTCAATGCCCAGGGAATACCAAGCAGACACGTCTTCCTCGCATGTCAAGTTGTCCCACTTCATCGAGGCTGGGGCATCGGCTACAGGTTGTTTACCCTTACAACGAGTAGCTCTTTTTCTTTTTTTCCCGAGGAGCACTCGTGCTCGGGGATTCAGACCCTGAACGTCTGTCCTTTTCGACAGACGCCTGGTCGTCCACAACATTGAAGTTTTGAGCATCTTCTTGCTCGTGTTTATCATTGAAATTGTGGCCACCACTTTTCTCAACCTCAGCGTCTACATCTTTTCCACTGGAGGCCATCAGAGATTTCTGCTCGTAGGTTTCAGGCACTCCAGGAGCTGTTAAGGTCTCGTCAAGCTAGTTCCTTAAGAGCTACTAGATTCAACATCGTAGCTTTTTTCCTGCTCGCTTAAAGCTCCAAGGTCATAGCTGCGTTCTTCCATTTCTGAGCCGCTCTCCTCACAAG
The DNA here is from genome assembly GCA_013146195.2 of Codonopsis lanceolata. NCBI lineage: Eukaryota > Viridiplantae > Streptophyta > Magnoliopsida > Asterales > Campanulaceae > Codonopsis > Codonopsis lanceolata. The sequence continues at coordinate 123,962,184 of CM028379.1, read as the reverse complement.
AAGACATCCTACATGAATCGAGGAAAGACATTAGTTCCTCGTGAAAATAGGCAAGAACTATCAAATAATTCCTTGACAAGCCTTCCGTCTAAAGAGGAAGTGTGGGCAGCCATCAAGTCTTTCAGCCCCACCAGTGCTCCGGGGCCCAACGGTTATACATGATGGTTTTTCCAGGGTTGTTAGCCGATTATTAAAAGGGAGGTTATGGGTGCGGTTTTGGACCTTTTTTCAGGGCGGTGCTATACATCGAGGTCTTTCTATGGTAACCATAGTTCTCTTTCCAAAGGTGGCGAGTCCTGAGAGCTTGGGCGATTTAAGGCCGATAAGTTTATCCAACTTTGCGGCAAAAGTCATCTCTAAAATCCTGGCCACTCGTTAAGTCCTGATACTCCCTAGGTTAATTTCTAATCAGTAGTTGGGTTTTGTGAAAGGGCGCAGTATTCAAGATAACATTCTTCTGGCACATAAGTTGGTTCAGCGTGTAGACACTAAAACTCGTGGTGGCAATGTAGTTTTCAAAGTTGACATGTCGAAAGCGTATGATAGACTGGAATGTTGTTTCCTTCAGTGCTCTCTTCAAGCCTTTGGTTTCAGTTCAGGTTTTTTGTGTGTTGATTCAGCAATTGCTCCATAACAGTTGGTATTCATTCAAGATCAATGGGACTTCTTCGTTTTTTTTCAAAGCCAACTGGGGGTGCGACAGGGTGATCCGATCTCTCCAATGTTATTCATTTTCGCGCAAAAGGTTCTTTCCTACAATATCAACCAGTCTGTTTTGCAAGGTTTGATTCAACCCTTCATGCATGGGCGAGAGGGTGTCTTGATTACACATCTTCTCCATGCGGACGATATGCTTCTTTTTTGCAATGATTCAAAGTGGTTTCTTTTCCTCGAAACAGTGGTCGTGTAGACATGTCTTGCGCATTGAGGGATGGTCGGGTTATAGTCACAAGGTGTGGCCGAGGAATTATTTGGGGCTTCCTCTTTTCAAAGGTCGTTTAAAAAGATCATACTTTGAGGATTTGGAACGTAAGGTGACGGGTAGGATTCAGGGGTGGCGTAATAAGCTTCTCTCCTTTGGTGGAAAAGTCACGCTCCTCAAGTCCATCTTGTGTAGTCTTCCCATCTATGCCTTGGCCACTTTGAAGGTTCCCAAGACGGTTCTTCACCGTATTGAGTAGAAAATGGCATACTTTCATTGGTGTGCTCGTGGAGAACGACGCACTCATTGGATAGCTTGGCACCGTGTGTGTCTGCCTTTGGCTGAGGGGGGGCTGGGCATTCGGCCTCTTTCTCAGATTATGGATTCACTTCATGCCAAGCTTGCTTGGAGGGCTCTCAACATGCAGGGGATGTGGGCTTGGTTTTGCGTGGGAAAATATGGTTTGGATGAGTTGGCTGGTTCGCGATATTTTACTCCGTCTTGGAAATTGGTGTGGCTCTCGATTGGTTGGCCCTCTTCCTTTGGATCATACTCTTTCAGTTACAACCGCGATGCAGCAGCTTGGTGATATCCTTTTGGTAGTTCCTCCTGCGGTTCATTGTTTGGTCCAGCAGATTAGTTGTGATGCTTCCATGCCTGACAGGTTGATTAGTGAGCTCACCCCGTCGGGTGATTTCATGGCCAACACTTTTTGGAATCATTACCAAGTTCATAGTCCGTTAATGCGCTGGGCGCAACTTATTTGGCAATCCTGGCTTCCTATGCGAGTGAGTTGCTTCCTCTGGAAATTGTTTCATAATGCACTGCCTTTGGATGCTAATATTCAGGCACGTCAGGTGCCGCTAGTTTTTTGTTTCCGTTGTTGTGGTGTCACACCCTCAACTAAGACCATGACTCATCTTTTTGTTCACTCTCGGGTGGCTACTAGTTTATGGTCCTTTTTTGCAGAGCGCTTCCGTGTAACCAAGCAGTATACCAGTCTTGATCACCTCTTTGCTGTGTCGCTGCGGTCTCAGATAGGGGTGACAATGTTTAGTATCTTTTCCTTTACGTGTTGGGAAATCTGGAAGGCGCTTTGTGCTGTTATTTTTAAGAATAGTAAGATGCATGGGAATCAGATAGCAGCTCGGGTTCTTGAAGGTGTTAGAGGAGTTCTTTTGTGCTTCACTCCGAAGTCCATGAGCAATCGTGATGCATGTGTGGCCATGCAGTCTTTTCAGTTGTTGATCAGGCGAGTTCATGCTAGGTGTGGGGACTGGGTGCGTTGGTGGCCCCCGGGCTCTGGTTACAAGCTTAATACGGATGGTTCGTCTAAAAATGGGAGGTGCACAGGAGGCGGGGTAGTCCGGGATGCTCAAGGGGTGTTTGTTTGTGCCTTTTCTAGCGACTATGGACAAGGTACTAATATGAGGTCAGAAATTATGGCCCTTAGAGAGGGGATTCAGCTTTGTCATTCTCTTATGCTTGATTTTGTAGTGGTGGAGTCTGATTCGTTAACGGTGGTTAGTGTTTTAACTAAAGGGCATCATGAGCCATGGAGGTATGTTTACCCTCTCTCTTATGCGGCTTTACTTTGCAGCATATCTTTTGGGAGCAGAATATGGTGGCCGATTGGTTAGCTGCTTTTATGCACGAGCATGAGAGTCAGATTGTTTTTTCGGATTATTTATTATTACCGGTAATCGTTAAGAGGACTTTGGCCTTTGATTCTTCTGGCTTACATAGTTTTAGGAAATAGTTTTCTTTCCTTTGTATTTTCCTTTCAAAGGTTAGGCTCTTTGCTCCCGCTATTCGGGTGGCTGGTTGTCCCCCTTTAGTTTGTATCTTTCTTTATTTATGCTATCTCGCAAGTGCCGCCCTGCTTTTCCAAAAAAGAAAAAAAGAAAAAAAAGGGTTTACGTTTCAAACCAGTGAACAGTGCTACCACCTTCAGAAATCTACTTGGGATGAAGAGGAAAAGCGGGCAAGGCGGGTAGCCACTACGTCGACCCCCCTCACCGTCGGCCAACGTACTAGAAGGAATGGAGCCCAGGGTTGTCATTGATCCTGAAAATCCCCAACCCGTACTAGGGCAATTGCCACGGGGGAAGATTCCCCAGTGAGTGTCAGACTGTGCACGAGATGGGATGAGCTGCATTCCTGCCTTCTCGCTACGTGGTCTGGCTGCCTTGCATTTTTCCTGCTTGTATTATCTGTTGAATTTTGTTGACTTTAATTTTTCTGATGGCAAAACACACCTTTGGAGCCATTATACTTTTCGAAAGATTGCAATTAGGCTACTGAGACGTCAAAATTTTCGGAACGGCCACTGTACCAGACTTATCTTGCACGTTAACCCCTTTTTTGGATGGACGTTAAGTTTGAACGTTAAGGTTTGTTAAATGTCTATTTTGCCCCCATCTTCATAGTCATCACTGTCTTCGGACAAAGTAACCCAGATCTGGGTTTTAAAACTCAGATCTGGTTTACATTCGCCTGGATGAAAACCCGTATTAGGCTGCTGTTGCTAAGGAGGTTGGGGAAGACGATTCTCAATTTCGTGAGTGGATGGTTAAGTTTGATGTTACAAATGAGGTGTTTAGGAAGTTGCCTGTGATGGATGGTTTCTCCATGGATAATTCTGATACTACTGTTCGTATTGTGGATTTGAAGGGGTTTCTTGCTATTTTGGTGTATTCGCCTGGGAAAGAACCAAATAAGTTGAAGGGTTTTCTCTCAATGGCATAGGACAATGCAGGATGAGCGTCTCTGAGAGCTAATGTGTACACGCCACTGGGCGAATACCGGCTGTGGTAAACAATAGCTCCGTTTCGTGGTCCTTGCACTCGCCGGTTTCTGCCGCTTGCACTCTCAATACTTGTGGCCATTCTCAAATCCGTCCACTAGTTCGACATCGGTTTCGCTCCATCCACCGGCTTGGCTTGCCTTCCGTCGTCTCTCTGTAGGTAAAGTCAGCCGGTCTTTGGAAAAACTAGTTAGGGAAAGGACGAGATTGATGTGAGCCAGAACAACTTCATTGAAGATTTCCCCTGGGGTTTAAGCAGAGCTCTAGGCTTGAAATCAAGAAATGGTTCACCCAATTCCAAGCAAGATTGGTGAGTTGCCTAAACTTGAAGTTCTTGAGTTATGGCAAAATTCTTTGCCTGGTCCTTTGCCCACGAAACTTGGGGTGAATTCACCTCTGCAGTGGTTAGATGTGTCTTCAAATTCATTGCGATTTCCAAATGTTTGGTAGATAAAAATTTGTAAACTCAGATCTGAGTTTTAAAACCCAGATATGGGTTACTTTGTCCGAAGACAGTGATGACGATGAAGATGGGGGCAAAATAGACATGTAACAAAACTTAACGTTCAAACTTAACGTCCATCCAAAAAAGGGGTTAACGTGCAAGATAAGTCTGGTACAGTGGCCGTTCCGAAAATTTTGACGTCTCAGTGGCCTAATTGCAATCTTTCGAAAAGTACAGTGGCCCAAAGGTGTGTTTTGCCTTTTCTGACTTTTGTTGTCAATATTGTAGATATGAAGCAACTTAATGATGCCAGCAAGTTTCTGCAGGCTGCGAAGAAGGGATCCACGAAAAGGAACACCCAGCTCGCAGCTCTAAAGCTTGCCTCTCTCCCCACAATTCCTGCTACTTCTTCCGGGCGAGGAGCGTGCCGAAGTCGTACTGAAACGAGCAGGGCTGCTCATGTAGTCTCCATTGTTCCTCTTACCCCCGCTGCTTCTTATCAAGCCATTCCAACTATCATTCCAACTCTAGCGATGCACTCCATCACTCCCCTCTCGAGCAAGAGACCTGCTACTGACTCGCCCTTGGGAAGGATGACCAGGGCACAGATAGAGAAAAACGAGCAGGGAACGTCTGGCTCCTGAGTTCCCTCGTGGCAAAAAGAAGACTTCCAAATGCCAGAGTCTCGGGAGAAAGCTGGCCAACTCATTGCCGAGATAGCTGATGTGCCCGACCTGGAAAGACTAAATATTTACAAGCGCATCAGTTATCCAGCTACGGTAGGGCTCAGAGTGATGAAGAGGCTCCGCTACAGTGGGGTCCGGAAGAGGAACGCTGAGCACTCAAGCTCTGTTCTGGTCGGTGAAATTGGCATGTGCATGGCCGAGGTAAAGAATGACTCCTTTGTTCACAACATCATTGAGGTTTGGGCGCTGCTTCTAATTTTGTTTTTTTTCATTTCCAAATGGCCACCAAAACTGAGCTGGTCTATGAGTGGTTGATGGAAAATGTCAATGCCAGTGCCATCCTGACCATCGAGAAGAACAAGTTGGAAGAACAGGTCAACTCCCTTCGATCCAAGCTTAAATAGAACGAAGAAGCTGTTACTGTAAAAGTGACATAACTCTCAAAAATTGAAGAGGAGAAGAGGACCCTGGAATCCCATCTTGACTTCTCCGAGAAGTTCGAAGAGGCTGCCATAAAAAATATCTTGGCGATTAGGAAGAAGCTCCGAGCAGCAATGAGCCAGCTAGAGCAGGCCAAGGTTGAGGCTGACGAGTAAGAGAAGAAGGTTAATGAGCTTGCCCAACCAAGTGAGGAGCAGAGGCAAGCTATAATCAATGTATACAAGAACTCCTTTGATTTCGCCGCCTGTGTCGAGGATAAAGGCTACCCGTTTTACCTCCAAGGTATAAACCATGTCCTCAGGTACATGTGCAGCGGGCTGGAGATCAAACCCGAGCTGCTTGCCAAGTGGGGTACCAACACACCATTTTGCCCCTCTGCCTGCTCTGGTCATGCACTGGTGCCTCTGAGGCTGCTCCTCTAGACATTCCCTCAAACAACTAGGCCTTCTTTTTCGACCTACGTGCCATAACACTTGTAATTTTGATACTTTTCCTGCAAAACAATTTTTCATTTGACGTGTAATACTGATGTCTTTTTTCAATATCGCTATATTTCTGTTGAACAATTTCTCAGCTCTTGATCATTAGATCGGTTTACCGAGCTTGTACATTACTACATCTTTTAGACTTTAGGCACAAGCTAAAATCCCAACTCGCTAACCGCTCAGACCTTAGGCACAGGCTAAGATCCAAGGTCGTGTTTCATGCCGTTCTTAGATAAAACTAAGATCCACATTCGAACACCAACCTTTTCAATCGAGTCAGAGACATATCGTGCTCGATAAAAAAGGCCTAATCGAAATAAAAATTGAACATATCACTCGAACACCAACCTTTTCAATCGAGCATAGACATACCATACTCGATAAAAAAAGGCATAATCAAGATAAAGATTGAACACATCACTCGAACACCAACCTTTTCAATCAAGCGGAAACATATCATTCTCGATGAAAAAGGCATAATTGAGATAAAAAATTGAATTCTATGCATACACATAGCCGGACTAATACCTTTTAAATCTGCCAAGGACCAACCTATGGCTTCTCTATATGTCCATAAAACTTTTAATAACTCGCTTCTTGTTCTTCCGTTAAATTCGCAGCAATTATAACGGGTAAAGTTTTACCCTCCCCAAGAAATACATATTTCAAATGGGATGGTAATGACTTTAAGTCTAATTCAGGAGGAGATTCAATAGATGGGGTAAACTTAGGAACTTCAAGTTTAACTTTTTCATTTTGTTCCTCCTTAGGAATTTCAGATTCCTCTTTTTCTATATGAATATCTTTATCTATCTTAGGAACTTCTAGTTCCTCATTACTTTCACTTTCAACTTTAAGAGCTTCAAGTTTGTCATTTTCCTTTTTAGCATCCTCCTCAAGGATCATCTACGAACATCTCTCGTTCTAACTCGTCATCATTTAAATTTGCTTCAAATTTTTGGGTTGTAAGATTTTCTATTTCATTTATCGAAAAGCAAGCATTCATATCGCTTGGTCTTTTAATGCATCAAAAACTAAAATTTCTACAGTTGCTCCCATAACTGTCATCGATAGCTTACCATTCCTAACATTAATCATGGTGTTGGTCGTGGCCACAAAAGATCTTCCTAAAAGAATAGGAACTTCATTATTCGTACATATCTTTCTTTCCATCTCTAGAACCATAAAATCAACCGGTATGATTAATTTATCAATTTGAACTAAAATATCCTCTACTATTTTTAAGGGTTGTTTGACCGAACGGTCGGCTAACTGCAAAGATATAGTAGTGGGTTTTAATTTTCCTAAACCTAATTGTTTGTAGACAGCAAAAGGCATTAAATTGATACTCGCACCTAAATCAAACATATTGTTCATCTTTTTCGAATTACCCAAAGAAACTTGGATATTGAAACTACCTGGATCTTTTAATTTAGGAGGGAGTTCAGGTTGTAATACTGCACTTACGTTTTCAGAAACAATTATTTTCTCGTTCTTTTCAAATTTGTGTTTTCTAGAGTGGAGATCTTTGAAAAACTTAGCATATGACAGAATGTTTTTAATAACATTGAGAAAAGGAAGATTAATATTCACATTGGACAACATATTATAGATTTCCGTAAATTGTTTATCTATCTTATTTTTCATTAACCTACCAGGGAATGGTATTGGTGGAACATATTGTAGAAGAGCAACATACGGTTCTTCAAGAGGTTATGCCTCTTGTTCTTTTTCTTTCTCTTGAGCATCTTCTTTTTCTTTATTTTCTTTTTCTAAAACTTCCTTTTCTAAAACTTCTTTTTCTTTGGCTTGAGTTTCTTCATCAGAATTATTACCATTGTTAGGAACTTCAGTAGATTGAATAGGATCACTTACTTCTTCTCCAATGACTTTACCACTACGCAGAGTAGTGATAGATTTAGCTTGTTCCGTTTGACTAAGGAACTTCCCTTTTTCTTTTCTTTTCAAGGCTTGATCAAGGTCACTTCGCAATGTGTCTAAAGTTTCCAATAACTGCCTGTTAAAAGCAGTCTGCCTATTTTCAAAATCATTAGGTTTCGCTTCTTTAATCTACAACTGTCCTTGCTTAGGAAATTGTTGAGGCTGTAAGGACTTATTTTATCCCCATGAAAAATTTGGATGATTTTTCTCCAACTTATTTGATTTGGATTTGTGCGAAATTAATTAAATTAACCATAAGGGGATTGGAGAAGAAGATGACTTGCAATAAATTTCATTATAACTTTCTTTTCAATAGGGATTATTTGTATGTTGTTCATGATTTGGATATAAAAACAAGATACCTTAGAGGTGCCCTTGGAAGTAGGAGGGCGGTGATGTAGTTGATGTCAAAGAAGAAGAAGTCAAAGCAGGGTCTGAGTGAGGAGAGTCCAGATCTGGAGGTGGTTTTGACCAGATCTGGGTTGGAGCGAGATGAAGATTCGATGGCAGTCGACTACTTAATCTCCTGTTCTTCTTCCCCACATTTCCATATCGACATTGCTCTAGTAAATGATTAATCTGAATTTGATTTAAGCTTTGATTTTTGGGTTTAATTTCTAAAGGTTAAAGTGCAGATTAGTGTTAAATCGAACAAATTAAACCCAAATGAAGTAAATCAAACTTTTCAAGCAGTGAGCATGACGGTGGAATCCCCTGGGTTGAAATTAGAAGGACCCAATTATATTCATATAAAATCACTTGTCCTCTGTCGTTGTTCCTCCCCCTCCAATTTACTCATCTTCGGCCTCCGAAGAGGTTTTGATTCGTTGTTCTTCGAAATGGGGAAAATGGTTTTTCATCTTTCTACATACTTGTTAGTGACTATGGGTGTTGGGGAGGGAGACAAAAGTGGGTTGTGCTCATCGTTCGTGGCGTTCCCATTGTCTTCGTCTTCTTCGTCGCCGACTTTGCTCATCGTTCGGGCGTTCCCATCGCCGGCTCCGACTCTGACTCTAATACAAATACTCTCGCTCTTTCTCTTTCACCAGTGGGGGTTTGGATCTATGTGGAGTGAGAGAGTGGGTTTTACAAAGATGAAGAGAGAAATGATCTAGAAAATCGAGGAGATCGGACAATATCGATCGTCAAAACAATGTGGGGGATGGATTGTTTGGAACTCAGATCCAATGACAGTTCTGTATGAAGATGAACCCAGATATGAAACCAATGGTCGATTATTTACATTTGGAATTTTTTAAAATTATAATTTTTCCTCCCTTTTGTTTGTGTTTTCATTTGGTTTTTAATATCACAAAGTTTTAGTATTTACAAGGGCAAAATAGGGAAATCACATAAAATTAACGTCATTTTCTAGTGAGTGTTAGAAAATGGGCTCACTTTTAACTGGACTAAAGTTGGATGTCCAAGATAGATATTTCAAATTTTTTGTGGCCGAAATGCAAAAAAATGGGAAAATTGGATGGATCATTTGTGTGTTTTGTCATTCCGAAATTGTTTAAAAATTATACACTATTGTGAACAATTCTTATATGGGGGTTGTTAGTCAAAATTCTTATTTAAGATTTGTAAGGAATCCGGTCAAGAGGGAGAAACACACATGCCACGTACTGCAACTTTTTTTTTAATCTGTTTTTACTTTTTTGGTATAAAAATAAAAAAATAAAAAAATAATATAAATAAAGTAGATAATTTAATAACGAGGACTATGTAAGAATGAAAGAAAAATTAAAAATTAAAATAATTGTAAAGAATAAATTTATGAAAAATAAAATTCTTAAAATATATAAATGGCGGTGGGAATAGATGAAGAATTCGTTAGAGTTAAAATATATGTAAGAATGAAAGAATTCGTTAGATGCTCTAATGAATTGAAGTGACAGCCTGACAGGTGGGGTTGGTGGGTGGATTAGCAGAGTTCAGATTATCTATATCATTTGTTTGTATCATTAATGTATCATTTTTTATCTCAATCATTATATCTTAACTAATGATTAAAATTAAAAATAATACACCGATAACACACAAATAATACAAAAGATCTTAACTCGAATCAGCAAACCAAGTCACATGGAGACACGCTATGCAATTGAAGTTGTAGTTGCACTAGCTAGTAGATACTAATAGCAGTAGGGCAGCCTAGACAATAAAGCTGATTTTGACGCCAACCAATGAAGAAAGTTCCAAAATTATTACTTCCTCATTCCTTAAATTATCGTTTTTTTTTTCCTTTTCGCATGTCTCAAAATAATTATTTAGCTTGAAACTTATTTTTATAATATTATTTTTACTATTTTACTTTTATTTTTTCACTTTATTTTAAGGCTTTGTTTGTTTCATAGAAAATTACTTCCGAAAACGTTTTCCTCATTTTCCGGTGTTTGGTAATCTTAAGAAAATGTAGTAAACGTAAAAGCTTTTTCGGGTCAACGGAAAATGAAGCTTTCTTTTTCGGAAAATGATTTACGAATTTATTTTCCGTAAGTCATTTTCCGAATGTTCGAGCAACCCTCCGCGCCCTTCCAAAATTACACATATTTATATACACGCACAATATTTCACCAAACAAATAAATTGTTTAGAAAAATAAATTGAGTTTGTGCATATTATTTATAAATTATAATTTTAAGATATATTCACTACGTCTTAAAATTAGTATCCGCTATATTATATTATTATTTAAGGACATCCCAAACATTATTTATTTATTTTTTAAAACAATTTTTCATATCAATTATTAATAAAAAAATATTTGTGAGCTTGAAAAAAGATGAAACTTATTGATTTGACACCATTAATGATAAATTGAGGGTTATTAAAAGAAAATTATTTAAACTTCAACACTATTTTATATTCAATAAGTGTATTAATATTAGAATATATTTTTTGTATTTATTCATATATTGTTTTCTGTAACATTTTTCGTGTATTTGCCAAACATTTGAAAATGTTTTTCGCCATATTTTCAAAAGATTTACCAAACACCTGAAAATGAAATCTTTTCATTTTCCGGAAATCATTTTCTGAAAATCATTTTCCGTGAAACAAACGGAGCCTAATTATAGGTCATATATACATGAACTTTTAAAAAAATTACACATTAAACTAATATAAATAATCAAATTAATTGTTTTTTTCTTAAATTGTCTGCCGGGTGACGATTATTTAGGGAAGAAGGGAGTATACTAACAAAACTTTCAAAAAAACAATTATTTTAAAATGAATATCTATTAATAATTAAATCAAATATATTTTCTTAAATCCCGTGCTAAGACAATAATTTTGGAAATATTAGGTACTAGTACAGGAAACCTAGAGCCATTCATTTCATATCCTGATATCCAAAGCGTTAAGTGGGCTTGTTTGAAACTTAAAATCCAAGTAGAAGTAGTATATAAATTAAGAGTAATCACTATACACTAGGAGAGAGAGAAGAGAGAGAGAGAGAAAGGTTCTAATATAAGAACCTGCTTTTTCTGCAAGTGCTCTAAGTGGGCTTGTTTGAAACTTAAAATCCAAGTAGAAGTAGTATATAAATTAAATCAACTCTCTCAACCACTATCCCTCCCAAACATCAACAGATCCGGTTGTTGTGAGACTATAGAGTATAGACTATAGTACGGGTATGGAGTTGAAGAGAAGGGCAGTTTGGTCAGCCATGTTAGTTACACTAGTAGTTTCATTGATCGGGACATACGTGGAAAGAGGCGAGGCCGCCGCTGACGACGGTGGACTTAAAGTAAAAATCACCAGCACAATTGGGTGTAACGCAACCATGAATGGAGCGTGTAATGAAGAAGAATTCCTTATGGATTCAGAAGTGAACAGAAGGCTTCTTGCTGGCAGCGCTTATGATCCTTTTAAGGGTCTCCAAAGACCACCAATTTGTGATGCGACGAGATACGGTAGCTGCATAGGCCACCAGCTCCACGGTGTTAAAAACAAACCTTGCACCTTGACCCAAAGGTGCGTCCTTTGAAACCTTAATCTCTATTTTAAAATAATTTTTGGCATTTCTTGGTTTAAATAAGGAAAGATTGAATCTTATGATGGTATGTCAATGTTTACAGGTCTTGTAGAGGCCCTGAGTAGTAGAGACGAGACTTCACGTGTGAGATCTCAGATTCGATCTTTTTTCATGAAAGGTCGAGACGACGATGAGACGGATCCATTACTCTTTTTGTGTTGTGCAAATTTGCTACTACCAGTATTTGTTTGTCTTGACTCTTGAGCAACAATCGCCTCGTATTTGTCATTTGTCTTGACCTTGTGTTTTTAACTCTTGAGCAACAATCGCCTCATTTTTTGTTAACACAACATTACAAACTGATTAAGAAAAATAATTTATTTGATCATTAATATTAGTATAATCTCCTTTAAGTTGTTTGTATAACAAAAAGAGAGACTGAATTTACCTAAGATAAAATCAAAAGCAACCGAATAAATCAAGTTAATGAGTAAATTTTGGTATAAACCATAATTATACCCAAATTTACCCACTAATATGAAAAAGAATATACGGTTTATTTTAATGTATTAAAGTATTTTACGGTACATCAAACAGTTAAAACATTTTCTGTACAATTTTTACACAAAAAATATTCAACAAGAATCTTAATTACATTCGATTGACACTAATCTAAAAAAGATGAAGGCGATTATTATTATTAACACAGCATAGCATGAATTGGAGCATCATTCTCCCAGACAAAAATTAGGACAGCATAGACCCCTTCACATATGCTCCGAGATAAATTTGAATTCGGAATTATATGTTACGTCGCTACATATTCATTTGAAATAAGAAGAAATCGGTAACGGAGGTGGTGGAAGAGTGGGACAGATTGGGAAAGGGAATAAGAGATGGGTGATGTTAAATGTTAACGGAGAGTGGGGGTTGGGGTAAGTAGGGTACATCTACACTCTAGTGTTGGTTTACCAAATCGGATAGAGTTTACGTAAATTTATTTGAGTAGGTTAAATGTCGTATTACACATCTAAATTTATAAAATATGAAATGTTATTCGAAACTTAAATTTAATGAAAAATAACACTTGTTAAAACAGTCACTAATGATATATCTAATGATTTATTATCTCATGAGTCATCAAATAAAACATACAACATAATAATTAAAATAATTAATAAACGAATTAAGTAAAGAGACACCAAGTTGTAATTTATGTCTATAAGTAAAACACTTGTAAACGAGACCTCATAGCAAAACCTCTACTACATTAAAAGATTGCAATTGCTTGTAATATGAAAACAAATCGTTTAGAAAGTGGAAATCATTACGAAAACTCCTAAGAAAAAAGATATATCTAATCTATGCTAAAACACTCTTGTATACATCAACAAATCTAAAGAACACGAAGAGTGTAGGGCAAAATAGTGAACATCGAAGTAATGTGTCTTTTTATGATGTATCATTCAATGACTCATTGACTTCAATTCGTGACAACACTTCTTTGTGCAAAACTCTCTGAAAATTCTCTGCTTGGGTCACTCGACGTACAAGGCTGTTCCTTTCTTTTATAGGACTCTAGGAAACATGTCCACTAAGAAAATAACTTATCAGGAATATTAGGATTATGAAAGAGTTATTAAGGAAATAAATCTCTAATTCATACAAGTTAGGAATTGTCATATTAGAGTCTTTAAAGAAGGCAATGACCAAACTTCATATCAATTACCTAGAAATGCAATAATAACATATGCTCTAAAAAACAAAAAAGAAGGCTAGACTCAATTTTTTTTGGATTCGCTAAATTCTTTATATATGCACAGCATGCTTACATACATGCATAGTTTAGATTTTTGTTTGTATGTATATATATTATAGATGTGCTTTCATGTTGTATATTATTACAAATATGTGCAAAAGTCAAAGTAAAAGACCATTCGGTCTCCTTGGTAGTTGTGACCTTTCTTCTCGATGTCCAGATCGAAAGCTCGCACTCGGTAATTTTTGGGGTCAATGCCCAGGGAATAAAACCAAGCAGACACGTCTTCCTCGCATGTCAAGTCGTCCCACATCATCAAGGCTGGGGCATCGGCCACATGTGGTTTACCCTTACGACGAGCTGTTCTCTTCCTTTTTTTCCCGAGGAGCGCTCTTGCTCGGGGATTTAGACCCTAAGCGTCTGTCCTCTTCGACAGACGTCTGGTCGTCCTCAGCATTGAAGTTTTGAGCATCTTCCTGCTCGTGTTTATCATTGACATTGTGGCCACATGTAGACACCACAATTTCGTACCCTTGATATGTAACATGACATGAAATATCAAGACCTGTTAAATCTTAACGAATGTCAAGTTACAAGGTTAAAAATGCAAAAGAAAAAGCAGGATGCGTAAACAGTGAAGTGCAAGGGGCCAAAGTGTCAAAAAGGAGGCAAGAAAGGAGCCCAGGCGCCACCCACACTCCCTCTTGGCGCGGCGCCCAGACTCACCAGGGGTGGCGCCTAATAGTGCCTTGTGCACTGTAGCTCTTTGCCTAAAGTACAATCTCTCAAGCGCGCGGTACAAGCCAATGAAGCACAAAAGAAGAAATCTTAACGACGAAGGAAACACCTTCTTAGCCTATAAATAGAAGGCCCCGGCTTGTGAATTCACACACCGTTCATTCAACACACAGTGAGAATATGCAGTTAAAAAGCCTTCGCAGTGAGTTATGAGAGCGCTCTGAGAGAAATCCCTCCCTTAAGCCCCAAAGCTCCGTCAAATCTTCCTCAAACACAAAACCAACTGGTCAAAGTGAAACCTAGTTGCCTTGCTAGGATTCCACCATATTCCTCCGGTTCAAAAATTCCAAAAAGAATAGTTGCCCTACCCGAATCCAGACACCAAATCCGCAAAAAACAAGCAATTGCTCTACCCGAATCCTCGCAACAGCAAAACAACAACAAAAAGACTCACTCTCCCAGAAGGGCAGAGCGAGCGCCCCCAAAATCTACTAGAAGCTAGTTGGTACGGGATAAAAGCCCTCACGCTTCAAAAGGTAGGCTATTTAAAATTTTAATATATGAAAGTGCTATTTAAGCCGACCCCATGTAATAAATATAAGCAGTTATGCTGTCCGGATTTCTATAGAAAATAGCACTAAAAAGAGTCATTATTACGGCCAAATATTTGTAATTCCTGGAAAGAGACTGCTGCAAGTTTGTAATAATATATGTACAGATATGTATATTTAAATGCTTTATTTTATCTGTTAAATAAATATAATAAAAGCATATTTTAGTAAAAAAAACTTGTTTTGAGATCGGAAGGCGAGTTGGGTGCTTAACATCTTCCCACCTCGCAACTTAGCCTCCGAACCCTTTTACAAAATCTGGTTATATTTGGTTTTTCTTTATTTCTCCTTAAAATAAAGATGGCAACTCTGTTACAACATTTTGAGTCCACAATGAGGCCGGGCGTATTCCCATGTGCTCTTTGCAACAGTCTTTTTGCACTTTTAATTTCGTTTTCCCCTAAATAAGGGAAGATGGAATGAAAAGAGCATTGCGTTTTCTGAATCTTGTTTTCCCCTTAACAAGGGAGGATGAGATACAGAAAAATCCAAAGCACTCACAGTGGTCCACAATGAGGTCGGGCGTATTCAACGCGCTCTTTACAACACTCTTTTTGCACTTTTAATTTCGTTTTCCTCTAAACAAGGGAAGATGGAATGAAAAGAGTGTTGTCTTTTCTGAATCTTGTTTTCCCCTAAACAAGGGAGGATGAGATACAGAAAAATCGGGGGCACTCACACCACCACTCTGCTCAACCTCAGCGTCTACATCTTTTCTACTGGAGGCCATCAGAGATTCATGCTCGTGGGTTTCAGGCACTCCAGGAGTTGTTAAGGTCTCGTCAAGCTCGGTTCCTTAAGAGCTACCAGATTCAACCTCGTAGCTTTCTTCCTACTCACTTGAAGCTCCATGGTCATAAATGCATCCTTCCATTTCTGAGCCGCTCTCCTCACAAGAAGACATCCTACATGAATCGAGGAAAAACATTAGTTCCTGCTCGTGAAAACAGGCAAGAACGATCAAGTAAAACATCCTCGGTTTTGGTTTACGTTTCAAACTAGTGAACAGTGCTACAGCCTTCAGAAATCTCCTCGGGGTGAAAGAGGGAAAAGCTGGGCAAGACTGGGTAGCCCTTACGTCTGACCCCCCCTCCTACGTTTGACCGGCGTACTGAGTTGGCTGTAGGAGGAATGAAGCCCAGGGTCGTCATTGATGCCGAGAAGCCCCACCCGTACTGGGGTAATTGCCACGGGGGAAGATTCCCCACTGAGTGTCCAGACTGTGCACGGGCTGGGACGAGTTGCATTCCTGCTCGGTCGGGCTGCCTTGCATCTTTCTCTGCTTGTATCATCTGTTGATTTTTTCTGACTAGAATCATTCTAACTTTTGTTGTCGATATTGCAGATATGAAGCAACTTAATGATGCCAACAAGTTTCTACAGGTTGCGTAGAAGGGATCCACGAAAAGGAACACCCAGCTCGCAGCTCTAGAGCTTGCTTCTCTCCCCACAATTCCTAATACTTCTTCCGGATGAGGAGCTAGCTGAAATCGTACTGAAACGAGCAGGGTTGCGCCTTCTCCATTGTTCCTCTTGCCCTCGCTAATGCTGATCAAGCCATTGCAACTACATTCCAACTCCAACAGTGTATTCCGTCACTCCCCTCTCGAGCAAGAGACCTGTTACCGACGCCCCCTGGAAAGGATGACCAGGGTATGGACAGAGAAAAATGAGCAGGGAACATCTGGCTCCCGAGTGCCTTCGTGGTAAAAGAAGGCTTCCATATACCGGAGTCTCGGGAGAAAGCTGACCAACTCATTGCTGAGATAGCTGATGTGCCCGACTTGGAAAGACTAAATATTTAAAAACGCAGCGGTTATCTAGCAACAGTGGGGCTTGGAGTGATGAAGAGGCTCTGCCACAGTGGGGTCCGGAAGAGGAGCGCTGAGCACTCAAGCTCTGTTCTGGTCGGTGAAATTGGCTTGTGTATGGCCGAGATAAAGATTGACTCCTTTGTTCACAACATCATTGAGCTTTGGGCGCTGCTTCTAATTTTGTTTTCTTTCACTTCCAGATGGCCACCAAAACCGAGCTGGTCTATTAGTGGTTGATGGAAAATGTCAATGCCAGCACCATCCTGACCAGTGAGAAGAACAAGTTGGAAGAACTGGTCAACTCCCTTCGATCCGAGCTTAAACAGAGCGAAGAAGCTATAACCGTAAAAGTGATAGAACTCTTAAAAATCAAAGAGGAGAAGAGGACCCTGTAATCCCATCTTGACTTCTCCGAGAAGTCCGAAGAGGCTTCCATAAAAATATCTTGGCGTTCAGGAAGGAGCTCCGAGCAGTAGTGAGCCACCTAGAGCAGGCCAAGGTTGAGGTTGCTGAGCAAGAGAAGAAGATTAAGGAGCTTGCCCAACTGAGTGAGGAGTAGAGGCGAGCTATAATCAATGCATACAAGAACTCTTGCGATTTTGCCGCTTGTGTCGAGGATGAAGGCTACCCGTTTTACCTCTAAGGTATAAACCATGTCCTCGGGAAAATAGTGTGCAGCGGGCTGGAGATCAAACCCGAGCTGCTTGCCAAGTGGGGTACCAACACACCACTCGCCCCTCTGCCCACTCTTGTTATGCGTTGGTGCCCTTTACCGAGGATGAACTAACTTATCTTGCGCTATCTGACGCTATCCGACGCTTAGAAAGAGCTGCCAGCCTAGACTCCTCCTGAAGCCACCAAAGTCACGGTGACAGATCTGATGACGTAGATCTAGATGACCCAGACTCAGGAGCACGTCGCAGGAGATGACGAGGAGGTGGTTGTGATTGAGGACGGGTAGACGGTAAACGAGGAGGGGAAAAACCACCTCTGAGACTGCTCCTCTAGAAATTCCCTCAGACAACTAGGCCTTCTTTATTCGGCATGTGTGCCATAACACTTGTAATTTTGATATTTTTTCTGCAAAACAATTTTTCATTTGACGTGCAATACTGATGTCTTTTTTCAATATCACTATATTTCTGTTGAACAATTTCTCAGCTCTTGATCATTAGCTCGGTTTGCTGAGCTTGTACATTACTACATCTTTTAGACTTTAGGCACAAGCTAAAATCTCAACTCACTAACCGCTCAGACCTTAGGCACATGCTAAGTTCCAAGGTCGTGTTTCACACTGTTCTTAGATAAAACTAAGATCCATATTCGAACACCAACCTTTTCAACCGAGTCAGAGACATATCGTGCTCGATAAAAAATGCCTAATGGAAATAAAAATTGAACATATCACTCGGACACCAACCTTTTCAATCGAGCATAGACATACCATGCTCGATAAAAAAAAACATAATCGAGATAAAGATTGAACACATCACTCAAACTCCAACATTTTCAATCGAGCGGAAACATATCATGCTTGATGAAAAAGGCATAATCGAGATAAAAAATTGAACGCCATGCCTTTAATGCAAAGAACATAATGAACTCATTTATTTCTCAAATGGTCATCATTCAACCAAACTTACAAACGAGCAAAAAAAAAAAACGCGGTCAGCTCGAATCTCTGGTTCAACGGTAATACTTCTTTAGATGGTTAGTGTGCCATGGATGCTTCAGCTCGCTGCCCTCCTCTGTTTGCAGCATGTAGGTCCCTTCCCTAACCCCTCTAACAACTTGGAATGGACCTTCCCAATTAGGAGAGAGTTTTCCCCATTTTGCCTGATGGCCTGTTGCCCCAA
Organism: Codonopsis lanceolata; assembly: GCA_013146195.2. Taxonomy (NCBI): domain Eukaryota; kingdom Viridiplantae; phylum Streptophyta; class Magnoliopsida; order Asterales; family Campanulaceae; genus Codonopsis; species Codonopsis lanceolata. Next base: position 123,943,695 of record CM028379.1, on the reverse strand, counting down.
TCTTTCGAAGGACCCACTCGCCCATAGCAAATGACCTCCCTTGAATTCTCTTGTCGTGTGGGCTTTTGCTCGTTGCTTATAATTTGCCATTTTCATTCTAGATTCTTCTTGTTTTTCCTCAAGAAGATCCAGATCAGCTGCCCGAGCTACACTGTTGCTCTGTGTATCATAATGGGATACTCTATGGTTTGGCAAGTACATCTCTACTGGTGTCATGACCTCTGAATCATATGCGAGGGAAAAAGGCGTCTCTCACGTAGGTCCCTTGACCAATGTCCTGACCGCCCATAGGGCAGACGGTAGTTCATCCACCCATTTCCCAGCCTTATCTTCTAAACTTCTTTTGAGAGCATGCAAAATCGGCTTGTTTGCCTAACCATTTCCTTGAGGGTATGCCACAGATGACTACCAGTGCTTTACAAGCATTTGCTCGCATGCCTTTGTAAACTTTTCTGAAAACTGGCTTCCATGGTCGGACACTATAGCCCGTGGGACACCAAAACGATACCAAATATGCACATAGACGAAATCAATCACATTCACCTCGTTGATAGTTGCCAACGGCTTAGCCTCTACCCATTTCGTGAAGTAGTCCAATGCCACCACTACATACTTGGACTTTGAGCGAGCTAATGGGAAAGGACCAATCAAGTCTATTCCACACATATCAAATGGCCATGACGCCACCACTGGAGTTTGCTTGGTGGAAGGTAAACGGGGAATATCAACGTAACGTTGACACTTGTCACGTTGTTTAACATACATTTCTGCATCACGCCTCAAAGTGATCCAATAGAAATCTGCTGCCAGAACCTTTTTCTGCCAACAATCGTTGACCCGGGTGTTCGCCACACTTTCCCTCATGAATTTCCCCGAGTATGCCTTCGGTCATCTCTGGCCGCACGCATCTAAGTAAAGGCATTGTATATGACCGTTTGTAAAGAATATGCACACTTCTGTATAACCCTTGCTTCTAATTTATCTTCGGGTAGGATTCCCTGCTCGATGTAATCCTTCAGGTCATTGATCCAACACTTTATAGCGGGCTCAATGTCCATGATGACTTCCTTTTCAATTGCAGGTACCTCTAGATGCTTTATCATAACACAAGGGTGCAAAAATAGAATTTCTTCCTCTGCCATCTTGGAAAGATAGTCTGCATGCATGTTGTCCTCTCGACCAATTCTGACTACCTCTCAGTAATCAAAATCTTTCAAAATCTCCTTCACCAGCCTGTAATATCGAACCAGAACTGGGTGGTGTACTGCATAGTCTCCCTTGACCTGGTTCACTTCCAACAGTGAATCACTATAGATCACAATCTCTTGAACACCAATGTCTTGTGCGAGCTCAAGTCCCGCGACCAAAGCTTTGTATTCTGCCTGATTGTTAGATGCTAAAACCTTGAAGCATAAAGCCTTCTCGAACTCCATATCCTGCTCGGGTGGCACCAACAAAAGGTCTACACCACTTCCTAACCTGTTAGCCGCTCCATCCACATGAAGTTTCCAACAATAATCCGGGCGAAATCGCTGAAGGGGGGCAGGCGTTGGCTCGGCCTGAGAGGGGATTTCCTCCCCGCTTGGACTATTGAAACTTGTCTCTACCACAAAGTTTGCCAGAGCTTGTGCCTTTATAGCTCGTCAAGGTTGGTAGTCTATCTGGAATTCCGTTAGCTCGATCAACCAGGTGAGCGAACGACCAAAAGAGTTTGATTTACGCAAATTTTTCCTAAGAGGAGTATCCGTGTATACAATGATCGGATGTGGAGAAAAGTAAGCTCGAAGTTTTCGAGCATCAACAACAAGGGAATAAGCCAACTTTTCTACATTAAAATAACGTCCCTCAACTGCAGTGAGGGCCTTGGAAACATAGTAAACAGGCTTTTGGACACTACATTCTTCCCTAACTAACACAGCGGCCACAGCCTGATCTGTGGCCACGAGGTAAATATACAGACTCTCACCCATGACCGGGCTACTCAACAAAGGAGGCTGTCCCTAAGTATTTTTTTCATCTGCTTGAAAGCTTCCTCGCACTCCGCTGTCCACTCAAACCCCTTGTTCCCTCTGAGGACCTTGAAGAAGGGCATGCATCTTTCTGCCGACCTGGAGATGAAGCGGCCAAGAGCGATGACCCTGCCATTGTGCCTGCTGAATATCCTTTATGCATCTCAGAGGCTTCATTGTTACTAAAGCTGCAATTTTCTCGGGATTGGCCTCAATCCCCCTCTCATTCACCATGAAACCCAGGAATTTGCCTACCTTCACACCGAAACACTTGCTCGGGTTGAGCTTCATGTTGTGCTTCCTGAGGTTGTCAAAGGTCTCCCCCAAATCAACGGTATGGTCGTGTCCTTTTGACTTCACGACCATGTCATCAATGTAAGCTTCGACATTCCTATCAATTTGCGAGTTGAAGACGGTGTTCACCATTTGTTGATAAATAGCTCCTACATTCTTCAGGCCGAACGACATCATCTTGTAGCAATAAAGACCACCCGCTGCTCGGAACGGGGTCAATGCCTTGTCCTCCTCATTCATCTTCACTTAATGGTATCCTAAATACATATCGATGAAGCTTAAAAACTCGAAGCCCACTATAGCATCCACTAGCTTGTAGATGCAAGGAAGAGGATAGCAATCTTTCGGGCAGGCTTTATTGAGGTCGGTGAAGTCCACGCACATTCTCCACTTGCCATTCGACTTCTTTACCATGACCACATTAGCCAACCAGGTTGGATAATAAATTTCTTCAATGATATCTGTGCTGAGCAGCTTTTCTACCTCTGCCTTGATCGCCTTATCTTTCTTCGTGGAAAATTATCTAGGTCGCTGCTGGACTGGCCTAAAAGCTGGATCCACGCTAAGATGGTGTACGACCACCTTCTCGCTGACTCCTTGTATATCCTCTGGTCACCACGCAAACACATCCAAACTATTATGGAGTTGCTTGATCAAACTGACCCGAGCTTCAGCTGACAGAGCCCTGTCTATGTTTATTTTCTACTCGGGATAAGCAAGGTTGATCACAATCTCCTCGAGCTCATCTTGTGCAGTGAACTCAGGCTCGTCCCGAACTTGCAACGTGTCATACTTTACTTTTTCATCTTTTTCAGCCCGAGTCTCCACTTTGTCAAGTTGATACACGTCCCTGCTTCCAGTCTCCTCGACTTGCCCCCCCCCCCAACGCCATCATCGACAAAGGGAAAGTGCCATCAACCTGTAACCGCTGCTCGTCCTGAGCTGAGCTCTCACCGATCATGGTAATTAGAAGCGGCCCCATAGTTACGTGATTCATTTCCTTGTGGCTAATGGTGATTTTCTGCTCGTCATTCTTCAGAGTCAGCTTTTGCTTCTTCCTCTGGCTGTCCCAAACTTATTGTAGAACTGCACGGGGCTGGCTTTTTAGGACCCCAACCCCATGATCGGTGTAAAACTTTACTTGCTAGTGGGGATAGAAGCTACCATCTGGAACTTGGTCATGTTGGGAACCCTTAGGGTGATGTTGTAAGGGGATTTTAAATCAATCACCATGAAAGTGATTTTCTCTGGTTTGCAGCGATTGTCCTCACCAATAAAGACATCCAGCTCGGTTGTGCCCTTAACTGGAACCTTGTGGTTGGTGAAACCTTCCAGAGTGTCTGCATACGGCTTGAGACGGTCATCCTTCAGTTCCAAACACTAAAAGCATGAGTAATACGTAACATCTTTGCATGCCCCTGTGTCTACCAATATCCGATGCACTACCCATCCATCGACCAAAGCTGAGACAATCAGGGATTGTTCACCAGCCATGCTACTCGCTAGCTCGTTGCGAGTAAATTGTATAGACTCCTCCCCTGCCTGCAAAGTGGATGGGCAATCCACCACATTTAAAAATGAGTATATCTACTTTCCCAATTGAGTGAGACTAGGCTCCTCATCCAGAATCACATTCATCACACCTTGAATCGGGGGGTACATCTCTTCGAGGGGCATTTCCCTTATTATCTCGCTTGAATCGGTCCAACCTGCCCTCATTGATCAACTTCTGGACGGCCTTCTTCAACGACCAGTATTCCTATGTGGTGTTCCCATAGTCATCATGATATGCACACCTTTTTGTTTGGTCCCTGGTGTCAGCAGTTTCTACACTCATGCGCGGTGCCCGGGGAAGCTCATCCCGAATTTCGTACATAATATCCTTCCGCAGTGTGTTGAGTGGGGTGAGATCACTTTCTCGAAGGAACTCTCTAGGGTGGTCATACCGCGACTTGCTCCTGTTGTAGTCGCCCCCTACACCCTGGCCGCTGCTCTTGCCAATATTGCCATTGCCCCCAGCCTCTGTGCTCTCTTTCGACTTTTCCTTCTTCGCGGTCTCTCCCGCACACCATTTCTGAGCCCGCATTAACATTTCTTCCTGCGTCTTAGGCTCTCTCATATTCAACCCTGACCTCAGGCCCCATTCTCCCTCAAGCAAGCCCGTTTCAAAACATAAGGTGACCTCCTACTTAGATAAACCAAACACCTGCTCGAGCATCTTCGTGAATCTCTTCAGGTAGCTGGAAGTAGATTCATGGGCCCCCTGCTTAATCTTAGACAAGTCTACCCTTTTTCTTTGCAATCGCCCTCGAAGTCCCAAGTCGGTCAGGAACTTTGCTCGTAAATCTGCCCAGTTATTGATCGATCTGCGAGGAAGAGCCCCCATCCACGCCAGTGCCTTTCCAAAACAAAAAACCTCTAAGTAAACCCCCATCATATTTTTCTAAAACAAAAAACCTCTAAGTAAACCCCCAAGTTGTTTCTCAATTGTATTTTGATTTACATCTGTTCATACATTACATCTGTTTTATACTTTAGTGGCTAATTGGGCTGCGTATCAATTAGTGTGGCAACTATGTATAAAAACTTTCTATAGGATAATTTATTTATAGGCTTCACAGGTTCAGCGGAAGACTTCAGCATTGCTCCAGCGGCAGACTCTGTCTGCAGGTGCTCAAAGCATGACGTGTCCATCCTACCAAAACTTAGTGGATTAATTCAAAATTGTCTTTTATCATTTCAAATTTGAATTCAAACATCCCCAAAACTTATCAGACACGCTTAAACTTTTGGAAGACTTTCACCCTCCGAAGACAAAGCACGACACTTGCAGATCTGATATTCTGATTATTCGGCTACCAACTCCTGCAAATAACTCTGCACCACTCCCTGCTCAGTATCAGTGAGGACGAATTGTACAAGACAGCTCCATGCATTTAATGCATTCAACCTAATAGAGTTGTTACTCTTCGTCTTCTCCAACGGATCTCTAGAATGCTCATGCTATAAATACTGCCATTAAAGACTGAAGAATATACAACACTGTCCGTCCTGAAATGCTCTAAGATTCTACAAATCTAAGTCTTTATACTCAGCGCATTCAAGAGATCATTATCTGATCAAGAAGTCCTCGACAACAACAAGAAGATTTGCTTCAACATTTATTTTAAGCTTCTTATTGTTGTCTTCCTTAAACTATTCTTCCGCACGAATTGAATATCTTGTTTATCGAGATATTCAGTTCCCAAACCTCCTAAACACAAGTCAAATATTTTGTACACGATCCATTAGATATATTCCATGTAATAGAACTGGGGACCCTCTCTCACCGAGTTTGTTTATTATTATGGCTGAATTTTTTAGTCGGGGCCTTAACCATCTTCATCAGCACTCTCCCTCCTCCATTTTCTCTACGGTTAGTGGCTGTCCCGTTATATCGCATCTTGCTTTCGCCGACGATGTAATCATTTTCTGTAATGGCAGTAAAAATTCTCTTCTTCGTCATAAATCATTTTTCCAGAATTATGAAGCTCTGTCAGGCCAAGTGATTAATACTTCCAAAAGCTCTTTTTTTGTAGCTCTTTCCACAACGGCGAGCCGTATATCTTCTATTCAGACCTTGCTGGAGTTTAAACAGGGATCTCTCCCGATTTATTATCTTGGGTGTCCGATCTATTTTGGCCGAAAGAAGAAGCAGTTTTTTGACCCCCTTATCATTAAACTGAAAAACCGTATTGAATCTTGGATGGGTAACTTTCTGGGCGGATCACTCTAATCAGAAGTGTCCTTCAATCTATCTCCAGCTATCTTCTAGCTTCTTTGGACCCTCCAGCTTCGGTTATAGCTTACATCGAGAGGCTGTTTTCCAATTTTTTTTGGGGTCACATTGACGGTCGTAACAAAGCTCACTGGGTTTCATGGGAAAAGTGCTGTCGTCCTACCTCCGAGGGGGGAATCGGGTTGATCTCCACTTCTCATTTAGTTAAGGCTTATGGTTTAAAGATTTGGTGGCGATTTCGTTCAGTCCAAAACTTATGGTCGAATTTCCTCAATATCAGATATTGCTCCCGGCAGCATCCTTGTTCTTCGACCCAAAAGGGATCCCATGCTTGGCAGCGAATGATCAAAGCTCGAGACATTGCCGAGCCTTATATACACTGGATTGTAGGCCGAGGTTCCATTTCTCCTTGGTTCGACTCTTGGCTTCCAGTCCGATTATCTCGCCCTCCTGATTGCTCTATTTCCTCGGTTTGTGACCTGATTCACAGCTTCTCGGCTGGCGCTTCCCCACTTCCAGCATCCATCATGCACACAATTTTGGACCAGCGAATTTCTTTAATTGATAAGGATGACAGGCCATGTTGGACCCCTAACAATTCTGGAGAGTTTTCTTTATCTTCGGCCATGGATATCATTTTCCCCTCTTCATCTAGCCTGCTTTCGGCTAAGTTCATTTGGCACAAATATCTGCCCAAACATATTAGTATTTTTATGTGGCGCCTCCTTCTTAAAAAACTCCCTATTGATGAAGGTATTCGGAGTAAGGGTTTCTCTTTGGCTTCTAAATGCCATTGTTGTTTATCGGGCAATATTGAATCTTTTGAGCATGTCTTTCTATCCAGCAATTCTGCATGGTCTGTTTGGCGTTCATTTCACGTCGCTTTCGACATCCCTTTACATCATTGTTCCATCCGTCAGCGCTGCTTCAGTTGGTGGCTTCATGGTTCGTCTCCTATTTTTTCCTTGCTTCCTTCCCTCATTTTATGGCACCTTTGGAAGTTCAGGAACAAGGCTGTCTATGATCAGATGCGTTTGCCCTCTTCTGCCATATCTAGAAATGTCTCTGATCTTCAAGATATCTTACAAGCGCCAACTTTTTACTTCGGATCCCGCCGTATTTCTTTTGGTAGGCGTAAGAAGGTGACTATTTCTTCGTTGACCTGGAAAAAGCCTTCTACAGGTAGAGTTAAGCTTAACTCTGATGGTGCGAGTAGGGGTAACCCTGGTTTAGGTGGCAGAGGCGGCGTTCTTCGAGACTCTTCGGGGGGTGTCCTTTTTGCTTATTCTTGCTTCTTTGGTAATTGCTCTAACACAGTTGCCGAGATTCGTGCCCTCCACTATGGCATGTCGTGGATTCATTCCCATGGTTTTCACGATGCTGATATTGAAATTGACTCTAAGGTCATCTTTGACAGCATCTCTAAGGGTAATAATTTCCCTTGGAAGCATTTTTACCTTATTCGAGAAATCCTCCGTTTTTAATTAGAGGGTAATTACATCTTCTCTCATTGCTTCCGCGAGGTCAACAAAGTAGCAGATTCTCTTGCTAACTTAGCTTGTGACTCCCAAGATATTATTACTTTCCACTCCATAACTGACATTCCTCGGTCCTCCCGGGGTCTAATCATTTTAGATGCTTGTAATACTTCTTATATTAGAATTTCTTAACTGTTTAGCTTTGTATTTCCTTTTCGAGGTTAGGCTCCTCTGTCCTCCCATTTATAAGGGCAAGGCTGGTTGTCCCCCTCAAGTTTGTATTCCCTTTATTTTTTTAATAAACTTCTGCAGGGTGCCGCCCCTGCATCCTTAAAAAAAAAAATATATATATATATATTCCCTGTAATAGAACTACTGGAAAACATAGTGCACATTTTAAATCCAAGGTTGACTGCTTTGGTGTTGGACGTAGCACTCTTTATAGTGTGAACCATCTCAAATACTTGTGTTCTTCAGTGACTGTTGCTTATTGCTTTGATCTTTTTCTTATTTCCTTTACTTATCTTTAAACATCAAACTTGAGTATTCTGTCAAGTCTACCGATAATCCTTAATCGGCAGACTTGAACTGTCTTTCTTATAAGACTTCCGCTACTTCAATCTCTTTGATAGATTACAAGTGCTTGTTTTAGGAACATACTTGAGAAAATTTTAAGTGTCTAATAAGCTATTCAACCCCCCCTTCTAGCTTATTATTGTGTCCTTTGGGATCAACACCTCACCCCAAAACAAATATACCACATTCTTCCCAACTCATTCTTCATCTTCTTCATTTTCATATATTTTTCATCTTCTTCCTCCAACAAATAAACCTCTTTATTACCACAATATTTTGTTCTCCTTCATCTTCCCTTTCTTTTGTTGAGAAGAAATCAACTTTCAAAAACATTCAAATTCCAAAAAAAAAATCTAGGGCTTCAACATTGGGTGTGAAGAAATCAAGCATGGATGAAAAAAAATAAACTAATATGACTATTTTGGTAAACATTTAAAACATTTTTTTTATTAAAATTGTTTTAAAAAATTTCTTCTTAAAAAAGAGGTCCTCGTCGTGTACGGTTTGGACCTGGAGTATCGAACATTTCTGATTTGTTCCACCATGGGTGTCCGAACATTTCTGATTTGTTCCACCATGGGTGTCCAAACATTTCTGAATTGTTCCACCCTGGGTTTTTGTCCAAACATTTCTGATTTGTTCCACCCTAGTTGTTCGAACATTTCTGATTTGTTCCACCCTGGGTGTCTGAACATTTCTAATTTGTTCCATCCTAAGTGTCTGTCAGAACATTTATGATTTGTTCCACTCTGGCTATCAGAACATTTCTGATTTGTTCCACCATGGGTGATCGAAATTTTTGTAAATGTTCAACTGGTGGTAGCTGAACACTGTTCCACCTACATATCGGTTACTTAGATATAGATTAGAGGGTTTGCTGTAGGTCAAAAATAGTTTAAGGAGCAGAAATCACGAGGTGTAACGGAGGGAAGAGTAGGTGTAAAGCCGTCGTATGGAGGGGAGAGGCTATCAGTTTATTTGAAGATGGGTAGTGGGGTGTTGGGTTTTGAGGGTGGGTAATGTAACATTGTGTGTTCAAAATTCAAAAGGGTAAAATAGGAAAACAAGGGGGTACACTCATAGATATCAAGTATTTTAAAATAACATGGGGGTATACTTAGATGGGGGGTCAACTTGGAGGATCCGGAGGTCTAAATAGTGCGACTCTTTATTTATTTGTAATTAATATATGGAGACAGTTACCTATTATGATGCCTTCCTTGTTTGTAACCCTACTTATAACCATATATATGTGTATATATATATATATATATATATATATATATATATATATATATATATATATATATATATATATATATATATATATATGTGTGTGTGTGTGTGTGTGTGTGTGTGTGTGTGTGTGTGTGTGTGTGTGAATCTAACAATGCAAAAACTAAGTCGTTATCCATAACAATTATTAATTTCTACTGTTTCTCCTCCTTAAAATAAAATATATGTCACTCTTCTTGTGTTTTCCATAAGTTTATCAATATATATTGTTTATTTCAGATACATTGTACTCCTTCCATTCCTAAAAAATGTTTTTCTTTTCTTTTTTTATCCTTTCTAAAATAATTGTCATGTTTCAATTTTTTTTCTCAATTTCTCATCTCAATACTAGTGTTCTAAAAATTGACCTACCGCCTAGGCACTAGGCGCCTCTCCAACACCGCGATTTCCTTCAAATCGCCCAAAAAATCGTTGGGAGAAAAATCGCCGCCGAGAAATCTTTCTTCAAATGGCAGTGCAACACCTCAGAAAAAAGGGGCAAGAGATGGAGAGGCGAGGAAGAAAGGGAGGACTTACAGTGACGGAGACGACAACGATTATGGGACTTCGATGAAGGAGAGCAACGGTAGGGAGAGATCTAACTATCTAACCCATGTGAGAGAGAGAGAGCGCAAGAGTCGATGTATGCGTCGCCAGGCAGCACTGAGACAAACGGAGAGCTCATTTTGGAAAAGGGCCCGATAGATAGATGAGAAGAGGTTGTGCGCAAGAGGAACCAATAAGCGTAGCAATGATCAATAATCAAATCATGTTCTTCCTTCATACAACATTTTGTTGGGTTCGTTGTTCTTGTGAAAATAAACTAAAGGATTCCAAATTTAAAATGCAAGTCATCTTTTCACTTATGGTTAATTTAATTAATTTAGAAATCAAATTAATAAATGAATATCACTTTAATCAAATTATTATATATTTTCTTTAGGTTGTAAGTTGCTTTTATTATATATTTTCTTTAGATTGTAAGTTGTGCTATATTAGTATATTAAATATAATAAAATAATAATAAATCGTCCTTTTGGCTTTTGGTTGGGAAATGTGAAAGAAATCAGATCCGATATTTTATATTTATTGGTCGGTCCATTTTTGAGTCATATTTTCAAATTGTTCGGTCGGTCAAACTCGAAAAATCACCCCTCAAATCACTCCCTTTAGCTTTGTCTTCTATTTGTTTCTTTCCATTGTTCTTTCAAATGCAATTTGTAACTTTAACTTAATATTTTCTTTTTGGTATTCATATTTTCTTGGGATTTTCACTTTATGCAATGAAATTAAATTGTTAGATTAAAATTTTTAATCATGTAAATTTTAAAATGATCGTAATTTTAGTATTTTTAGATTTTTAGATTATATTTAATATTAGTATATATGAAGGTTTTAATACTTGTTAGTTAAATTATATTAGAAAAATTGAAAACTATTGTAGTTATTCCTTAATTTCTCGGCCCCGCCTAGGCGCTAGGCCCTAGTCTAGGGCCTGGCACCCGCCGAACGACTTTTAGAATCTTGCTCAATGCTACCCGACAATTTGCAAACAAATCGTGCCTCTTCTATATCCCTAAATGAGGTTTTATTTTTCAAAGAAAAAATAAAATAAAATAAAGCAAGTTGACCTTTTGGGTCATTTAATAGCACATGTATTTTAATGTACTTAACATTCACATATAAGAGCATCATCAATACAATCGTAAATTTAATCTTACGTGGTTGTTGGTAATTAATACACTTAATCATATGTAACGATTTATCTCTCTTCATTTATATTCAATTGAGACGGATGTCTCAAATGCAAATGTTGATTTGATCTTATTTGGCAAGCATCCTACCACTAAAACAAAATTTGACAAAACAAGAACAAAGAAAAGAAAAGAGAACAACCAACACAAAGAGTTTTTTTTATTTTATTTTTTAATGTTGACTTGGATACATTCACATCTTCAAGTAGAATGCAAAAAATTGACATTGTATTCCACATTGTGAACAAATTTGGTTGACATGTCATATCTACACTCTCATCCATATTTACATTGAAAATGTTTTTCTTTCAAAATGTGTATAAATTGTAGCTGACATTTATACTAATAAAAGTGAGTCTTATTTAACTTAAAAGAAAATTTTAAAACTAGGTAGTAGGGTGGCAGAAATTACCGAGAGCATCTCCCATTGGGTGATTTTTATCCAAATTCTTATATGGGTAAGAATTACCAACCATTGAGAGCTCAATTCTAAGCAAAATTCTTACCAAAATTCTTAATTTAACCAAAATAAGAATTTTTGGTGGAGGAGAGAGAGAGACAACCAAGAAGAAAGGAAATGAGGCGCACCACTCCCTTCCATTTGTCGCGTGCGTCTCACTCTCCTAATAAGTGTGTGAAGCCCTTTGTAGAGGCGAGACCCACATATCGACCACCATGTATTTGAATTGTTTTTTTTTTGTAATTTATAAATTGACCGTGAGGTGCATCGTGTTGTTTTTAATTGATTTTTTTTCTTTTGGCTGTTGCTGTTCGAACGTTTTTTCTTGTGTGTGGAATTTGACCGTTGCTTAAGGATTTAATTTTTTTTTAATATAATCCTCCAATCTCCTATCTTTCTTCATTATCTTCTAAAAATTCACTCTTCTAAAATTTACACTTCATTCTCTCTAAAATTTTAATTTTTGTATCTCATCAATTTCTATATTCACACTTCTATTCATATTTATACCTTAGTTTTATTACAACTTTGTCATCAAAAAATTATCATCTTAAAAATTATTTGTAATATTTAATATTACAATTAAAATTATAAATGGATTAATTTATTTTATTTATAAATAATATTTGAAAAGGTAATATATTCCTTAAATTTATAAACTAATTAATCTATTTGTAATACAATATGCAAATTAATTAATTTGTTTGAAAAATAAAAAAAGTAATGTAAATAAAGTAGATGATTTGGTAGTAGGACCCACATAAGAATATAATAAGAATGAAAATAATTGAAAAGATAAATTTTTAGAAATGAAAATTCTTAAAAAGTATAGGTGACCGTGGGATCTAGCTAAGAATTGAGCAAGAATTCTTAACCAATGGTGATATTTAACCAATGACAGTAAAAATTTAAGATCCTTCAACAGCTCTTTTGTAAATTAGGTTCCATTTGTTTAACGAAAAATGACTTCCGAAAAATATTTTTCTCATTTTTCGGTATTTGGTAACTTTAGAAAAATGTTGTCAACGTAAAATCTTTTCCAAGTCAACGGAAAATAAAGTCTTCTTTTCAGAAAAAAATGACTTAAGTATTCATTTTTCGTAAGTCATTTTCGAAATGTTCGAGCACCCCTATGACCCATTCCACATTCCACAATTATACATATTTACATAGATGCACAATATTTCACTCAACAAATAAATTGTTTAGAAATATAAAGGAGTTTGTGCATTTTCTTTAGGGCCGTCCCAAACATTATTAATTTTTTTAAAAAAAATTCTTTTCATATCAATTATCAATTTTTTTTTTGTACTTGTGAGATTGAAAAAAATAGACCTTATCGATTTGACATCACTTATTTATAAATTGATGGTTATTAAAGAAAAGTTATTTAAGTTTCAACATTATCTTATATTAAATATGAACATTAATATTAGAATATAATTTTTATATTTATTCATATACTATTTTCCGTCATATTTTTGTGCGTTTGGCAAACACCCAAAATATTTTTTGACATGTTTTTAAAAGATTTACTGAACACATAAAAATAAATCTTTTTATTTTTTGAAAAACATCTATATATATATATATATATATATATATATATATATATATATATATATATATATATATATATATATATATATATATAAAGTTAAGTGTCTAAAAGAGGTAAGATCCTGCCAAAATTCATTTGCTAAAAAAGGAAAGTCATCTTTGAGTATTATTATATACTCCCTTCGTCCCTAAATTATCGTCTTCCTTTCCTTTTTCGTCCGTCCCAAAATAATTTTCCACTTTGAAACTTACCCTTTTAAAACATCACTTTTACCATTTTACCCTTACTTTTTCACTCTACTTTAATTATGGGCCACATACACATGAACATTAAAGGAAACTACACATTAAACCAATATAAATAATCAAGTCAATTGTTTTTTCTTAAATTGTGCGCCGGGTCAACTAGGACGATTAATTAGGGACGAAGGGAGTAGTAGTTAGCATGTATTGAGAACACAAACCTGATTAATTGATTACACAACTCTCAAGATTTATTGAAAATGTGCAAACATGCACATGTGGTAGAAAATACCGAGTTTCTATGTAGTAGTATTTAATAGGCGTAGTCACACATTGAAAATCTTTAAATACAAATCTCTTTTGGTGCACGCTTAATTCACTGATTAATTAAAATGAGCAAATAACATTGGAATAAGAACAATGTGCTTGTTCATGCCAAAAATGTGGTGTCCTTGTCGTGTCGTGTCTGGGGTGCCGAAAATGACATCATGTCGGAGTCGCCGAAGTCGTGGTCCGGCGGTGGTCGTCGCGGTAAGATATCTGGCTTATAATATCTGCAAAATGAAGCACCGTGAATGGGTGGGGGTGTCCCCACAAACCCTCCGGTGTGATAATCAGTATATGTTGTGAATGATATATGGAAAGAGAAAATGGAGAGAATGTATATATGTATGTTAACTGGCGGGAGAGAGAGGGATGAATGGGTTGCTCCTTGGCTTTTCTGGGAAGTTGAGAGTCTACCTCAATATGGAGAAGTTTCCCCATATTTATACTAATGGACTGCCCTCACTTAATTGGGCTTGGTCCCTCCTTCGAATATGAACTTGGCCCAATCTTCTAAGTGTGTTTTCAGAGTATTCTTTTGGGCTGCCTGTTCGGGCCTAATATTTTGGTGCACTTCAGTAGCCCCCTACTTTTTATCCATCGTGGCTGACATCGAGGGTAAGGAGTATAATCTACTTGTAGTTTTTTCTTGTGTTGCTAAGGGTTTTGAGATTTTGCTTTGAATTCAAAAAGAGTTTATTTAACTGACTTTTGAACCTTGGCGGGTAAACTTTGTGTATAATTGATCCTTGATTGGCAAAGTAGACCTTGGCTGGCCAGAATAGGTATGAAAATAAGATATGTAGTCCTCGACATTAGGCCATAATAAAATTTATCCTCGGCATGGCGAGAGCCTTCAAGAAAACGAGCCATGAGGCCATAGTAAGATTTATTCTCGGCATGGCGAGGACCTTTAAAAAAATGAGCCATGAGTCCATAATAAGATTTATCCTCGGCATGGCGAGGACCTTCCAGAAAGTGAGCCATATGGCCATAATAAGATTTATCCTCGGCGTGGCGAGGACCTTCCAGAAAGTGAGCCACAAGGCCATAATAAGATTTATCCTTGGCATGGCGAGGACATTCCAGAAAGCGAGCCATAAGGCCATAATAAGATTTATCCTCGGCATGGCGAGGACCTTTAAGAAAGCGAGCCATAAGGCCATAATAAGATTTATCCTCGTTGTGGCGAGGACGTTCCAGAAAGCGATCCATAAGGTCATAATAAGATTTATCCTTGGCGTGATGAGGACCTTCAAGAAAGCAAGCCATAAGGCCATAAACCACAAGGTACTGCAAGATAGTGACCTTAAACCACAAGGTACTGAGAGAGGTACTAGGAGCATGTTTTTATGTTTATGCAATGATGAATGGGGGATGCATGTATTTAGTAACCTGTATATGTGTATGAAATGCTCATGTGGATGCAGTAGTTATTTAGAGGCATTATAGCCTGGCCTCTCCTCGGCTTAGCGAGGAGGCAAATATGTATGAGGCGCTAGGAGCCTGGTCTCTCCTCGGCATCCCGAGGAGGAAAATAGGTATGAGGCATTAGAGCCTGGCCTCTCCTCGGCTTGGTGAGGAGGCAAATAGGTTTGAGGCATTAGAGCCTGGCTTCTCCTCAGCTGGGCGAGTAGGCAAATATGTATGAGGCATTAGAGCCTGGCCTCTCCTCGACTGGGCGAGGAAGCAAATAGGTATGAGGCATTAAAGCATGGCCTCTCCTCGGCTGGGCGAGGAGGAAAATAGGTATGAGGCATTAAGACCCCAAATAAAGCGACCTTGAAACGCAAGGTACCAAGAGAAATGTCTGTGCCGAGCTGGAGTGAGATATATAGCTCATGCCGAGAGTAACTGCGATGCCGATCTGGAGCACAATATGAAGCTCATGTCGAGCGTAACTGTGATGCCGAGCTGGAGCACAATATGAAGCTCATGTCGAGCGTAACTGTGATGCCGAGCTGGAACACAATATGAAGATCATGTCGAGCATAACCGCACATGTTGATGAAAGCATGATGGACGCTGGGGGAGCGTAACGCGCTAAACATTCATTGAAGCTCGTGTTAAGAGTAACTATGATGCTGAGCTGGAGAACCATATGAAGCTCATGTCGAGCATATCCGCAAATGCTGATGAAAGCATGACGGACGTTAGGGGAGTGTAACGTGCTAAACACTCATAGAAGCTCGGTTTAGGCCAAAATATGAAGCGCAAGCGGGCGCATAATGGACTCGAGCAGGAGGACAATATAGAGCTCAACCCTAAGTAAACTCGAGCAGGGAGCATAAGCGTAGGTACGCGTGGTGTACAACTCAACCGCGAGTGAGCGGGAGGAAAATATAGCCCCGAGTAAACTCGAGTGGGGAGCATAATCTGAAGCTCGAGCTCTGACACGAGCGTGGTGTGCACGAGCACATGGGCACTAGCACGAGAATAATAATTTGAGGCTCGGGTTCTGACGCGAGCATAATCTGAAGCTCTAGCTCTGGCGCGAGCGTGGTGTGCACGGACATGTGAATAATAATAATAATCTGAAGCTCGGGCACTAACGCGAGCATAATCTGAACCTCGAGCTCTGGTGTGAGTGTGGCGTGCACGCGCACGTGGGCACTTGCGCGAGCATAGCGTGCACGGGCATGAGAATAATAATCTGAGGCTATAGCGTGCACGAGCACGGGCACGAGAATAATAATCTGAGGATCGGGCTTTGGCGCGAGCATAATTTAAAGCTCGAGCTTTGGTGCGAGCGTGGCGTGTGCGGGTACGTGGGCACTGGTGTGAGCATAGCGTGCACGGGCACGAGAATAATAAGCTGAGGCTCGGGCTCTGACACAAGCATAATTTGAAGCTCAAGCTCTGGCGCGAGCATGGCATGCACAGGCACGTGGGCACTGGCGCGAGCATAGCGTGTGCGGGCACGAGAATAATAAGCTGAGGCTCGGGCTCTGGCACGAGCATAATCTGAAGCTCGAGCTCTAGCGCGAGCGTGGTATGTACGGGCACGATAATAATAATATGAGGCTCGGACTCTAGCACGAATATAATCTGAAGCTCGAGCTCTGGCGTGAGCGTGGCGTGAACAGACACGTGAATAATAATAATAATATGAAGCTCGGACACTGGCGTGACCTCAAGCTTTGGCACGAGCGTGGCATAAACGCGTACGTGGGCACTTGCGTGAGCATAGTGTGCGCGGGTACGAGAGTAATAATCTGAGGCTCGGGCTCTGGCGCGAGCATAATCTGAAGCTCGAGCTCTGGCGCGAGCGTGGCTTGTGTGGGCACGTGAGCACTGGTGCGAGCATAGTGTGTGCGGACACGAGAATAATAAGCTAAGACTCGGGCTCTGGCACGAGCATAATCTGAAGCTCGACCTCTGGTGCGAACGTGGCGTGCACGGGCACATGGGAACTGGCGCGAGCATAGCGTTTGCGAGCAGGGGAATAATAATATGAGTCTCAGGCTCTAGCCCAAGCATAATCTGAAGCTCGAGCTCTGGCACGAGCGTGGCGTGCACGGGCACATGGATAATATGCGAAGATACTAAGTAATAGTTTATATCATCACTAATAATCCCGATCAGTGGCCCTGCGGCCAATATGAATAAAAAGGCCATGAATTTAGCTATAATGACCGTGGGTCCCTGCCATATAAACAAAGATGCAATAGGATCTCATCAGTAGTAGTGCTAGTAGTAGCCCCCCTCTTCTTGAGCGTAGGAGTGTATCTCTGTCATTTGCACATGGCCGGTGAGAGGAACAGTGGTGAAGCTTCTAGCCATTTTAGGCGGCGTGTGAGCGATCGTTTCTGCTTCATTTGCGGCGATTCAGGTGGCGTTGGACTCGTCTGATTCAGGCACACCCACCCGTTGTGTTCATTTGTCGTTTCATGCACCTCTTATTTTCTTAGTTCGCACCAAAAGTTGGGAAGACGCCATTATTTGATTGTGGCTGTAATGGTGATTTCCAGTGGCTTTTAGTGGCACACGCGTCGTTCAAGGCTAATCCCATGGTGCTATTTATTTTCTGTTCGGGGTTCGGTACGGAGCAATTCTGCATGAATATTCGGCGTGTGACAAATGCGACAAGTTTCCAGAAACTAACAACGGTGAGTGGTGGCACTAGTCAAAGCTCAGATGATTGCGATATTTACACCTTTGTGCTTATTTGCTCAGTGCACACCTGCTGCTGGTGTTTATTTGTTGATTCGTACTTAATTTCTTCATCTAGTTTGCAAGGAAAACTACATACATTCTTTGTTGTTTTTGGTGGTTACGACACCCTTTGAATGGAGCTCTGCCATGAACGACGAAGTCGGTGAGTAGAGAGGAACATAATGTAGTTGTTCCCGACAACGGAACCAAACTGATCACGCCAAAAATGCGGTGTCTTTGTCGTATCGTATCCGAGGTGCCGAAAGTGACGTCATGTCGGGGTCGTCGGAGTCATGGTCCGGCGGTGGTCGTTGCGCTAGGATATCTAGCTTATAATATCTGCAAAATAAAACACCGTGAGTGGGTGGGGGTGTCCCCACAAACCCTCCGGTGTGATAAGCAGTATATGTTGTGTATGATATATGGTAAATCATATGAATATATACGATTAAATCATAGTAGTAGATATCAACCACAAATTATAAATATTTAATAAATCTATATGTTATATAAAAAAGAATATACATCTGAATTACTATTTATACTATTTAAGATCCTAAATTTTAATAACAAAAAAATATCAATTATTAAGCTTCAGAAAATTATGAACGAGAAAATGAATTAAACAATTCATAAAATAATGGATTAAATGATATCAATTATATGCTGACAATGGAGTGGGTTGAGTTGAAACGGATCGTGTCACATTATAATCCAAAATTAAACGGGTCGACTCGTTTTAACCCATATTTTCTGACAAGAAACATACACTTATATAGAAAAAAATATGGGCAATGGGCCCGACCCTCTAATTTTTTTGGGTCGAAATGGGTAACCGATTTCGACCTAAAAAAATTAACTGGTCAGGTTGAGCCAGGTAATTTTCGAACCGGGTTGTGTTGGCTAGCAGGTTTTGAGTTGTAATTATTAGACCTAATTATACTGATATATACAGGTTTAACATACGGGTGTAAAACTAGTTATTTTGTAAACCAAGGGAGCCTCTGTGTGAAAGTGGAATTAGACCGACTGCCAAAAACCTTTCAAATATCGCCAAAGTCGATAAGAGCATCCACAATGGACACCGGTAACAAGACTCCAAAACCGGTTTTTTGAGATTTTTAACAGAACTCAACCGCACAATGGACTCCCAATTCCACACTCAATCCCTATACCCCGGTAAATGGATTGCAACAGATCGGGGGACACGCAGCGTGAACAGTTTCTCTTCGTTCCCTTACTTCTCACTTTTCCCAACCGTCTTCTTCGTTCTCTCTTCCCAACCGTCGTTCTCTCCTCCCCAGTCTTCTCTCTTATTTCTCCCCCACCGTCTTCCTCGTTCTATCTCCCCACATTCCTCTTAACAACAAAACACTCTACCGCCACCGCCGCCTCTATCTTCACTCACCGACCGACAAAAATTCCAGAGATAGCGCTGTGCCCAAAATGCCCTCTCATTGAGAAGAGATATTCAAGGGAGAGAGATAGACGCAAACGCAACACTGATTTTACTCTTCCCTTTGAATCCGTGAAGGATCTTCAGTTTTTGAGGTACAATTTCTTAAATTTCCTATCTTTTTGCTTTTGATTTTTATTCTCCCATTCATTTTCCATGATTTTGTTTAATTTTATCATACCCCTTTCCGGAAAGAACTCTATTGCTGCACCGGAATAGTTGAATATGTTGCTAAATTATTTTAGACTAGAATAAAGAATCCATTGATGAGAGTTAAACTGTAAATTATAAACATTCTTTCACTCATCTATGAACAAATATTTTTTTAAAAGTAAAAATAAAAATATATCTTAGTGTACTTTGATCTGTGACTAATGGATACTATTTAGTCCTTTCGGGGTGATAAACTAGAGTTTCTGATGTAAATACTGCTTTAGTGCTGATCCGAAGGTAGGTTAGATTTTATGTTGAGTACCCAAGTTCAAAATTGATCCGTCAATTCAAGCATATATGTCTCAGTGTCGTCTTGGTCCATGCATTGTTTGGCATTTGAATTTTGTTCATGAAATTCGAATTCGATCTGTTCGTTTTACTGTTAGTCTCAAACGAGTATTTTATTTATTTTCTTTAAAGAAAGAAAAAAACTCTATTGATGATGAAGAGTTAAAATTGAACAGTGTCAAATCTCATCAGCTTATAGTGGTCTGCTCGTCCAAATTTCTGGTTTGGCATTTATAGAATGTTGTTCAATTGTTCTGGCACTGAACTGGGGTTTTGACGAGAATTGGGCGCAAGTGTTAGTCTGAACCTAGTTTTGACACTATTTTCGTAAGCAAGATTCAAAATCAACACCCACAAGTAACAACAAGTTTGCCTTTGCTATGCTTTCTGGTTTGTACCTAGGTTTCAATCATGTCATTTGGGCATTGAACAATTTTTTTTTTACCTGAATGGTTTCTATGAGTTGGTTTCATGTTAATTCGCCTCTCTCTGTCCGTTTGTTGTCGGTGCTTGACTTGGTGTCAATTGGATGTTGTTCAGGTAGTTTAGAAGTTGAACAAGATTTTTCAACCTAAATGGTGATTATGTGTTGGTAAATATATATAGTTCATGACATGATACAAATTAACATATATTAAAATGATTCTAGTAACTAAGCAGGGAAGGGATCTATAGCCATTGGAATTTAGTTTAGGAAAAGTTTGTTCTGCTTTGTCTTTGAAATAAATCGAAATTTTCCTCTCATTGCAACAAAAATTAGATAAGTACATATAACTTTCTATCATGAATAAACAATGCCCAAGAACAATTTTGCTTAGTTAAAAAAAATTACAATGTGATCCTAAAGACTCTGGAGTGGATTAGTTTATGGCCAGCTAGTTATATTCTTGTGGGAGAGAACAAACAATTGCATAATGAGTTTACATAAATCCAACCCGAAAGAAGGAAAAGAAACAACTAAATAAAACACAGAACTGTAATAGAGATTAGAAACATTATTCCGAAACAACTGGTGATGAATACTATACTAAAGTTACCCAGCTGAGTTTGACAAACTTTGACCCATACCGATCATCATCTGTGCACTTTGTCGAGCCATTTCCATATGAAGCTGAAGCCTTTGCATCTGCAATTGAGCATAAGATACTTAAGGACCTTAAGAAGGAGATACAGTTGTTCAAGACCCAGAACCTGACCAAGTAAACATGTCAAATGCTAGGTAGTATAACCCCTTTGAGTGCAGCCCATCTCCAACATTTTATAATCTAATGAGTTTGGTGCTGCCTACAGAACTTATTAGTTCGTCCTGTCTGATTAAAAATTCCCCTTTGAAGGTCAAAACAGATTAAGGATAACATTTATTTGTCATATATACCTTAAACTTTAAGAACAAAATTACTCTTCTTAATCTTTAACTAATGTAATGAGGAGAAAATTTTAGTACAAGAAAAATTAAAAAGCTTAATTTTTCTAATAGGACTCATTAAATGAAATGTTTCAAACTAGCAAGAACAACTACTTTAGGGAATTTCTCTTAGAATAATCTATTTTCACATCATTTTAGTGCAAAACACTCCTTTTTCTTTTGAAAATGGTCACATGCCCTGTTCAAAATTTTTGTGGACAGTAATGTGAAAAGCTTCAACATTTGGATTCTTTGGAGAAGTTGTTGCTAATTCACTTCTTGAAGGATTTTGTTTTTAATGGGTTTTCACATATTGACTCGAGTTCGAACATAATTTCAAGTTTGATGTATCATTCATGTATAAACAGACCTAGCTTGAGTGCTTTACTTGAACCATATATCCTTCAATTAATCGAAAAGTTTGCGGCAGTTATAGGGGGATAACTAAGTATGCTTCATGAGGGTACCAATTTTAGTTTCTTAATACATTTTAGAGTTGTACATCAAAATATTTCGAAATCGTGGAATAAATATAGATACATAACCTCCTCGTTTCTGTAAAAAGGTGTTAGGTGGCTGTCAAAAAAATGTTTCTCATCTGCAGCTTTGCTCCCATGACCTACCCAAAGCTGCAAAAACAGTAATTTTAAAACTTGACTGATCCTTGGACTGAATTATCTAATCTAATCTAATTACCTATAAAAGTCTAGATTGTCTATTAGAACTTAATGTATGGACAAACCTACTCCTTAACTTAATATAATGATTAGAAAAAATATAGCCATAAATATAATAAATCACTCATCATTAATTAAGGCAAAAAAAGTAAATTTGTCATAGCCTAATTAATTACATTAATAATTAAATAATAGTTTGATCCCTTGACTTATACCTATTTTAAAGTTAGCTCCTACATTTTTTAATTCTATTTATTTCGTCTTGTATTTTGATTTTCTTATCAGTTTCCTCCACCTACCATTATCGTTACAAATGTCGCCCAATATTTTCTAAAATGACAAAAACCTTTACTCAGTCGAGACACTAAAACTTTATTCGAAACTAAAAAATAATATGGTTTTACTTTCTTAAATATGTTCAGAAAAGACATAATTAGATTTATATGAAAAATTGTATCTATAATAATTGAATTGTCGGTGAGTATCGAGATATTAAGTAAATTTGTAGCATGCTTAGTTATTACACATGTATAAAATAAGAGAAATGCGTTAAGAAAATGTGTGATAATGTCAAGAAGATGAAAAAAAAGAATAATCATTTGATAAATCTGTGCATTTTGTTAAGGACAATACACATAATTTACCATGCCAAACAATAATGATTGAAAAAAAATAGTCATAAATATAATAAACCACTTGCCATTAATTAAGGCCGAAAGAGTAAATTTGTCATAAGCTAATTAATTCCATGAATAAAGAGTAAATTTGATCTCTTGAATTGTACATATTTAGGTCCTACATTTTTTAATTCTATTTATTTCGTCCTATATTTTATTTTCTAATCAGTTTCCCCCTCCTACCATTATAGTTACAAATGTCGTCCAATATTTTCTAAAATGACAAAAATACTCTTACTCTGTCGAGACAGTAAAACTTTATTCGAAACTAAAAAATAATATAGTTTTACTTTCTTAAATATGTTCGGGAAAGACATTATTAGATTTTTATGAAAAATTGTATTTATAATAATAGAATTGTCAATGAGCATAGAAATATTAAGCAAATTTGTAACATGTTTAGTTATTACCTATAAATAAAATAAGAGAAATGGTTAAATAAAATGTGTCATAATGTCAAGAAGATGAAAAAAAATAATGAAGAATCATTTGATGAATCTATGCATTTTGTTAAAGACAATACACATAAATTTACCATTCCAAATAATAATGATTGGAAAACAAATAGCTATAAATATAATAAATCACTCACCATTAATTAAGGGCAAAAGAGTAAATGTGTCATAGGCTAATTAATTCCATAAATAATTAAATAATAGTTTGATCCCTTGACTTGTACCTATTTTAAAATTATGTCCTACATTTTTTAATTATATTCATTTTGTCTTGTATTTTGATTTTTTATCAGTTTCTCTTACTTACCATAATCGTTACAAATGTATTCGGGAAAGACATTATTAAATTTATATGAAAAATTGTATCTATAATAATAGAATTGTCGGTGAGTATCAAAATATTAAGTAAATTTGTAGCATGTTTAGTTATTACCCATGAATAAAATAAGATAAATGAGTTAAGAAAATGTGTCATAATGTTAAGAAGATGAAAAAAAAAGAATCATATGATGAATCTGTGCGTTTTGTTAAGGACAATACACATAAATTTACCATTCCAAACAATAATGATTGGAAAAAAAAAGACATAAATATAATAAATCATTTGTCATTAATTAAGGCCAACAAAGTAGATTTGTCATAGGCTAATTAATTGAATGGATAATTAAATAATAATTTGATCGCTTGACTTGTACCTATTTTAAAGTTATGTCCTACATTTTTAATTCTATTCATTTCGTCTTATATTTTGATTTTCTAATCAGTTTCCCCCTCCTATCATTATAGTTACAAATGTCGCCCAATGTTTTCTAAAATGATAAAAATACCCTTACTCAGTCGAGTCAGTAAAACTTTATTCGAAATTAAAAAAATAATATAGTTTTACTTTCTTAAATATGTTCGGGAAAGACATTATTAGATTTATATGAAAAATTGAATCTATAATAGCATTGAGATACTAAACACATTTGTAGCATGTTTAGTTATTACCCATGAATAAAATAGGAGAAATGTGTTAAGAAAATGTGTCATAATGTCAAGAAGATGAAAAAAATGAATAACTATTTGATGAATATGTGCATTTTGTTAAGGACAATATACGTAAATTTACCATGTCAAACAATAATAATTGGAAAAAAATAACTATAAATATATTAAATCACTAACCATTAATTAAGACCGAAAGAGCAAATTTGTCATAGGCTAATTAATTTCATGAATAATAAAATAATAATTTGATCCCTTGACTTGTACCTATTTTAAAGTTAAGTCCTACATTTTTTTTATTCTTTTCATTTCGTCTTGTATTTTTGTTTTTCTTATCAGTTTCCCCGATCTATCATTATCATTACAAATGTCGCTCAATATTTTCTAAAATGATAAAAATACTCTTACTCAGTCGAGACACTAAAATTTTATTCGAAACTAAAAAATAATATGGTTTTACTTTCTTAAATATATTCGGGAAAGACATTATTAGATTTATATAAAAAATTGTATCTATAATAATAGTAGTACTGACGACTGTAGAGATGGTGGTGTTAGGGGCGGTGGTGATGACAATTGTAGGGATGACAGTGTGAGGTTCCCGGGGTGTGCTCCCGCGCCCCGCGCGCCCTTGGATAGGGGTGCGCGTACGTGCGGATGCGGGACACCACTGCTCTCGTTCCACCCTCCCTTGTTTAGGGGAAGACGAAATCAAAAGTGCGAGAGGAGTGCTGTCTATGTTAGCACGTTTGAATGTGCTCGGTTGCCTTGAGTGGATTTTGTATCCAAAATGGGAGCTGATGGTTTCCCGCATCAAGTTATCCCTTGTTTAGGGGATACCAGGATATGTGAATGCATTACCCTTTCATTCCCATTTTCCCTTTTTTAGGGGAAAACATAAAAGTGCAAAAAAGGATATTGCGACGCCCCCACTATGGATTTATTAAAAATAGCCTTATGGCCCATTCAGATTACTATGGGAGCTTTGGGTTTCCCGCATCAAGTTATCCCTTGTTTAAGGGATACCAGGATATGGGAATGCATCACTCCTCCATTCCCATATCTCCCTTTTTTAGGGGAGAATTTCCTTTTAGGGGAGAATGGAAAAGTGCAAAGAGGGAATGTTGCGAGGCCCCACAGAATCCGAAAGTTTTAGAGTCGCCATCTTTATTTTAAGGCAAATAAAGCAAAACCAAAGAAAAGAAAAATAAACCAGAGAAAAAGAAAACGGGTTCGGAGGCTAAGTTACGAGTTGGGAAGGTGCTAGGCACCCAACTCGCCCTTTCGGTCTCGAAAATAGTTTTTGGCTGAAGTATGCTTATTGTCACATTTATTTAGCAAATAAATAAGGTATTAAAATGACAGGGAAATTTAAACAAATACATTCGTGGCTACATTATTTACGGACTCGCAGCCGTTTCCTTCCAATAATTACAAACACATTTAAGAATATTTGGCCATTAGAACGACTCTTTTACATAATATTTCCTATTCTAATCCGGGCAGCACAACGGCTTATATTGACTACATTGCGCCGGATTTAAATAACAACTTTTAAAAATAAATGAAAGACAGAAAATATAAATAAATAAAAATAAACGACGCTCTTAAAGGTTTTACCTTTAAGAGCGGCGGTGTGCTCGCTCTGTCCTTCAGGGAGAGGGAGTCTTTTGTTGTTGTTGTGTGTTGTTGTTTTGATTTGGGCAGAATGACTGCTTTATTTCTGAGGGTTTGGGCTTATCAACTTGGGCAGAGTGACAGCTTATTTGGGTAGGTTTTGGCCTTTTTGGTTGGGCGGAACCTAGACTTAATTTTTGACTTTTCAGCTCGTTACTCGGGCAAAGTAACGGCTTACTTTGGGATTTTTGGACCGGGGAAGTGAGGTGGATACCTAACAACTAGGCTAGGGATCACTTATAACCTATGGGTTTTGATTTTGGAAGAGTTTGGACAGGGTTTGGAGACTCTAGGGGCTTCCACTCACCTATCTCGCACCTCTCGCATTAATCCTATTGGTAGATCGCAGAAGCAGAGCTTCGCTGCGATTTTTTTATCGCGGAACTGAGCAGCGCAAATGAGAGGCCGGGGGTCTCTATTTATAGTAGAGGATGAGGACACGCTGGGCATTTCTTGGTTTCTTCTCTGTGCATCAGCAGCTTGTACCGCGCTTCAGGAATTGTACACTTCGCATCTGAGAGAGCGCAACAGTAATGCGCATGGTGCGGCCAAGGAACCCTTGGTGCGGCACCAAGGGTCTTTGGTGCGGCACCATGCAAGCTTCCAAGTTCTGATTTTTTGCACTTTCCCCCCTTGCAGTTCACTGTTTCGCGCATCCTGCTTTTCCTTTTGCATTTTTGACCCCTGTAACTTGAAATTTGTTAAGTTTTAACAATTCTTGATATTTTATGTCAGTCACATACCAGGGGTACGAAATTGGGGTGTCTACAGAGCCCCTCAACGATGGAGTCTACGGGTAACCTTAAGGCTTACTGAGTAGACGAACATCGTTGATAAACAATAGACTCTCCAATTTCGTTCTTTTAAGAACGGGAGAATGCAATCGATAGCAGTTATAATGCACAGTTAACATGCTATCCAAACTCTATAACCTAGACATTTTTAGTCGGTTATAAAAAATTATCGCAATTTTAAGCAGATATGAATTTAATGTGCTCTGATGGTCGGACCTACTAATGTAGGCTGCCTACGTATTCCCTATTAAAGGAAATCAGACCAAACGTAGTTCAGGCCAAAACCTAAACTACAACCAAGTGAGGATTTCATGTTCTTCGGGTCAAGCCCGATCGAGAACACACGGAAAAAAGATTTTGTGTTTTAAAAGCCGTATTCTTAGGTCCGAAACCGTTGTCAAATACGGTATGAAGATTTGAATGTTTTTCTGCCACCACATTTCAACCGGTCAATACCTTGTCGTTGAAACGTGTTAAGAAGAATTTTCTAAGTTATGTCCGGGCGGTCGCCGCCTTGTTTCCAAACATAACCCGAAAACTTTCAGATATCCAGAAAACTGCACTCGACCGATAAAGATCCGTCGCCGAGCACGGCAAATTGATCATTCTTCAAGTATTTTCGAAATTTGTGATGTGGAAAACATTCTTTTTCCTTCCTTTTTCTTTCTCTCGCTCTCTCTGTTTTTTGTTTTTTTTTTCAAATATTCCTCTTTTTTTGTGTTTTTGAAATATTCCTCTTTTTTTGTTTTTTTTGAAATACTCCTCTTTTTTGTGTTTTTGATTTTGAAATATTCCTCTTTTTTGTGTTTTTGAAATATTCCTATTTTTTTTTGAAATACTTTCCTTAAAAGGAAATTATTCTAGAGTCAGGGTAAGAATATCGTACCTGACTTACTTGTTTGCACCCGGGTGGCTGCCGCGGATTCGGCTGATCTTGACATTTTTGTCACTCTTGCTGGGGATTTTATTTTTTTATTGTTGTGATGGTCGGACCTACTGATATAGGCTGCCTACGTATTCCTTAACAAAGGAAATCAGACCAAACGTAGTTCGGCCTGTGCTGGGGACCTTAGTCTTATTCCCTCTATTTTTTTTGTTTCTTTTTTTTTCTCTTCTTTTTTTTTTTTTTTTTTGATATGCTGGGGATATTATTTTCTTTTGTCCTCTGGTGAATGGTTGCCAATTTTGGTTAACAAGATTAACTTTGTTGACGCTCCGTTAGGCTCAGGGACCATTTTGGGAATTTTGAAATCCGAGGACCAAAGTGTCGCAACTTCAAATTTTGGAGGGGGAAAAGGGAAAGTTCCCTTTTTCGCCCCTTAAGTGGACGGGAAAGGATGGGAAGAGGCTACTGCTTCTTCTTTCTCTTTTCTTCCTTCTTTCTTTTCCTTTCTTCTGCCATTGTTGCGTTTGCTTGCCTTTTTTTTTTTTTTTTTTTTTTCATTTTCTTCATTTTCGCTCCTTTTCTCGACTTTCTTCCGCCAATTTCAGTGTTCTATTTAGCAGATGGCATCTTCTTCGCGATCCAGGAAGGGGAATGCACCGATGCGCCCGGAATCTGGCGAGAGGAGGAGAGAACCTCCTAGTTTGATCCGGAATAGACTCAAGCATTCGTACTCTAAGAATGACTGGGGCAATCTTCTGCGAGATCGGAATACTCATGTATCCAACCTCCCTCTGACCACTGTAAGATTTTTCCTTTTTCTTTTTCGAAATTTTCCCGGTTCTGTTTTAGATCTGCTAAATTTCTGCACTGTTTGGGACTTTTGGAGCACTCTTGACTTTATTAGTAATGCATATGCATATCCTATTTATGCCTAAATGATGTAATTAAGTGATAATGTATGAAATTTCTATGATTTATTTTTTCGATGCATGATTTGAACTAGTGGTCACTATTTGACCCTACTATGTATGACTTATATTCTGAATACAAATGGGGCTATATGATGCATTTTTTACACTAAATCACATTTTTGCATGCAATAGAATTGCGAAACGAATATTTGGAGTATAAATTAAATTTTTCCGAAATGCTTTTCGGGCATATTTTCAGATAAAAACGGGATAAAACAGATATTTTTCATGCCCTTAGATCTATTTTCCAAGCATGCAACTGCTGTAGGGGTATGTTAAATACCACAAAGATATTTATTTTGATGATTTGTGGTACTTTATTTCCTTTTTAGCGTACCCCTATGGCAGCTTATTAGACAAATGAAACACTCATAATGGATGCATGAATTATTCTACTTGATGCAGATGCAATGCAGAACAATTATAAGATGATGCATGAATTTTTCACACTTTATTATATATATATGACAAATGCAGTTCTAATATGCATTTCATGATATCTATGATGCAAGATTAATTATTTATATGCAAAATATATTACAAAAATTTTTGTTTTTGTTTTTTTTAATGCTTATGAAAGAATGATGTTTATTTTTATGTATATTTATGTACATGTATGAAAATGGTATGTAACAATTTAAAGAATTGTTTATTTTCTTTTTGTTATGAACAATATTTTTTTTTTCTAAGAATTTTTGTTAAAATTTATGAAGTATAAAGCATGCAATATGTTCATTATTTATTTAAAAGACTGTACAGAGAAGGAAATAAGGGTAGAGAACTTACCAAGTTTTTTTTTTCTTTTCTTTTCAGGTTCGTAGGGAATTTGAAAGAGTGCGGGTATCATATATCAATGTGGCTGATATTTTTGATATGTTACCCGAAGCTGCACAGTCGTTGGTAGAGGGTTCAGGTTTTAGCACCTTCCTGCATTCTTTTACCCACTTTACCAACTTTCTTCCCGTCTTTGATGTGCTTCGGGACTTCTGGTGGGATACCACTCACACTTTCCATTTTAGCTGGGGAGAGGCGACCATGACCCCTTGCGATTTCGCTGCGATTACGGGAATCCCTACCAGCATAGGGGAAACCATGGCTCTTGATTTTACTCTCCGATATCGTAGGGAGGAGATCGTGGACCTCCTGGGCTTCGAGCCTCGTTTTAAATCATCGGATGAGATATATATCAGCAGCGTTCGACAATGGCTTCTTAATAATGACGGGCTGGTACCAGCTGATGATGAAGCTGCTATTACCCGAGTGGCACGAGCGTTTCTTTTCTTCTTTCTTGGCACATCGCTCTTTGCCAACTCCTCTGTCACCCTAAGAGCCTCCGTCTTAGCTTGTCTTGCAGATTTCGATCGGATCCCTTCGTATGATTGGGGACAGGCTGGTTTGGCTGAACTTTATGCTTCCATGGATAGGGCCAGCCGGAATGATTCACCGACCCTGAATGGATTTGCCCCGGCGTGGGAGGTACATGCCTTTTCCTGCTTTTTCATCATTTATTCATTTTTTCATCATTTCATTTCTTTTTTTTTTATGTATCATTTTTTTTCTTGACAACATATTTTTTTTTAATTTTTTTTTTGCAGGTCTGGGCCTTCTCATTTTTCAGATTTTCGCCGGGTCGCCTCATTCGGCGGGTTTACTAGCCTCCGTATCTGTCCCAATATGTTGACAGCAATAGGGTCGATCCAAGCGACGACGGTGGTTGTAATACTAGGGAAAGAGTGCTGGAGCGGATTGTTGGTTCGAGTCCGGGTTCAGTGCACTTTCTTCCCTAGGAGGGCCTGGAGGGACATTATGCTACTACTCTGATGTTCAGCCGCTGCCGGATATTGATGGTTTCCATCATGGTGGATTCTTTGTACATGGGCGAGCGGGTGAACCGTCAGCACCAACCTTTTCTAATGGCTCCAGTGGTGCCTCCTTGGCCTCCTGCTTGGTGATAGAGCCCGATCGGCATTGCGTGGCCAGGCAACAATACTTGGGGAAATACCTCGTTCCAGCGGCGATTATCCAGTGATGTCATACGAGTTTCACGAGATTAAACGCATCCTCCTCTCTGTTCTGTTGTGCTCAGGCGGCATTCTGATGCTTCTGCCAGGCCAGGGTCGTCTACTTCATTTCTCGACGCGAACCTGATGTTTACGGAGCCTAATGATATTTTCTCTACTTTTCAGTATGAATGGGGCGGTGGATTAGTAGAGCAGGTTCTTCCTGATGTCGAGATCCGGAGGCGTCGTGTCGGGCCGAGCTCGTTCGGTAGACACATCCACCTTTATTATTTCTTTTCTTTATTATAATTTTCTTTTATATATACACAATTTTTTTATGCACACTTTTTTTTTTCGAGACTAACATTTTTTTTTATTTTCATCATTTTTTTTCTTTCATTCTTTTTTTTTCAGGTGAACGTGTCTACTTATAAGAAACTGCTGCGGGGTTTCTTTAGCATGCGGCAAAGTTATATCGAAGTGGGCGATGAATTCTCTTGCAGGGAAGCGGCTTCGGTCGCGGCGGCCGAATCGAGATGGCGGCGATGATGATGATGGGTCAAGCCACGGCCGGGCGAGAGGTGATTCTAGCAAGATCCCGAGTCGGGGGGTGAGTGGTTTCCCGAAGCCGGTCGTCCAAGCACATTAGCTTTGGATTCTGCGAACATTAGTATCTCTTTCTCTCTTTATATATATATATATATATATATATATATATATTATTTTTGTTTTTTTTTTTGTATTTTTGTAAAAGAAACATGTACAAACGTTGTGATATAATGCAATATAATGTATATGATGCGATTATTACACATGCAAAAATAAATTCACCGCAGAAAATAAAACTATACCAGGACATCTAAAATGTAATGGCTTGTACTTTAAAGAAAGGGATTTTTAAGAATACACCTTTAAATTAAAGGCGGGCTTTTCGGTGATGTCGGAGCGGGAAAAATGGCGAATCCCTTATTCTTTCC
>CM028379.1:123836298-123912226 GCA_013146195.2 Codonopsis lanceolata | reverse complement strand
AACTTAAACGAGATGACTCTTCGTAGTCTCTACGCAGTTTGAAGGTTTATGAACTCTGAAGTTAATCAAGCTCTAGAGCAAGACAAACAGTACAGAACTGTGTCTTGCCAGCCATGGTCCAAGAAGAAATCACTGTTGAAACCAAACCTTCCACTTCTTCCTGTGAAAATGATTTTTTATCTGATGAACAATTTGCCATGTTTGTAAAACGTTTTCAAAAATTTGCAAAATATGGAAGGAAGAACACACACCAACAACCTTTTAGGAAGAATGGTGAAAGCTCATCTAAGGAAGAGCTTGTGTGTTACAACTGTAGAAAACCTGGTCATTTTGCCTCAAAATGTCCTAAGCCAAAATTTGAAGCATACCGAAAACCCTCTTTTTAGAAAATTTCAAAAACAAAAAGGGTATGTTGGTCGAAGACATAGAAGACAAACAAGTTGCTACATGGTTTGAGATTGATTCGTAAGAGGAGGAAAGAAGATTGTGAGCAAGCTAACATATGCTTATTAGCTCATGATTCGATCCTACCTATGAATCAAAATGAAGTGAAGTTTCACCTAGTCCTTTGGACAAAAATGAAACCAATAAACAATTTCAAGAAGGGAAGAACTTCTCAAGGATAATCAATAGATATGCTTGAAGAATTTAATTCCTTTAGAGTAGCCTATGTTAAACTTGCCAAGAACTGTGAGAAACTTACAACTGAGAAATCTATGATGGCAGCTGAGATTCAAACTCTCAATAGCTGTCAACAAGAGAGTATCAAACTAAAGGAAGAAAACAAATTCCTTTATGACAAAATTGATTGTCTATCTGAGCACATCAAAGGACTTGACCTAGAGAAAATTGCCTTGCAAAAGACAATCGACTCAAATGCCTCCAAGGATGCATTCGAAGAAATCCTTTCAAGCCAAAAATCTAGTAATGATAAAACTGGCATATGATATTCAGATGTGCCTCTTCCGACAATCTCTTCAGTCATGGAGAAAGGTGAATCCTCCGAGAATGCAAATGATATATCTTTCTCTAAACATACATTTGGAAATATAGGGAAACAAGGCCTTGGTTATTCAAGTGTCCCTTACGTTTACCCCAAAGGTCAGAAAGGAAAAGCCAAAATGACTGACTCAAATGAGAAACCTGATAAGGTAACGGTAGAGAAAGTGAAGTCTGCCGGCAATAACTATGCTAAGGCAAAGTCTGCTGGCGGTAGACCTACTAAACCTCTACCGGTAACTATCAAGTTTGTCTATGAAACAGGCAAGGCTCCTTTACCTGTTGAAGGTAAACTTAAAGGTATTCTACCTAATCCTTCTGAAAAGGTAATCAACAGAAAAGCTAAAGCTAAGTCTGTTGGTAACCTACCTAGGAAGATTCGAAAGAAACCAATTAAGTCTACCATCAACAAGCAAGCTGAACCAAGAATGGATGTTAAGAAAAGGAATAATCATAATCACTCTTCAGTTAAAGTCACTAACAGTTCTCTATGGACTTTCCATTTATGTCACTCTTGCAATTGTCTAGGCCATCTGGCACCAGAATGCTTGCTAAGGTTCACTCCAAGATCTGAGAGACCTAGTTCTCTCAAGGTCAAGCAGGTATGGGTTCCAAAAGGTTGCTAATCCTTAGGACCCGAAAGAAAATAAAGGGTACCTTGTTTGCTTTAATTCTTTTCAGGAATGCTTCATGGCTATAGAATCAGAAAACAAAGACATCTGGTACCTAGACAGTGGCTGCTCAAGACACATGACTGGGAACAGAAGTCTTCTTACAGATATAGCTGAAGCCAAAGGACCCACTGTTATTTTCGGAGATAATGCAAGAGGAAAAACAATTGGATATGGCTCAATTACTAGAGGAAGTCTCTCCATCAACAAAGTTTCTCTAGTAAGTGGTTTAAAGCACAATCTTCTGAGCATATCCCAATTCTGCGACAAAGGACTTCTATGCCAATTCAACTCCAACCAGTGCCTCATCAAAGACAGTGAATCCTGCTCTACAATACTGACCGGCAATAGACAAGGAAACGTCTATGTCGTGGACTTAAATCTTCTAGGGAGATTCTCAAACCTGTGTCTAGTAGCCAACAATGTTCGTGACAACAGCTGGCTATGGCACAAGCGTCTCGCCACCTCAACTTCAAGCACCTCTCCAAGCTCTCCAAAAATGGGCTTGTCAAAGGTCTACCTACGGTGTCTGCCGACCATAACAAAAGTTGTAAAGCTTGTCAACTAGGAAAACTTTCCAAGTCTTCCTTCAAAAGAAAGTCTGTCTTGTCTACAAACGTACCTCTTCAACTTCTCATATGGATCTCTTTGGACCAATCACAACACCAAGATTTCAGAGACAAGTATACACTTGTGGTAGTTGATGACTACTCTAGATTCACTTGGATTGAAACAATGACATCTAAAGATGAAACGTATGATCTAGTCAATGCTCTTTTTCGTAAGACTTCAAACTCAAAAGCTTGAAGACATAAGTGACATAAGATCGACAATGGCACCGAATTCAAAACAATGGTGTAGAAAAGTACTTTGCGCGATGACCACGGGATCGACCACAACTTCTCTCGCCGCCGGTACTCCTCAACAAAATGGTGTAGCCGAACGGAAGAACGTAACACCGATTGAAGCGGAAGAACAATGCGCGAAGCTAAACTTCCAAAGTATTTTCAAGCGTATAGCCAACACCGCATGTTTTACCTGAATAGATCCCCGTAAACAAGTTTCATAACAAAACTCCATATGAAATATGGAGAGGAAGATCCCCAAACATAGGATTTCTTAAAATCTTCTATCAGAATGTTTTATTCTTTATAATGGAAAAGAATATAGAGGAAAATTTGATGCAAAATCGATTTAAGGAATTTTTTCTGGGTATTCCAAACATTCAAAAGCATTTCGCATTTTCAAGAAAACTAATTTAAAAATTTTAGAATCAGTGCATGTTTCTTTTGATGAATATGACTTGTTAGAGCCTAGAAAGGCCCGAACGTTGCTAATGATTCTCGATAATGATGAGACAGTACTAATACAACATCACTTCCACTCCTCATCGAAAACGGCACCGCAGAACCCTCAAGTACCGCTAACCCTTCACCTAGACGAGAACTCTGCATACCGATAACAACTCTTCTGTTGACCCCGAACCCATCTCTTCTATTTTACCCCAAGCACCTTTACGATCACTCATCCTTCTTGTTCACCGTAAAATGAAGGTTTTGAAGATCCTATTTCTTCTCGAACTGATTTTGGTGAATCTCCTTCTCAACCTACTCCGAATTCTTAAGGGAAGAACCCACCTGTAAGTGATCTTCCTCCAACTGTTATTGAAGCAAGAGATCATCCCATTTCTCAAATCATTGGTGATCTCAACACAGAGTTCGACGAGAAATAAAGTTCGAGAAGAAACTATGTTTGCTTATGCATTTGTATCGAACTCGAACCAAAGAAGATTGATGAAGCTATCGAAGATCATAACCGGATTGAAGCTATGCAAGAAGAGCTGAACCAGCTTTGAAAGATGTAAGGTGTGGAGCTTAGTTCAAAGACCGATCGATCATCCAAATATCGGCACCAAGTGGGTTTTCTAAACAAAAGAGATGAAGAAGGAAATGTCACCGTAAACAAAGCTAGACCGGTTGCTCAGGCTACCGACAGAAGAAGGAATTGACTTTGATGAAACTTTTGCTCCTCGTTGCTAGACTAGAGGCAATCGACTCTTTCTAGCCTATGCATCGCTCATGGACTTCAAAGTGTATCGATGGATGTAAAGAGTGCCTTTCGAATGGTGATCTTCAAGAAATCAGATACGTGGAACGACCTCCGTGATTTGTCATTTCGGACAAACCGATCACGCCTACCGACTCAAGAAAGCTCTCTACGGCTACCGAAGCAAGCTCCTAGAGCTTGGTATGAAACTCTATCCAAGTTCTTAATAGAACAAGGATTCGTGAGAGGAAGAATAGACACTACTTTATTCATCCTCAAGCACAAAGGCCATTCTCTTCTCGGTACAAATCTATGTGGATCTACATCATCTTTGGATCAACTAACCAAAGCCTATGTAAAAGATTCGAGAAGTCGATGCAAAGCAAGTTCGAGATGAGCATGATGGGTGAACTTACCTACTTTCTAGGACCGCAGATACAACACTTCGATGGAATCTTCATCACCAAACCAAATATGCAAAGGAACTAATCAAGAAGTTCGGTCTTGATTCAACTAAAGGATTCGAAACTCCAATGTCTACCGACCGCCATCTTGACAAAGATGAGAAGGGAAAGCAAGAGAACATGACCAAGTACCGAGGAATCATAGGTTCACTTCTTTACCTTATCGCTAGTAGACCCGACATTATGTTTGTTGCTTGTGTTTGTGCTAGATTTCAGTGATCCAAAGGAGTCACATTTGCTTGCCGCCAAACGTATCATCGATATGTTTCAAAAACAACAAATCTAGGCATATGGTATTCCAAAAACAACAATTTCAATCTAGTTGGATACTCGATGCAGATTATGCGACCAGCGTAAGAAGCACCTGGGACTTGTCAATTCCTTGAAATAGACTTGTCTCATGGTCTTGCAAGAAACAAGGATCGCTTGCAAACTCAACTACGTATTTAATACATTGCCGCAAGCTGTTGCTCTCAACTTCTATGGATGAAGCAACAACTAGTGGACTACAACATCAAGACCGAAAACCGCCCAATCATGTGTGACAACACATCGCAATTTCGCCTCTAAAAATCCAAATGATGCACTCCAAGACCAAGCACATTGATATCCGTTATCACTTCCTCAAAGATCATGTGGAAAAAGGTAACATCGCTTGGAATATGTTCCAACCGAGCATCAATTGGCGTACATTCTCACAAAACCACCGGATGCCACCAGTTTGCTTATTTAAGGAGAAATCTTGGTATGATTGATCCTACCGCTTAAATTCAAAGTTATTTGTTAATGTTTCTTTCATACCTAGACTTAGTTTTAGACTAATCTGAAGACGTAAGTTCTCCTTACCTAAGACTTAAAGGTCGTATTCTTACTTAGTCTATTATTAATTTTTTTTTTTGCTAAAGAGGTTTCTAAAGCAATAAAGGGGTCAAGGATAAAATTTGGTACTTAAGAAAATATCTTAAGTTCCCGCTTTCTCAAACTAAAATTTTCTCGCCTTTAAATAGTCCCTGAACCGTCTTTTGCCAAACTTTACTTTAACCCCTTTGACAAATTATTTTCTCTCTATTCATACTCTTTTTCTGTAATCGCTTTACGCAAATCCAAGTATTTCTTGTTTCTTCTTCTCATCGACAACGCAATGGTACGTTCTTCTCTACTCTCAACTTGAAACTTATTGTTTTCTGTTTTGCATTTCATTTCATAACCTAAAAATTGCTTTGGAATTCAAACGGTCATTTTCGAAGTTTCATACGCTCGCCATTGTTGTTCTTTCAAACCTAAGAATACTAACAAATGCTTATGTATATTCATCGCTTATTCTTATGAAAACCTCTGTTATATTTTTCTCGGGTGTGGATTCTCTAAACATTCTAGGGTTTCAAGTTTTTATCTCAAAAATTCCAAAAATTTCAGAAAACCTTGAAATTTCTGCTTGTTTAGTTATTGTGGTAAAAAGCCCTAATTTTTGTTTGTATTTCTTTCAGGCAAAAACTAAGCACGACAGCGGAAAGAAACAAAACCCGAAACCGCCATTCTTCCACGGCCGGATGTCAACCTTCCGGCTATCCAACCTTTCCGCCGCTCATGACATCATAGTCGCCTCGACCCTAAGCCGTACATACCAGAATGTGCATTGACCTTCAATCGCCTCGCACAATAGCCGCCAAAGCTGTGAGGATATGAACGCCTCGATTCTACCCCTCTTCTGCCTCAACGACAAAGGATAAAGCCATCTTCCTGGCTAAAGAATTCTATCGAGAATGGAGCTCATGAACAAGACCGCTCTACGAGGGTGGATTCGAGGCCGTCCCATCTCCATTACCGCTAAGTCAATCTCCACTATCATCGGCGCACTACGGTGGAGCTCTTGCAAAGAACCATTGCCGAGGTACATGCCCGGGAAGCAATGAGGGAGTAGAAACCTACAGTGGAACCTCAAGGGAAAATGCTCAGAATCTTTTCCTCCTCGACGATATCGCTCAAGCCACCTTATTGACAAGGGGCTTCGCTCAAAAGTGGAGCACATGATATGTTTACGCCCAACAAATCAACTTGACTGCCGTATTTCTTCGCCTCAACTCAATTGGGGGCCATCATCTTCAACGAATTAAAGCAAGGTGGAGAAAGCCAAGAACAACCCCACTTGCAAACGCCTTCGTGAGGCCGATCAATGCCCTTCTAAGGGATGATGCTAAAGTCAACTCTTCCTTAAAGGAAGATGAATTGATTGTAGTGGCCAAGGAGAAGCAGCCTAACCGCTTCGTTCTTTAAGAAATATTCGAATACGAGAACAAGCGAAGATCGCAAAGGGTCTACCGCCTGCCTCCATAGACAAAGTGTGACCAAGCCGTACCTATCTTGGTTACCCGCTTCAACATGGAAGCACACGAAGCCGCCAAAGAACCTTCAAAAGGCCTCTGCAAAATTTGATGATCAAGTGGCCGCGTCTCTCCATCAACAAGCCAAAGACTTGGCTGATGAGGCAAAGCAGCTGCTACGGACCAAGATGGCAGCCAAGGGCAAAGCAAAGAAGACAAGGCTGGAAGAGGTCACTCCAACCGAAGAGGAGCAGCCAAATGGGTTAGAGAGAGATGAAGGAAGGCCAAAAGAACCACCTCTGCACCAACTCCTTCCTCTACCCAAGCCCAAACTTCACAAGCTCACCAACCTCTCAAACTCAACAAACCACTTCCTCACGCCCACCTACCCAAACCACCAATCAACCTCACCATCTCCCGCACCCACTCCCAAACCAAAACGAAGGAGACTTCAGAAACCTTTGAAGACCAGCCACCGGCAATACTCCAACCTCTACCAATGAAGAAATTGAGTCTCCTATTCACCGCTAAGGAAGAAAAGGAGAGCTACCGGTCCCAAACCCTCTACCGCCGCCAAACCAACTACCACTACTGACGCCCAACCAACTACCTCTACCGACGCCCAACCATCTACCGACACCCAACCCTCAACTGTCAACCCTTCATCTACCAACACCCAAACCTCAATGTCAACCCTTCATCTATTCCTCCTGAGTCATCTACTCAGAGGAATTCACCACCTCCGGAGGAGCCTATCCCTCAGGAGGAGCCAGCCAGAACCCCCACTCCTCCTCCTCCTTCACCCTTCAACTACTCACCTGACCCATCTACACCTTCCTCACCTCCCCAATCCCAACCAACTTCATCAACCACACCACAGCCAACTCAAATCCCTCCCACCCAGCCATTAGACTCTGCTGCCGCCAAGTTCCTTTTCGAACTTTCGTTAGCGCACCACCTACCCATCAACCTCCTACTCAACCTACCCATCAACCTCCTCAACCTTCTCAACCTTCCCTTAGAAAACCAAAATCCCTCTTCTACCCTGCCCTTCTTCTCGGTTTTCTACCGACCCCAGAATCCTCCCATATCAGTGAAAATTCTGACACTGATATGGAACTGGATTCCCCACCAACCCCTCCTCCACCTCCACCTGTAACCATATCTTCCTCTTCTTCCTCATCCGACTCCTCCTCTTCCGACTCCTCTCCCCCTCGACCACAACAACCCTTCCGGCCACCATCTCCGGAAGAAGTCATTCATATTGGCCAGGCTTCAACGTCAACTCAACCGGCCAATGATGAAATTCTGTCTCGACTGACGCCATATATGAACGGCTAGGCGCGCTTACAAGCATCACTACCGCTACCGCCGAAATAGCCACTGCTGCGTCCAAAGCCAATGACCGCACTGCCGCCCTTCTACGACAATTCCAAGAGGATGTCTGGACTCGCTTTGGACAGATACGACACGACTTTACAGATGTTAAGATCAACCTTGAAGCTCAACGAGATGAGTGTGTCCATATCTGCTCCTCCCTCTTCTATGAGCTTTTCCATGCCATCACTCTCCATCTCGGCAACGGCCGCCTCCTCGTTTCTAGAGCTCAACCGCATTGCTCGCGACTCGCCACAACGCCATGAATGCCAACCGTGATCGTGATCCGCCATCACGGAGGAGAAGCAAATGAGGTCAATCAACGTAATGCCGATGGAAGAGAACAACCGCCTTCGTGAAGAATCGACTACCGCTCGCTCCACCAGACCTCCGACTGATGCAGATGACGAATACGAACGAAGAATGGAAGAGCTTGAGCGAGAACGAAGAGAAAAGGAGGCTGCAGACAAAGGCAAAGGGAAAAGACCTTGGTAGTTTATGTATCATTTCTTCCCTTACCTTTGTATTTATCTTCATTTTTGAAAACTCTGTGATATGTAAACTTCTTGTTTATAAATACAGAAGATTACTTGCTTTTCAAAAAGGTTATCTTGTTTAAATTCTTGTTGCTTTATATTCATATCTATTTAGAATTTAAACAATCAGTTTAAATTTATTTGAACTGCTATTGATCTGTGTGCTATTCTGTGATTTTCTTATTCTTGTATGCACTTAGATTAGTCCTTACATTTGAGGTGCTCTTATTCTGTTTGATAGAGGCATGTCTTCCGTTAAATTTATATATAAATTTCTCTAAAGACATGTTATTATCTATCAACATAGTTTGTTTATAGCCCTCATTTGTAGTAATGATGACCAGATATAAATAGGAGGAGATTGTTGATTCTTATGTTAGATTTATATCTGCTCAATTCATTACATTAGTTTTATACTTCAGTGGCTAATCTGCGATCGATTAGCGTGGCAACTATGTATAGAACTTTGCCTAGTATAGTTTTTATAGGACTTCATAGGTTCAATGGAAGACCTCTCCACAAGCTTTCATCTGAAGACCTCGCCCACAAACTACACCTCGTGTCCACCTAATCTTCTATGACGTGTCCTATCCAACAAGATTAATTGGATTAATTCAAACTTATTCCTAATCATTGTTTGAATTAATCCAAGACATTCCCCGACATATCAAGCCGAAAGCAACCTTTTCCGAAAAGCAAGAAGACTTTTCGTCCCGAATGAAAGGTGAAAAGCATCTGCCCCTAGTTTCTCGCAACAACTCTCGATCGACACCTAAATCGCCCACCTTTTTGAAGATATCGTAAATCATTCCCTCGCTCTAGATATCTGTGAAGACGAAAATCCTTGATCGACGACCCCATGCATTTAATGCATTGATGAAAAGAGATGTTGAAGTATTCGCCTTCTCCAACGGATCTTTTGAAGTGCACTGCTATAAATACGCCATTAAAGACCGGAACATATATACATATAAAAGAGAGAATCAATCGAACACTAAAAAGGATTGCTCTCAAACTCCACAACTCCAAGTCTTTCGGCAATCAAGAGATCCTAAATGTATCTAGAAGTCCTCGTCAACAACAAGAAGCCGCTTCATCAACACTTATTGTTTTATCTTCTTATTGTTTACTTTCATTAACTATACTTTTGCACGAATTAAATATCCTGTATTTACAGATATTTAATTCCCTAGACCCCAAACACAAGTCAATATTTTGTACACGATCCATTAGATATATTCTTTGTAATTAATCTAGTGGAAAACATAGTGCACTATTTAAATCCAAGGTTGATCGCCTTGGTGGTGGACGTAGCACTCTTTATAGTGTGAACCATCCCTAAATACTTGTGTTGTTTCATATTTATTTGTCCGTCATTTGATCTATTCTTTACGTGATTATCTTTATCCATTTACAGCAGAACTTAAGTAACTTGTAAAGGTCTACAGTAGTCCTTAGCACTCGAACAACTACCTTGAAGGTCTTCCGCTACTTGAATCTTTTCGATAGATTGCAAGTATCTTTCAAAGTATTTACCAAAAAGTTTTAAGTGTTTAATAAGCTATTCAACCCCCCCCCTTCTAGCTTATTATTGTGCTCATTGGGACCCACAACATCATACTCATTTCAAGCAAACATTGAAACCATCACCAAATGGAATTCAAGTCAACATAAAATGGATGAGATGCTTAATTTAGGTAACTCATATATATTGGTTTTGTTCCAAAAGTGTTTGTGAGAGAAGGAGAAGGCATATCTGAACCTAAACAGATTGCTAGAATTATTTTTTCTTTCGAAAAGCCAAAAGTTTCAAGAAAGAAAAACTTTGTTTGTCACTTCGTATCATAAACATATACAACCTTTTGCGAAAAGGCTAATATGAGGATGATGTTAGCTTTCTTAAAAATTCGATAACATTGAATGAAACAAAATGCAAATACCAATGCAAAGAACATTGAAGTCACATTGGAAGTTTCATTCAAGTCCGTAAATCTCATCCTCAAAAAATCAAAATAAAGTTTTTAAACAGATGTGGGTTCCTAAGGGTATTAATGACAAAGGCAAGTCCAAATATGTGAACCCTTTGATATATGTCCCGGTGCTTTTCTATGATGAATCTCCTCCAAAATCCTGTGTAACTTTTAAACCATTGAAGTGCACTGTCGATAGAAATATTAAAAGTTTAATGTGATTGGGAATGTGACACCCAATGTTATTAAATGTAGCTACATAAGTCACATTTAAACTTTGACATTAAAGTGTTACTTTTAACATTAAAAGTGTCACTTTGAAAATTGATCATTTAGCATTGAAAAAACCATCCAATCTCTCAAGTGATAGGTAATATTCATGATGACATATACACAAGGAGAAGAAGTAAGGTTGATTCTCACAAATTAGCATGTTTATAAAAATGTGTCACTTTTTAGAGAATTAAAGTGTCTTTTATGGATGCTCCAAATGATCAAAGATTATGGGCTACACATTGATGTGTTAACCTTGTATTTTGATAACAATGCAATTTGTTTAGCACAAAAATTTCATTTAACACTCTAGAACAAAACACATTGATATGAGACACCACTTTATTAGAGACTTGGTTGAACAAGGAATTGTTTCATTGAACATGTTTGAAAATCTTCTTACTAATATATTTGCCAAGTGTAACCTTCATTTTGAAGAGATTTTCCAATCTAAGGAAATCTCTTGGTATGTGTTATGATTTTACACTTAGTTAATTATAAGAAAAGAAAAAAATAAGGCATAAAACTTGCATTTTGTCTTTACTCTAGATCAATTGACTCACATGTATATTTTCTTA
Organism: Codonopsis lanceolata; assembly: GCA_013146195.2. Lineage (NCBI taxonomy): Eukaryota > Viridiplantae > Streptophyta > Magnoliopsida > Asterales > Campanulaceae > Codonopsis > Codonopsis lanceolata. Next base: position 123,900,991 of record CM028379.1, on the reverse strand, counting down.
ATTTCATTCAAAAGTTGTGATTTTTATTAACAAGTTTTCATTCTCCACTCTCTATTAAAGTAATCCCAAATATTATTGCAATTGAAAAATCTTAAGTCCACAAAGGAAAGACCTACCTTTAGCCAAATGAAATTTTGGATATCTTGTAATTTATCAATACTATACTTAGGTTTTTCATGTTTTCACATCTTAATAATAGAAAAAGTATGAAAGCTACCTAACAAAGATAATAAACAAGGTTGTTTTTATTTAATTGTAATATTTTCATGTTAGATGCCTTATTTGATCAATTTGCTAAAGATTAATATCATAAATCAAATAAGTGAAATGATAAAATTATCTCAAAATTTTTGTTTATACTAGAGTTTTATTGGAGCATAATAAAAAATTTATAATTATTTACATGTACTATACGGTCTAACCGCAGAAGCATGAGCAGAGTATGTTTAATTAAGTTTGGTTCGAGTATAAATAAATAGAAGTTTATTTTCAAATGTTCTTATAAGTGAATAAACAAAGTACTTTACCAAGGGTGTAAATCCATTTCTATAACTTAATACTGCATAAACTATCAATTTTAATTTTAAAGGTGCTATAATTTGATTTTAAAAGGTGAATGTAAATCTATAATTTAGTTTTGAATGGAAGGAGTAGCATTTACATAAAATAAACAGTTTTCATGATTACATGAAATGCATTTAAAAAAGTAAAAGAAAACAAGAGTGGGATGGAAGGAATCGCGTAATTACACGAAAAGAGAAGGAGCATAATGTAAAAGTCTGAGTGGTATACTGGTATGACTTAAGTTTCTTCATGTTAATTTTTTTTTTTCTCGAAAACAAAAGGGAAGGTAGGTCTGTGACATTTCGCAGAACTTTAATGCCAAAATTTGCAGGATTGGGTTGGGGCAAAAGGGTTTAGGGCATTGACGGTGCGCGGGCGCGGGTTTCAATTTTGGTTTGCAAGGAAAAGGAAACGATGAGCAGGCAAGGTCCGCCGAAGCATCAAAACAAAGTCGTCTGGAAACCCAACGCCGGCGTCAAAATCAACGAAACCGTACTCTCTCTCTCTCTCTCACTCACACACACAAAGTTGCTAGAAGTATTTCTTGCTTAATTTGTTATTCTGAACATAAACTCGAACCTCTGCAGGAAGTGGGAGGGAGATTCAGGCCGTTGTCGGAGGTGACTGGGGTGTGCCCTCGCTGTAAAAGCCAGATTGAATGGAAACGCAAATACGGCAAATACAAACCCCTCTCCGAACCTGCCAAATGGTATATACTATATACATCCGCTGTATTCCTCAAATTCTGCTCCTGCTGTGAATATCTTTATTATATGCGCAATGTTAATGAATTCTGTTCTAAAATTACGTAAATATAGCATTTTCCTAATAGATTTGGTTCTGTTATACATGTTTTTTCAGTCAGAGGTGTTCTAAACGAAACGTGCGTCAGGCTTATCACAATCTCTGCACTGGTTAGCTTTCTATGATAATCGCTTTGTTGTTCTATTTGGGAGCAGAGAAATTATGTTTGTAACATTGTATGATTGAAATAAGGTCAATTGTAGCTTAGATTTTGTACTATTCAGTTCCAATTTGATTACCAAGGCTTGGATTGGTTGCTCTCAAATACTGGGTACCTCCGTTGGGCAATTTGCATGTTGGTTAACTTTGGTTAATTTGATGAATGATGCAGGTTGTGCCAAGGAAAATAATGTATGCGCAAAATGTTCGTGCCGTGTTGAACGAATAGTTGGAAGGTACGAAATACTGTTTTAAATATGTGATTTTATACTTGACCTTTGGTATGGTTGAGAAATTTCTCTACTATTTATGAAAGTGGAATGAATTGAATGTTCTTTTGGGTGTGGTTATCTAATGCTGAGGTAATTTCCATGATTGTAGAGACATTGCAGAAGTAGCGGCTGAGCAAAAGATGCTTGAGGAGGTTGGTTCGTTTTCAGTATTGTTTTCCTGTTTACATTCATTGAGATTATTAGTTTTAATTTCGAAGTTCAATTGGGGTAAACTAGACCATTGCTTTATTACAACAGGCCATCAATAATGCTCGAGAGAGGGAGAAGAGAACTCTACTTCGTGCTGTAAGACTTCATATTCATCTTCCGCAGTTTTTTCAACAATTAGATTCACTTTCAGCATTTTCCCTATTTTACTTTTCTCCCCGTCAGTGGAAAGTTAGAGGGCATTTTGGAGCACTTGTCAAACCCTCCTTGTTGCTCTCTATCTGCATGTCCTCTATCTATCACGCAACCACAAATAGTGTAAAGTTTGAATCCCCATTGAGTGGAATTAGAAATCTCAGTGAAATGAAGTTATTATTGGATTGTTTTACTTGGAGAAGAACTTTCATGTTTAGGCAAGTGTATGGGAGAATTGAAATTCACTCAATTGTCAACATGCCTTATTTGATGTTTTTGACCCTTTATTCCAACATCCATTCTACTGTGCTAACTGCTAAGATGGGTCGAAAATGTTGTTGGCATCTGGGGAATTCGTACTAGTGTACTACACAATTAAATGACATTAAGTTATTGGAATGAGTTACCCGACAAAAAAGCATTTAGTTTTGGTCACACTCCCTCTCTCCTGAAAAAATAGTCTCACTTTCTAATTTTGTTTGCCACAAAAAAGTAGTCCCATTTCTTAATTTTAACCCATAAACTTTCATTATTTTTCAAGATTTTGTCTCTTAAAAGACATGACATTTTCAAATTTCAATACGTATCACACAAAAAAGATGTTGGTGCAAATTATAGGAAATATATAGAAGCAAAAGTCTTAAAAATATTGACTTGTCAAATGCAAAGTTTTTTTTCTGGGATGAAGCCTGAAGGGAGAGTTTTACATTGAAACAGAACTTACCCACATGAATTTCCATTTATGTTCTCCTCCTTGTGCTAAAGTTTCCGTGTCTTGTGCCTGTTTCATGTGTCTGTCTTCCGTTTATTTAGGGCATCTATAATTATTGACCGCTCTTCTGGGTCCTGTTACGTCCATTTTTCATTCTGCTATTTGAGAACAAAAAATTCCCTCAGAGTCTAACTCCCTTCCTATTTGTAATATTCTTATTCTAAAGATATTTTTCAGAGTCAAAATTCAGGCCATATTGGTTTAGAGCCAACTCTTTCCTAAAAGTAATGTAACTTGTGTTAAAGGATCTTTTACAAATTGAAAGTGGCAGATAACCTATAGGTCTGTCTTGATTTCTCTGAGAATTTAAAGCTGCTTTGATTTGTGAGCATTTAAACATGTGCATACAGCTGAGTCTCCATTGTCGAAAAAAATTATTCATTAAAATAGTGAGTCAAATTAATTATGCACATCTGAGCTTGACACATGTACATCCAATTGGTGGGGGCTTGTATGCATGCACCAATCCATTCTCCATATTTGTTCATTGACACTGTTTAATCAACCCTATACTTGATCGTCATATCCTACCAATACCAGTATTATGATATTTCAACAGTGTTATTCCAATGAAATACTGCGAATCTGCAAGATGAACCCAGTAACTATCTTGCACGGACACGGATACACACGGACACGGGACACAGGGATACGCAATTTTCAAGAAATATAGGACACGTGTACGTGTGGGTAATGTGTAAATATTCAAAATATAAGGACTAAAATGTAAATGTTCAAAATATAAGGACCAAATTGTAAATATTTAAAACTATAAGTACAAAATAAATATTTCCAACATACCAAAATGTTAATATGCAAATTTTATAAAATTCAGCACATAGTATAAATTTTTTTATAATAATTAATAAGAAAGTTTCTTATTAATTATTACTCTCTGTTTTCAAAATATTGTCTGAGTTGACTTGGCACACCTTTTAAGAAAAAAACGAATTGATTGGATTATAAATATTGGTGAAATGTGTGGTTTCCTTTAATACCCTCGAGTATGTCGCCATAATTAAAGTATGTAGAAAAAGTAAGGGTAAACTGGTAAAAGTGTTTTCCTAAATGGAAAAGTTTTGAAAGAGAACAATTATTTAAGAACGGACGAAAAGGAAAGGTAGACAATAATTTGAAACAGAGGGAGTATAAAGTTTCTTAAAGAAACCCTTCCTTCCGGTCTTCCACAACAGTCACAAAGTACAAACAACAAACCTCAACAGATATCTGAGAGAGGGAAGAGACATATTGAAATCGAAGAGAAAGAAGAGAGAACAGATCATTAATAGATATCGAAGGAAGACTGGAAGAATATGTGGGATTCAGAATCTCAGATGGTTTGAGGCTTCGAGCTTCGAAGTTCGAATCGAATCAAGGAAGAGAGGCGCACGGCGCAGCACGCAGACGCAGCCGGAGAGATGGTCGAAGGGGCAAGGGGCCGGCGGCAGAGGTGTTTTTGATCGGCAACGAGGGGCTAGGGCTAGGGCTCGTTTTGAGTCGCTATCTATTGAGGGAATTTGAGGGACTCCGACTAACGATTACTAGTAACAGCGCGATATATACCCCCAACCGTGTCCGACTTAAAGGTACGTATCCCGACTGTCTTACCCCGTACCCGTGTCCGTGTCCAAAAGATTCGGAAATTCAAATTCGGCCCCAAAATGTATTTGGGGCTGTATCCGCCGTGTCCGTGTCCCGACCATGTCCGACATGGAAAACGCCTCCTCCCAGCCGTGCCCGTTCAACATAGCTCAGTAAAGCAGAGTCAATGTGCTACATCAAATCTATGCTGAGAAAACGTACGAGATAACAAACCAAGTTCGATTGTGAAGGAGAGAGCAAGGCCTGTAGTTAGTCCCGTATATGAAAAGTTATACTGCTAAAGATAGTTGGTCAATCTGTTACTAGCTTTGAGGAATTCTTCCACCGTGTTCTTTCTCATATTTAAAGGGCGTTTTGGACACTAATGAAGGTCTCTTGAATTGCTTCGCCTGTGGTTCGATGCAGGCTGAATTGAGTTGTACGTTTACTTCAGTGTTTCAATCAAGTACGATCGCATAAGTGCTTTTCAACATGTTTACGTGATTATATGGAGGTTTGGGTTATACTGTGAAAAATAAATAAAACTCAGTTATATGGAGCATTTACCATCTTTGGTTGCAATTCCCATATTTGCTATACTTGATCCTAAAAAAAGCTGTAAGTTATCCAAGTAAAACACCTCATTTTGATTGATGCACTTTCATTTTCTTGGATGGCTCTGCTTGTGTAATGTTTCCTTGCTGTGATAAATAGTCTTAACTGCTCACCTTCTTTTATGCAACAGATGAATAAAGGAAAACCTCGTACTAGTGAATCCCCGAGGTCCCCAACCCATAATGGAAATAAGGCTGGGAACTTATTCAAAGCAGGATCACTTGCAGAGTATGCAGGAGCTGACATAGATGATGGCGAAGGCGACGATGATGACAGTGAAGATGAGGCCCGAGTTGTTAACTGAGAAGGTCATAAATATTCACAAGCACGCTTCCGCTACATTGGACTCCTATCAACTTAAAGAAATCGAAGATCTTTTTAAAACAGTTTATAGATCTAGTAAAGAGATTGGAAATCTTTTTTCATTGCAGGCATAATTTGTTCAAAGCAAGGGATGTACCTCCCTGCTTTTCCTTTTGCAATATACTAATAGAATTGTCTTCATTTTCTTCGTGTCAAATTGGGGATAAGTCATTATAGTTCGTTGCAAGTAAAATAAAATAAAACTTCTCTTTTAGCCATGGAAGAAATGTTTTTGGGAGGGAACAATGTCACAAAATAAGTATTTATTTTCGTCAATAAAGTTGTTAAATTTACCTTTGCTAATTATCGTAACCCGTGCACGTACAGTTGGCAGCAAGAATATTTATGTACATCTTAATTTCCTCAAATGAGGCATTCAGTTTGTTATGGAGTTGGTGGTAAATTACGAAGTATAAGGAGCATTTATTGTGCTGTACGCATCCACATGTGAGAGATTGTAAAGAATGAAATAAGCTTCTGCGATTGATTAAACTTTAATTAAAGCACAATGGGAAGATCGAAACTCCCTCCAAGTCAACCAGTAGCATAACTTGAAGAAATCCACCATTGAAATGCAGAAATCAAGCTCTTCCAAGTCATCAAAATGCCTTCCCAAGGCGTCAAGCATCCTCTTCGTATCGGCTCTTGTCACATTAGCCATCCTTATTTCCAGCATCGTTCAGCCTCAGTTCATATCCAATTCTATTTCATACAATTCACACTTCCAAACTGTTTTACCATATTCCCTCCACCACCAGATCTCTCAATTGCAAACCCAACTTGGGATCCTGCTACAACAGCTTCATACTGAAAGTTCCGACTCGAAAGAACTTTCTAACTTCTCCAATCAACTTCTCCACATTGCAACATCTTTGGACAGGCTTGCAGATAGTCTTTCAGGCTTTTACAGCAACACTTCGACAGGTGAAGATAACATGAGTAATGTGGATGAAGATTTAACTGAGCCAGAGGAGAGCAAAGCTGAAGAAGGATCATTTACTGGAAATGCCTTCAAGTCTCCAGAGCTTCGGAGCTACACTTTGCCCAAACCGAACAGGCTAGCAAGTGGGAAAAAGAATTTCCTTGATCTCGAAGCAGTTAATCCGTCAATAGGGCTCGGTTGTACACGTATGGCTGCTAACTTAGACAGGTACATGACATACAAGGTTAATGATATGTGCCCCGATGATTGGGACATAGCTCAGAAGCTTATAGTTGGTGGATGTGATCCATTACCAAGAAGAAGATGTTTTTCAAGAACACCTCCACATTACAGTAAGCCATTTCCTTTAAAGTCCTCTCTCTGGACTCAACCGACCGATGTTAACATATTATGGAACCGCTATAGGTGCAAAAACTACAACTGTCTTGTATCCAATGAGACTGTCAACAGAAGAGGTTTTTATAAGTGCAGCGATTGCTTTGATCTTTCAAAGAAAAGATGGGAAGTTCAAACCAACAGCTCTGTTTCTCCTGAATTTATTATTGACGAGGTTTTAGGGTTAATGGACGGGGCAATTCGCATTGGCCTGGACTTTAGTCCCACAACAGGAACTTTTGCTGCATTGATGAGGGAGAGAAATGTTACTGTTGCTTCAGCCACGCTCAACTTAGGGGCACCTTTTAATGAGGTAAGTCGCATTAAGAGGACTTCTTCCTCTCTACATATCCATAGGCTCGAGATTGCCTTTCTTTGACAATACGCTAGATATTGTTCATTCTACTCTTTTCTTGGATGGGTGGATCGGATTGGAACTTCTCGAGTTTGTACTCTTTGATTGGGATCGAGTTCTTCGGCCAAAGGGGCTCCTTTGGTTGGACCGCTTCTTCTGTCAGAGCGATGATATGAAGGTGTACTTAGATGTATTTGAGAAGCTAGGGTATAAGAAGCTGCTGTGGAGAGTGGTACCAAAGAAGGATAAACTCGTTGGTGAGGTCTTCTTCTCTGCAGTTCTGGAAAAGCCAATAAGAGCTTAATTATGTTTTCATATCAGAATTTTCTTTCTGAGTTTCATAAGAAAGTTTCATATCAATGAACTCCCTCTCTTAGTCTCTCTTCTGCAGTTCTAGCATTCATTTTGCAGCCTTCAACTACTGTACACTGCAGAATATCATTGCAATCTGTTTTCAACATATACTCGATTATAAGAAAGACACCTTGAAGACCAACTTCTGTGTGAATTGGATTAAGAATACTACATAGTACATATTACAGCCTTCAATTTATTCAACTATATCAAGTAAAACATGAGTCAAGGCTGTCTGAGCAAAAGAATGACAAATGTATCATATGATCATTTCAATAAATCTAGACACGAATTAATTCTAGTCACCGTGGGGTTGCTTTCCCCCCAAAACTAAAACACTTCATTGCCAAGGGCGCTTTTGCTGAACTCCAAAGGCAAACATTGTTACTTGGTGTGTGTATACAGGCATCTTCAGTAATGGTGTATTCCATGAAGCTATATCAAAATTTCCGGTCACCATGAGCAAGGAATGGTGGCAGGTCACTGTGTGAACTAAGCTTCAAATTTTTGGTTACCATGAGCAAGGAATGGTGGCTAGTCACTGGTGAGCTAATCTTCTATTTTTTGGCACACACGCTCTGTAGATACAACAAAACACAGAGGTACAGCATTTAGGTTGACTTAATTAAACAGCAATAATCTCTCTAGCAAGAGTCTTGGTAGTTTAAATCATACCAAACTGGTTATTAAGGACAATTAAAATTACTTTAAGAAGAATTCGTACTCAAATATTCATAGGCTAGAATCATTGAAGTTCCCCATGCTGACATGCTAAAAAACCTTGGACCAAGTCCTCTATAGAAACCTTTCCAACCCTCGTCAGCAATCAGTCCTTTAACTACTTGCCTAGCAGATGGTCGCTTCTCATGTCCCATCACCTATAATGCAGCCATTATTAATTAAAATTAAATGGAGAAAAGAGTACCAAAAGCTACACATAGAAGTTAAACAATGTGCAATCAGAAAAAAATATTAACAAATATCATTTTGAAGCCCACTAAAGTTTACCTGTAACCGAGTCTTTATAGTGTCCAATGGAGTTGTGATGCAGGATGCTGTAGCCCCAGCCAGAACTCCTCCAGAACCTTGAACTAGAACTATGGTTGATTGTTTGGGAGCAGGTTCACCACTCTCAGCTCCATGACCTAACAAACTGGCCAAAACAAATTAGATACAGACATACATACTAAGGTCAAAAATATTGAAATATCACCACTCGTGAAGAAAAGTTTCTGATAGATGCCAACTACCATCGGTGGACCTATCCTTCCAGAAGTTTAGCATTACATGAAGCCAAATCCTCACCTCCATATGAAGCGTTGACTGGAACCATAGCTTGCCCACCAAACAGCACTAGATGGGGAATAAGTCATAACAGATAGACCAAACCCTCTATATAGCCCCCTAATGCCATCTGCCTTCAGAACCTTACGAACCACATCCAAGCCTCCGTTATAGCTTGTATGGCCCGAGTACCCTTGGACCATCAATTTTTGGCTAACCTGTTAAAGAGCTCAGTATCAGGGATGTTAGCATCTCCGAGAAACTAACTACAAAAGAAAAGAATAAAGGGAAAAGATTTCTCAATGCGAGAAAGACAGCATACCACATCAATTGGAACAAATATAGCCTGAGATAAAAGTGAAGATGTCATTCCAGCAATTCCATTTGCTATAGCGGCCTTTGTAGGATCTGAGAGTTTGAAAGGCTCGACCACCTTGAAAGTAGCTACCTTTGTGGTCTCTAATGCAGTAAGGAATATAATTCTGGTAGGAATTGCTCCGGTGATGACTGTGCCGAAACCTCTGTATAAACCAGGAATCCCCTCAGTCCTCAGCAATCCTCGCATAACGGAGAATGCACTCCTCTCGGCAGCATCTTTTGAAGCAACCTGCAGCCTGGTCTTTACAACAGACATAGGGTAGAGAGCAACAGTAATCCCAGTAAATATGCCAGCTCCTACGACATAAAACTTAGTTTTATCAAGCCTGCAGGATGGGTGAAGAAATCATGGAAAAAGGAGTTTAGGAAATCACGAAAGAATCTAAAGAAATAAAAAAGCATACAAAAAGGGAAGGGAGGAAAGTGCAGGCATCAGAGTAACTATAGGATTTCTTCATAATGATCTGCAGGTAATGAGTTAAAACCATAGAAACAGCATCTGTGCGAGTGGATTATGGCTTATAACAGACCTTTCCTAGATCCTGATATGGGAAGAGCCAGTAGTTTTGCTAATGTTGAGGGGAATTGCATCTGATTATGGAAACTCAGTTATTAAGATATGAAATGATGGTATGGAAACTGCACATCAATTTAGGGTGCAAAGAAATGGCAACAAGAAACTTGATATTCCAATAGGTTTCTTTTTCCATTAATTGACAAATCATGAACAAGAATTCTGAAGCCAACTCTAGTCGCTTTGAAAGAAATAGTACCCGAAACCAAATCTTGATTCAAGTCGGTAATTGGTGTGATGGAGCATGGAATAGGGGAGCTCAACGAAGTGCGTATAAGATGGATTGCCACAAACATTCTGATTAAGATTATAGCAGGTCAAGCAAAATCAGTAACTTCCCAGAACCCTATTTAGTCAGAAGCTCAAGCAGTTCTAGGAGCCAAATGAGTAATGGCAATCGGATACCACCTAAATCAACATCAAGGCAGACAAAAATAATTTGCTCCAAACAATGGACAAATATTGCTGCAAAGTTCATTGGCAGCAATACATATTTAATATTCTATTAGATTTAAATATGAGATTATTGCTATGTAATGACATTGTTTCGGGTAAAAAGGAATAGCGTGTACAAAGCACACCACTATGCAGAAAAGGTTCCCTGCCAACTATTTTGAAGTTTTAGAAAGCCATATAAAGGTACACAAACCTACTCAGTCAAGTAATATATCGTTTGCCCCAAAAAGAAAAGAAAAAAAAGTAGTTTAATCACTCTTAAGAAAACCAATCCTGCTTTTTTGGTTCAAGTTAAGCAATCCAAAATCTCTCAATGACAGAGGTGTATGTACACGAAAGGAACAAGCTCCTCAAGAACAACACCTTCGAACTGTACAAATTGAAAACAACGCATTGCCGTGTAACATGATGGCAGTTGCAGCATCAAGTTATAACTAGTTGACTCTTGAAAGTGAATGACCAAGATTACTCTAATGGTATACTGAACAGAAGTTACAGCGGAAACCAGGGGCTGTGGCACATGTTAGCTAATAAAACATACTCCGTCCGTTTTCAAATAATTGTCCTCTTTGACCCGGCACGCCGTTTAAGAAAAATTAATTGACTGTATAAATATCGGTGTAATGTATAGTTTCCTTTAATGCCCTTGAGCATGTGGCCAGTAGCTAAAAAAAGTAAGGGTCAAGTGATAAAAGTGTTTTCCTAAAAATGAAAGTTTTGAAAGAGAGCAATTATTTTGGAATAGACAAAAAAGAAGAGGACAAATATTTAGAAACGGAGGGAGTATCTTTTAGAGTCTTAGCTCTTTGCTTGTTTCTCTTGACTTTAACTTTCACTCCTCCCACTCTCCACTCACCAAGGCATAAGGAGGACGGCCTGGCCCTTGGGTTGGAAGAGGGGGGGATTGATCCCATAGTATTGCAATTGTTGTTACTGTTCAAAGTATGTTTTGGCCTCGAAAACAAAGCCAAAGGGAGAAGGATGAGGTAACAATAAATATCAATGTTATGCTATGAGCTAAGTAGGGTAAAACCCCTGCCCCCATCCCCAACCTTAACCAAGACAGAAAAAAAATGGGCCATGACTACCTCAACTAACCACCCAATTTAATTTCCTCTTGAACATTGTTAAGACGATAAGTGAAAAACTCTGTTCTTATAGGACTTGAAATCAAGTAACTCCATTGTTATCCCAAGTCCTACCATTAGTAATCGAGAGTTCCTTTCCTTCTCAAGTGTCAAGTCTGTTACCTTTACATAATTAGAATCTCGACAATACAGTCTAACTGACTTGAGTTCAATGCACTGCTTGAGCCACTGTTGACTAACTCTCCACACACAATCTGCATGAATTTACTGATTCTCCATTCATCCATCAGGAACCATGATAAGAACCATCTATAATACTCGTTCAAAGGTGTAGTATCAAAACAAATCAATTTATATAGCTTCACAAGAGACACTATTTAGGTCACAACAATTGCCTATGAGCAAAATAGAGACGTAAGGGCAAATAATTACGTTAATATGAGCATTAGGTCATTCAAAAAACTTATTCAAACATAGTCATTAGAAAACTTCCATTGACACACTTGAATAGTCCATATCTTATGCCCTAACAAAGTCTTCGAGAGTGAAAGGGTAAAGTTAGGACAGCATAGAACTTAAATGATTCAATTTCAATTAGGAACTCTACAATGGCAGAGGAGGGAGAATCAATCCGCCCCTCCAAAAAAAAAGGGAACCAAATAATTGAAGTAAGTTCAGCACAAAGATATTTATTACAGTGGATCATTAATTGCTCTCTAACTTTTAATCCAACGCGAAAAAACGCAATGAAAACATAACATTTGAAGAAAACATCAAACTAAATTTCCCCCTTTTGCCACATGGTGCAATTAAAAGTTTACAGCTTTAGCATTTCAGTATTCCCCAAGAATATATATCCCCCCCAATAGAAAGCAGCTATATAATCAGTTAAACGCTAAGTCAAACATCCTATTAATCCCTACAAATTGGGGGGGGGGGGGATTTTTAAATATAGTAATTAACAGTAATGATTGGCTAATAATCAAAGCAATTAATGGGCAGGCAACGATAAGAAGAATGCTTACTTGTCCCAGTTAATCTCGGTTTGAGCGAACGATGCAGTTTGAGAACGAGCAGACTCCATTTACAAAATAACCACGATCAAATCTCGAAAATAAAAGAAATGAATAAAAATTTAAAACCCTGATTCCGAATCCGAAACGATCTTCAACGCCTTCATTAGCCCAGTATCCAAATCGGGTATATGAAAGAAAGGAAAAGGAAAGAAAATGGAAACGGGTTTGTTGCAGTCTTGCAGAGATTTGGTAAATGAAGGTTCCTTGTCAGGTTTTTCAGGTTAGTTTGAATCGCTGGAATGGTGCAATTTTTTTGGGAAAGAATGCAGGTATAAATACTTTTCCAAATTTGTCCCCGCGAGAGACATTATCTTTCACTAGGGCCAAACATAACATGTCTGATTTGCTAAACCTACCACTTTTTCAACAAACTTGACCAAGTTTCCGTTTGTTTTACGGAAAAACATTTCTAGAAAATAATTTTTGGAAAATAATTTTTGAAAAATCAAAAGATTTCATTTTCAGGTGTTTGGTAAATCTTTTAAAAATATGTTAGAAAATATTTATGAGTGTTTGGCAAACACACGGAAAATGTTACGGAAAATAATATATTAATAAATACAAAAATAAAAATATAAAATAAACAATGTTTAGGATGTCCCTAAAAATCAATAAGGACCATCTTTTTTTAATAAGGTCCATCTTTTTTAATCTCAAAATTACAAATAATTTTTTTGATAATTGATATGAAAAAAAAAACGTTTTAAAATAGAAAATAGACAATGTTTAGGATGTCCCTAGAGAATGTTACAGAAAACTATATATGAATAAATACAAAAAAATTCTAATATTAATGCACATATCGAATATAAAATAGTGCTGAACTTTAAGTAATTTTTCTTTAGTAACCCTCAATTTATCATTAGTGGTGTCAAATCAATGTTTATCTTTTTTCAATCTCACAATTACATATAATTTTTTTGATAATTGATATGAAAAAAAAAACGTTTTAAAATAGAAGATTGACAATGGTTAGGATGTCCCTAAATAATATATGTGACACTAATTTTAGAACGTAGTAAACATTTATTAAAATTATAATTTATAAATAGTATGCACAAACTTTATTTATATTTCTAAACAATTTATTTGCTGATTGAAATATTGTGTGTGTAAGTAAATATGTGCAATTGTGAAAGGGGGCGGAGTGTGCCCGGACATTTTGGAAAATGACTTATGGAAAATGAATCCGTAAGTCATTTTCCGTTGATTTGGAAAACCTTTTACGTTGACTGCATTTTTCTAAGGTTACCAAACACCGGAAAATAAGGAAAACATTTTTCGGAAATCATTTTCCGTGAAACAAACGGAGCCTAAATTGTCTTTATTTATGCCTATTTCTATTATGCGAACACAAACCATTTTTTCCTTGTTGAAAATAAAGAAAAAAAATTATTTAAAAAGAAAAACATCTCTATCACAACAATGTGAGTAAATTGTTGCAAACAAATGTACTCTATAATATTTCTCTAATACAATTTTACAACAATGTGAGCACAATGCAGAAAAAAAAACATTTATTTTTTATTTTTTCAAAAAAAACATTTATTTAAAAAGAAAACTTCATTTCCTTTTTTAAAATAATTATATGAAATTTTTATTTATTTATTTGATTTTTTGTTTTAAAAAAAAGTGATGGGTTAAGGGGGATAGATTTTTGGTGTTCTCTTCAAATCTTCAACAAAAAATATATTTAGCACTAACACTTTCCATTATATTCAGTTAATATTTTGTTAGGTTTCGTTAAGTCTATTAGTATTTTTTTCTTGCAATTCAAACTTTTGAAAATCCGGATAGAGGTCGAACAAAACTTAACGTGATCTAACGAAAATTGGGATGGCCATTAGGGGGAGGGGTGGTTTTTTGGGCAGGCAATCTCTTCATATCTTCAGGAAAAAAAAAACCCCCCGGCTAGATTCTATTACATTTTGTTAGGTTTTGTTAAGTTTATTAACATTTATTTCTTACAATTCAGTCCTAGCCTTTTTGTAAATTATGATAGAGGTCTAAAAAAACTTGATGGGACCTAACAAAAATTGGGATGGCCATCAAAAGAGGGCCGAATTTTTGGGCAGACCATTTCTTTAGATCTTCCGCACCCAAAAAGAAAAAAGAAAAAAGGCGAAGACTTTATTCTTTTTATTTTTTAATTTCAAAATGGCAATACACAAACCAATCAGCAAGGCGAAGACTTCAGAAGAAGACAATGGAAAGGAAAACATGATTTCATCAAACCCTTTCAGTTTTATAGATAAATAATGAGGGGGAATTGAAAAAAAAAAACGAAAAATCCTAAGTGAGGGCGCTATTGTCCATTTAGTGTAAAATGAGTATTTCGAACCCACTTAGCAAAAAAAATAAAACGAAAGCTCAAAATGAGGCAATTTATAGACAGAAATATAGTTTGATGACCTAACTGAATAATTTTCATAGCTAATAAAAATATATTAAATAAGTAGAGTGGTCTAAAATAGCTTTTTACCAAAAAATAATAATACTCCAGTAATAATAATTAATTTTAACACTTTCAATTAGATTCCCTTAAATTTTGTTAGGTTTCGTTAAGTCAGTCAATAGTTATTTCTTGTGATTCAATTATAGGAACATTCAAGTCTTACATCTATCATGTGAGATGTGAGTATTGCATAGGCAGATCTCGAATAGAGTTGAAGATTAATAATCAATGAGCTCTAGCTCAACTGGTACTACACACATTTTCTAACTGAGAGGTCGGGTGTTCAAGTCTTGTTAGAGATACCCTGAACTTTACAACTCTCAATAAAAAGGTCGGGTGTTTAAGTCTTGTCAGAGGCCCCGTTGTTGTTCGACGAAACGTATATTTTGGCCATTGCACTTTTCCAAAAATTACAATTAGATCACTGAGACGTCAAAATTTTTGGGATGACCACTGTACCAGACTTATCCTGCTTTATAACTCATTTTTTGGATGGACGTTAAGTTTAACTGTTAAATTATGTTAAATACCTATTTTTCCCCTATGTTCATCTTATCTTCATCTTCATCCCTCTCTGCCATAGCAGCATGCTAACACCAACATGTTCTTCAAATTCCCTCTCAAAAGCCACAGGGTATCGATTCTCAGGTGCAAGCCTATACCCAATTGCTAAGACAATAACATCACACAGTTTGGCGACATCGTCGGTGAAAGAGGGATTAGCAGCGACAATGGATTATTCGGGATGGGAAGTAATGCCGAACGAGCTGTTTTCATCGAGAGGGTTCTGGATTCAGTTATGTAACCAGTACTTGAGAAGGAATTTGAAGAACACGTTGTACAATTTGAAGACCAAGAACATATGGAGGTAGATCTGGGGTTCAGATCTCAGATCTGGGATTCAAAAATCAGGGCCCGCCCAAGGGTAAGGATAAGTAAACTAGGGCTTTAGGCCTCATTAAATAGGAGGCCTCAAAATTTATTTATTTTACTATTAGTATTAGGTAGGGGTGGTAAAATAGGTGTTATGGATAATGATGGATTAATCTATTATGGATAATAGACTAACTCATGATTATTCATAACACCCATTTTGTCACCTCTAGTATTAAGTGTGACTATTAGATTTCCTAAATAGCTAAACTAAATAAAAAACCAAAAATATCTTGTACATACTAGATAAAACAATATTTTCATTTCAAAGTAGATTTGAACAATTTAAAATGTATCAAGATATTTTTGATTTTTTATTTAGCATTGAGAAATTAAGGTAATTGAATAATGAAAATTTGAAAGAACATTGTCTTAACCTTGAAAATTCATTAAAACATAATGACAACTCTGATATTGAGGGATTAAATCTATTTATGGAATTAAAAATTGTAAGAAAAATTATACAAGTGAAGAATGATACACCAAAGGACATATTTAATTATATATTAAGGATTGATTCTTTTCCAAATGCGTAGATCGAATAATTCTAACAATTCCCGTAGGCCTTGATTCGGCAGAAATGAGT
This sequence comes from Codonopsis lanceolata, assembly GCA_013146195.2. NCBI lineage: Eukaryota > Viridiplantae > Streptophyta > Magnoliopsida > Asterales > Campanulaceae > Codonopsis > Codonopsis lanceolata. The sequence goes on along the minus strand of CM028379.1, from coordinate 123,884,641 downwards.
TTTTCTAAGCTAAAATAAATAAAATCTTACCTAAGATCGACAATGTTTCAACAAATATTAAGTGGACTAGCTTTATTATATATTGAAAAAGAATTGTTAATTGAAATCAATTACGATAATTTAATAAATGATTTTGCATCTCAAAAAGCAAGAAAGATAAATTTTAAATAAAAATATAATAATTTTAATAATAAATTATTATTTATTTTAAAAAAGCCTAATTCTATAGTTCGCTTTAGGCCTCCATAACGTTTGGGCCGGCCCTGTCAAAAATCCCAGGTCGTTGCTTTCTAAAATCAGTCCACCCCCACCTGCCAATTCTCTCATGGTCGCTGCTCACCTATCTTCACGTCTCTCTCTACTCCAAGGGCATCCATTTTCCTTCGTCTTCGCTGAGTGACTGGTGGGAATCCAAAGCTGTCAAGAATGATTCATTCTCTAACTTCATTAATCACAACAAGGAAAATATTACTCTTACCATTGTTAGGATGCATACCAGACAAAGTGTCAAAGAAATCCAAAGCTTCTTTAAGGACAGCTGCTGAGTAAACCTTACTTCTTCCAGTGGAATGTAACATCGGATAGTAGCTGCAGCAGCCCGCTCAAAAGGCCCCCCATTTCCAGTCTCCTTGCCCAATCTCCATCCGGGTTTGTGCTTGTGTATTATAGATTAATTGATGAAAATATCCAAATCTGGATTCAGATATGAGTTTGTGTTTGTGTGATATTGTTTTGAATCTGAGATTTTTTCAGAGAAGATGAAGACGATGACAAATTAAGTATTTAACATAACTTAATAGTTAAACTTAATGTTCATCCAAAAAATAGGTTAAAAGGCAGAATAAGTCTGGTACAGTGGCTATCCCGAAAATTTTGACGTCTCGGTGGCCTAATTGCAATTTTTGGAAATATACAGTGGTCCAAATATGCGTTTTGTCTTGTTGTTTAAGCATTACCCCAAGGCCCTATTTAGCTACTCACTTATCTTAACGGAGAGGTTGAGTGTTCAAAGCCTCACTAGAGGAACTATTTGTTCGAGTCGCACAAAATGCATCTCATATATATAAATATATAAAAAATAAAGGTTGAAGTACGGTCTATGTCCCCTAAAAAGTGTAGTCTTTTTTAAAAGTTGAGGATTAATAAAATAAAATAAAGAGTTATCTGCCCATATTAATTTTTTATTTGGACCAAACCCAAATAATGAGTGTTTGAATTAATTTCAGTTACTTTTTCTGGTTAACTGATCTTTAATTATCTTATTTGAAAATGACTAAATATCATTAAACCCTTTTTTAAAATTAAGTGTTGAATACAAATTAAGCCACTCGATACGTGATTATCTTTTTAAATAAAATAAGAGAAAGATAAATGAGTGGGAACAGAAAACCATGGGGGTGCTTACATGGAGGGTGATTTTTTTTTTGGTTAATCGCACCATTAGTCCCTTAATTTTAGTTCATTCTTAGTATTAGTCTCTTAACAATTTTTTGTCAAAATTAGCTCCTAAAAGTTTAAATTTTCACATCGTTCGTCCTTTTAATAGATAACATTAAAGAAATCTCGTTAAGTACCACAGATATTTGTGTAAGGGCTTAATTAAAAAAACTCGCACCTATTTTTTTTTTATTTGCAATCGAGTCAATATGGTATGGAAAAGGACCGAACAGCCTTCTTCCCCCAAATTCCATGTTTCAAAAAAGACAAGATTATTTAGAAAGCAGAAAGCAAAGACTTGAAAAGACTTTTAACTGACCTCATCAACATAAGCCCAAATCTTTGTAAGATGTGCATTAAGCCAAGTCAATTGAAAGACCAAATTTAAACACAGACACAAATCAGTCTCCATTCATAAATATATATAGATCGAGAGAGAGAAAGAGATACAAAGAGAGAGGAAACTAAACTTTGTCGCTGAGAGAAGACAACCCAAGAGGGATAAAGCTTCGGGGGGGGGGGGGACAACTTTCTGGAATATTCCACTGTCATTCTAGTGAACGCCGCAATCGTCGTTGCCTACATAAATCAAAACAAAATCAATTCATATATAATAGACAGTAGTTGGATAAGCATTAAGACACAACAATAAACGAATTTGAAGAAATCAAACCTAAAACTGACCCAGAGATGGAATCAAGAAAGCCCCTTCGGAGGAGGAACCAAGAGGCCCTGCAGTAGAATGCGGAGAGATGGAGACCAAGAATTAAGACATAGTAAAAAGGGTCGTGAAGGGACTCGACCTGGGTCCTCCTACGTGGAGCAAACACGTGGCTTCCAGCTCGGTACAAATGAGGCCCACCACCCAATAGGCCATCCAATGAAAGGGCCGACCAAAGCCGGCCATTACCTACTCGTCGAACAAGAATCCTCGGGTCTACCAAGGATCATTCTGAGATCCGAGCAATACCGACCACCAGGTCAAGGAACATTCCTGTTCAGCATACGAACAGTCCGACCAAGCAACCACAAGGTGTCAGCTCCTGATTGGAAGGCACGTGTCGTCCATGCAAGCAAAGACCAACCAATAAAGGGTTGACAACGAGCCGACCAAGTGACAGACCCCTATACAAGAAGAGCAGATATAACTTGGTAAGTACTCAACCACCAACTATGTAGAGCTACATGTAGACTATCAACCAGTAAGGAGCTGCCAGCAAGCCAACCAACAATATTCTAATCATGAGACTCCAAACCAAGGCTATAAAAGGAACATGAGGTGATTTTGCAAAGGGACACTTTATCTAAAGCATTCAAGTACAAAACATATCAAACATTGTCACCGGAAGCTTAAGAGAATACCTAACTCCGGCACATATACATTCTCTGTTAATGACTCTCACACTGGAGGGCTTTAACTGGGACAACCCCCAGCTCCCTAACGGTAGTTTCCTTTTCAGGACACAAAGGATCACAGTCAGGAACACAAGTCATGAAGTTAAGAGAGAACAAAGCCCAGATATCCTAAATTCTTAGATACATCAAGTATCCTAGTTCATTACATGGATAGCCATCATCGACACGTCAGCTCTGGTCCATTACGTGGATCACCAGCTTAGTCACCCCATCTTTGTGGTGTGATCAAGTGGTTCCATTGCTGGGAACGACGTATTTAATCATCTTTTCCACTTTCTTCAACTGTGACTTAGAGATATAGAGAAACAAACTCTCACGAAGCTAGACCAACAAGGAATAAACATACCACCCCCTTCCTTCACTGGTGAGCAAAATAACCAACATGGACCTTGCCACCCCTAGCTCAAAAGCGGGGGCAGGAAGGGGCACAAAAGAGGACGCTCGCAACCTAGGGGCTACTATGAGCCAGGCAGGCGCCTTCTTCGACGTAGACGAGGAGGAAGCTCAGATTGAACATTCTCGAACGGAGAAAAAAAACGGGCAAGCGGGACGAATACTTGGAGGAGGTAAAGTTATGGGAACGTCATAGACTTTACCTTGCTGGAATTCAAGAGGCCGGACTCAAAATGTGTACGCTCAACAAAAAAACAATAGCGGCAACCAATACAATACCCCATAGGGAGCCGATCCAAAACCCTCAAAAAAACTACTTCCAAACGCAAAAAGAAGGAGAAAGTTGTACCACGACCTAGCGCGAGGTCCAGATTGGGGAACATGATGAGCGAACATGCACCCAAAACTAGCATTCACAGTCGGCTAACTTACCCTAGTGAAGCCAATCACCCTTCTCGCACAAGGGACATGAGCGAGGAAGGTGAGTCCAGGTCGAGGACTGAGGTGGTGAAGAATAAGACGTGTGGGCATTGCACCCACTCCCAACAGTCAGGAGCAGGGCACCAAAGGAGTGATCGGAACGTGACCACTGGGGTGCAAAAATCAACCAACAAGCCATCCCTGGCAGTCGAACAATAAGTGAAATTCCTTCATGGCAGGCTCCAGGCCATGGAAAAAAGAAAACCAATGATACTACCCCTAGCAAAAAACGGGCCATTCAAAGAGAAAATGAGGAAAACCCCACTACCTGATAAGAAAATCCTAGATTTTGAAACGTATCAAGGCCTAACGAATGCAGTTGACCACATGGCAAGCTTTGAGGTCAAAATGAACGCAGTGGCTCCTGAAGACGAGGATGCATGGGGAAAAATTTTCGCTGGGACCTTGAAGGGCAAGGCCCTAAAGTGGTACACCGGCCTTCCATTGGACACGGTCGAAACTTGGGATGAATTCAAGGTCCATGGATACAGCAGTGAGTAAATGAATCGAACCAAACGTACATGGATAGATTTATGGCGATGGTCGATCAAATACCATATATCTTGGAAGAATCAATCAAGATGTGTTTCATTTCAGGCTTGCAGTAAGGATTGATGAGACAAGAGATGATGCTTCGCGATCAAAGCTCAGTAGGGGAGATGTATGCACACGCAATTCGGGTCATCAATACCAAGGAGGCAAAGAAGGATGGGAAGAAGAAGGAGCACGATGGAACGCATCGGGCTCATGATAATTCAAACAAGGGAAGCCGAGGATCGACTCATAAAGAGGAGGATAACCGAGGAAGAAACAAATGGGATGAAATTGATTGAACTTCGCTCACAACCACTCGCGAGCATATCATGAATGTGTTGCTCGACCAAGACAAGATTGATGGACCATGGCCACTCAAGGATACTCGATATCCCCGCAACCCCAACAAACGTTGTGTTTTACATAAAGATATCGGTCATACAAACGAGGAATGTATCAACTTGAAAAAGGCCATTCATAAGTTAATAGACAAAGGGGAACTCCAGAGGTTCGAGTAGAGGAACAACAATCAATGGGGAAGGCAAAGATAGCTAGAGAGAAATCAGAATCCCCAACCAAACAATGCTGGTCCTAGGAACGTGATCGACACTATCTGAGAAGCAACAACAAGTGGCACCTGATTAAAACATATGATCTACAATTTGAGGCATGTGGTTAATATGATGCCACAACCAGATGAAGGCGGGGGAACTACTTTCTGGCCCAGTGAGATAGCAACCAGTGAAACCGCTCGTCAACAGCCTTTAACTCTCCGAATAAGAATCCATGACAGTGAGGTAAAACGAGTTCTTGTGGATACCGGGGCTGGAAGAGACATTCTGTACTATGCTTGATTCAAAGAAATGAAGTTGGGGGACGCCCACCTTAGGCCAAACAGTGTACAATTGGAGGGATTCAGCGGGCACAAGGTTGCGGTGAAAGGAACGATCACTCTCACGGTGACCCTGGGAGAAGGGAGCATGACTCCTCGAACAGAGGAGGTTGACTTCTTGGTACTCGATCTACCCTCTCCCTACAACGCCATACTCGAATCTCTCTCTCAAACAAAATTCTAAATGGTCGCATCAAAGAATAAAGTTCCCCACTGAAAAGGGAATATGAATGGTCTTAAATGACCCGGCGAGCACTTTGGAGTACATCTACAGGGAAAGGGGGTGTAAAGAGAAAGTGACGATCACCCTACCTGAAGGAAAAGTGGTCAAAATAAGCAAATCGACCAAGCGGCTCCGATAAACGGAGGAAGAAGTAATATCTACTTTTCCCGAGCTAACTCAAGCCTAGCAATTAAAGCAAGCTGGGAACGTCAGCTCGCCCGAAAAAAGGAAAGCGAGGACCATATATTCGACACCTCCATGAGCGTTGAACACAGCCACAGGAATAACAAGGTTGCAAAATTATCGAGCCAAATGAGGACCTAGATGAAATTGTGATTAACCTCAATTTCCCCAAATAGAAGGTCAGGGTGGGAAGAGAAATACCCAAGGAAGAGCGAGCATCAATCATCAAGCTATTAAAAGAAAGCTTAGATGTGTTCGCTTGGAGAATCGAAGACATGGAGGGCATAAGCGAGAACATCGCTATGCACAAACTGAGCATCGATCCAGACTTCATCCCCATACAGCAGGAGGCTAGAATTTTATCAAAGCTGTCAAAAGCCAAAATCATAAAGGAGGTTTTGTACGCAACTTGGATCGTAAATGTCGTGATGGTAAGAAAAGCAAGTGGGAAATGGAGAATGTGTATGGAATTCACCGACCTCAACAAGGCTTGTCCAAAAGATTGGTACCCGCTGCCCAGAATTGACCAGCTTGTTGACTCTATTTTCGACCACAAGATACTCAGCTTCGTTGACGCATATTCGGGGTATCACCAAATTAAAATGTGGTTGGTCAACCAGATACACACAGCATCTCGAGCAGCAAGAGGAATTATATTGCTATGCCATAATGCCCTTTGGCCTCAAGAACGCGGGGGCTACCTATCAAAGAATGGTGAACAAAGTGTTCGGTGACCAACTGGGCAGGAATGTGGAGGCTTACATCGACGACATGGTTATCAAAACCAAACACTCTAACCATGCTGAAGACATAAGGGAAACCTTCGCAAACCTGAGGAAAAACAAGATGAAACTTAACCCAGCCAAATGTGCATTTGGAGTGATCGCGGGAAATTTCCTCGGGTACATGGTCAATGAAAGAGGAATCGAGGTCAATCCAGAGAGATAAAAGCCTTAGTAACCATAGACATACCAATGTCGATCAAGTACGTCCAACAACTCAATGGTCGGATCACAGCCCTTAGTCATTTCATAGCCAAATCAGCCGAGAAGAGCTTGCCCTTCAGTTCACCAAAGCTTCAAAGATTCAGAGCTTAGACTCCATTTTCGTCCATGGAGATAACCCTAACTTGAGAGACCATTTGTCGGAGTTCCGGTGATCCGATCGGCGATCCGAGACCGCCAAATCGAAGGCCTTGCTCTCATCTACAACAATCCTTGGTTTAATCATCCTTTCCTCCATTATTCATAGGCTTGAGTTTTCTTGGTTTTTTCGGTTGCCCTAATTAGGGTTTGCGGTGATGTCGCCTGACCCCAATGTTGTGGCGGAAGGTACAACACCAGCGGGTGCTTCTCAGCCGTCGGTGGCAGCTACGGATCTTCCTAATGCTGCAGCCACTGTTAATGCGTCTCGTTCTTATGCGACGGCGGTATCATCTCCCGGTGTTCCACAATGCCAAAACCCTTCAAGAAAGCCGATGTTGAAGGATCTTCCACTTCCTCCTCGGCCGGCGGTATCAGTCAATAATGAGATTGGTTGCTTATTTACCCCGGTGGAATTGGAGGCTGCAGCTAAGCAATTTAGCAATACCATTATCCTTAAGTTTTCGGCGGGACGCCCTTCTATCAATAATATTCAGGATCACATCTCTAAATCATGGGGACTCACTGAAGTTTTTGTGTTAGGATTACTAGATCCCAGGCATGTAATGGTCCATTTGGCTTCAAAAGAGGATTTAATTTGTGCTCTTTCGAAGGAGTCGCACGTGATACAGAGCTGTATGTATCGGTCCTTTCGTTGGACGCCGGATTTTGTCCTAAAGAAGGATAGCCCTCATGTTGTTGTTTGGGTCCGGTTAAATCACCTACCATTGACGTTTTTTACTCCATCGTATTTGCAGCGTATTGGGAATTCCTTTGGGCACTTTTTAAGAGCAGATGATAGAACTCTAGCATTGACTCACCCGATGCATGCTAGAATATGTGTGGAGGTGGATGTGTCTCGAGAACTGCCAAAGCGCATATGGTTGGGTTCTTCGAAAGAGGAGGGTTTTTGGCAACAGTTAGAATTTGAGGGTAATATAGCCTTTTGTGATGGGTGTGGTTTGCTTGGACATGTAGTTGATGTATGTCGTAAGAAATTTGATCGATCTAATAACAATAAATTCCGTACTCAGGACACAGGTAAGCAGAAAGTTATGCATGAGGAAGTGCAAGGCATTAATGAAATTCCTGTTAAGGAACAACAGTGGTGGCCTGTGACGATTTTAAAACAATCGGGTTTGGCTTCAAGGTCTAATACCAAAACTAAGGAGGGCTTTGTTCAAGGGGTGGAAGTAGTGGATGTTGTAGGGTCTCCAACAGGTCATAAGAAGGTATGTTCGGAGGAGACCACTTAGAATAATCCCACTATTACTGTTAAAAAATGAGAGGAGGCAAAGGATTTACCGAATTCTGAGAAGGAAGATATTAGCTTGGTGGCTAACAAAGGGACTGCTAATGTGTCGGGTGCCCATACTATAGACGTAGAGATTCAGGAGGAAGGGGTAAAGGAGGCTGTTCAGGCCGATTGTGTTGAACCCTCATGCACGGGTGAGGCTCAGGATAATTCAAAAATGAATATGGAGGATTCTAACATTGAAGAGGCTACAGATGTTACTAAGCTAAAGAATAGTTTCTCAGTTCTGGCTGATATGGAGGAGTTGCCTAATGAAGTTCGAACACATGCTTCGCCTAAGGCAAAATCGGTGGATGCTTATGAAAGAAAGTTGCAGGAGAAATATAATCGGTCAGCGTCAGTGGACGATCTTCGTGAGTACCCTAAATCTCCATCTAATATTGAATCTTTTCAGAAAGAATGTCGGGTGAGTGATAAAAAGGGTAAGAAGAAGAAAGTGACACAATCCAAGAAAAGACAGACTAGGGCTTCTTCAAAAGCTCAAGCACACTCCAATTAAATAGTTTCTTAATGACGGTTGTTATATGGAATGCGAGGGGTGTAGGGAATAAGGAAAAAATATCGTATCTAAAGAAATTGAAGTTGCAATATAAACCTGTTTTAATGGTTATTCTTGAGCCGAAACTGTTGGGTGATCGTCTGGTTAAAATTGCTCGGCGCTTAAAGTTTGAGCAGTGTATGCATAATAATCCTACGAATCAGCATATATGGTTACTATGGGATAATCGAATTCACGTAAGTTTTTATAGAGTTTCTAATCAGCAGGTTTCTGTTCGGGTTAGTGGGCAGAATTTTCCCACGTTGATAACTACTTGTGTTTATGCTAAGTGCACTAGAGATGGGCGAAAAGAGTTGTGGACAGAGTTACTTGACATGGCTAGGCAAATATCGGAGCCTTGGTTAATAGGCAGAGACTTTAATGTGATAGCTTGTTCTTCAGAAAAATTGGGGGGAAATGGGTTTGATTTTAATAGCATGAACGACTTTAATTCTTTTATGATCCAGGCGGGTGTAACTGATGTTGTCTATGAGGGCAGTATATACACTTGGTGTAATGATCATCAAGGAAGGAGCAGAATTTGGGAAAGGCTGGACCGAGTGCTTGTTAACGGTATTTATCTTTCATCTTTTCCAAAGTTACAGGTTACTCATCTGATCCGTGGTCTTTCAGATCATTCTCCTTTATTGTTGGAGTTTCAGTTGTGTCCCAAACACAAAGGAATTTTTAGATTTAAGCGAATGTGGTTAGAGCATCCGGATTTCCAAAATTTTGTCCGTACACAATGGAATCGGCCAGTATATGGTTCTCCTATGGAGATTCTTCACCGGAAATTATTGTTGCTTCGCCGGGAACTTAAAGTTTGGAATTGGGCAGTGTTTGGGCATGTTCAGAAAAAGATGGAAGTTGTTCAGGATAATATTCTCAGGTTAGATTATCAGCTTCAGACCGGTTGGGATGAAGAGGTTTATAGGCAGTTGAATCAGTCTAAGCAGGAGTTGACCCAGTTAATCAAATGGGATGAAGAACTCTTACAGCAGAAGGCCCGAGCTATTTGGCTTCAGGGAGGTGACCGAAATACAGCATTTTTTCATGCTTCTATCCGTGATCGAGCAAGGCAGAATATGATTAAAATTCAAATGCCGGATGGAACATGGTGTTCGGAAGGGGCGGTCTTGGGCGATATGGCAGTGCATTTTTTCTCTTCTTTGTTTTCCTCGACTCAACCTGTTGTGGAGGAGGAGTTGTTTCGGGTTGTCAATAAACAAATCAGTGCTGATGATAATAACATGGTAGGTTCAGTTCCAACTCCGAACGAGATTTGGGCAGTAGCTTGTGATCTCAATGCAGATAGTTCTCCAGGTCCGGATGGTTTTTCGGGCCACTTTTTTCGGGGGTGTTGGGATATTGTTGCTAATGATGTCATAAGGGCGGTGCAAGATTTTTTTAATGGAGCTAGTCTTCATTGGGGAATCGCGTCTACAACCATTGTGCTTCTTCCAAAAACGGAGTCCCCTATCAATTTTGGTGATTTTAGACCGATAAACTTATGTAACTTCACGAGTAAGATAATCTCAAAAATATTGGCGATACGGCTGAGTGGTTTGCTTCCTAATCTCATTTCTTTGGAGCAGTATGGTTTTGTCAAGGGGCGGGCTATTCATGAAAACATCGCTTTGGCTCATGAGTTAATAAGCAAGATTGATTATAAGGTTCGGGGAGGCAATGTGGCTTTTAAGTTTGATATGTCGAAAGCATATGATCGGCTGGAATGACAATTTTTAATCCGAACCCTTAGGGCTTTTGGCTTCAATTCTCGTGTGTGTGATATATTCTACAGGCTTTTGTCAAATCTGTGGTATTCTATCAGAATAAATGGGTCTAATTTTGGCTTTTTTACTTCATCGAGAGGTGTTCGACAGGGTGATCCTCTCTCTCCTTTTCTCTTCATACTGGCCCAGGAAATTCTCTCCCTTGCAATTAACAGAGGTTTTAATGAGGGTCGAGTTCTTCCTTATGGCTATGGTCGGGGTTCTATGAATATATCGCATTTGCTTTATGCGGATGATATGATCATCTTTAGTAATGTTGGGAAAAAATCAATTTTGCAGTTAAAACAAATTTTATCGAAGTATGAGTATGCTTCTGGTCAGCTTATTAATTTGCAAAAGAGTGGTTTCTACAGTTCTTCGCATTTATCTAGGCTCAAGATTCATCGAATTGCTTTGTGGTCTGGTTGTTCCAGTCGTTCCTTTCCCATGACATACTTGGGTTTGCCTCTTTTTAAAGGCAAAATAAAAAGGCAATATTTCGAGCAGTTGGAGTTGAGGATTAAAAGGAGAATAGAGGGGTGGAAGTCTCAGTTACTCTCTTTTGGGGGGAAAATCGTGCTTCTAAAAGCCGTTTTTTGTAGCATTCCAGTATATGCTCTATCGGTTCTTAAAGTTCCTGTGGGAGTTATTCGGCATATAGAGGGTGCTATGGCCAATTTTCTTTGGGGTAATGCTGGTGATCACAGAACTCATTGGGTATCGTGGAAAAATATCTGTAGGCCAATCAAGGAGGGGGGTCTGGGTCTCCGTCCTCTCAGTCAAGTAATGGAGTCATTGCATACAAAATTGGCGTGGAGTGTGTTGCAAGGCAAAACTTTATGGGCTCAATTTATTAAGAGGAAGTATTTGACTGGAGATGGTTTTCATGTTCCGCAATCTTCTTCTCATATTTGGAGATCGGTGCATGCTCACATTGATGTTTTATTGTCGTTGAGCAGATGGGTTATAGGTAAAGGGGATTTATCGTTTTGGGGCGATAATTGGCTGGGGAAGACGTTGATAGGTCCTCGCCCAGTTGATATCAATCTCAAGGGGAAAGATGCTTTTAGTTCTCTTCCTGATATACTTCCCTTGGTGTCGGACCAATATCATGCAGAGATAGCTCGGGTACACATTGACGAATCTGTTCCTGATAAATTAGTTTTTGATCTGTCTGCCTCTGGAACTTTTGAATCCAAGTTATATTGGGAGTTTAGTCGGGTTCGGTCTCCTACTATTTCGTGGGCTGGGAAGATATGGCAAAAATGGGTTCCAACCAAGGTTAGTGCCTTTGGCTGGAAATTGTTTCACGACGCTGTTCCAATAGACCTTCGGCTTCATTCTCGTCAAGTCTCGGTGGTCTCTCGTTGCGTTTGCTGCTCGATCTCGCCTGATAGAGAATCAGTGTCCCATTTATTCTTACACTCCGAAGTTGCGATCTCTCTTTGGAAGAAGCTGGCCCATCCTTTTAATTTGATATCTAGGTACACTTCGGTTCCTCATCTTTTTCATGTGTGGCTGGATGGTTCTTCCACTCGTAATCAGTATGGTGCTATAAAGGTTGGAACTCTACTGATGGGATGTTGGTGTTTATGGAAAGCTAGATGCAATTCGGTTTTTGAGAACATTGCTATGAATGTGGATTTACTGTATAACCAAATTGTTCATGGTCTGCAAGATATGATCAGAATGTTTAGCCCAAAAGCTGAGTGTAGTGCGAAAATTCTTCGGTGTTGTTATATGATGGATATGCCGGTCAGGAAGCCTAGGTTTAATCGAGGTCGGTGGATCTGTTGGAAGCCTCCAGATTGTCCTTTTTTTAAGTTGAACACAGACGGGTCGTCTGTAAATGGTTTTGCGGCAGGAGGGGGTGTTATTCGAGACTCGAGAGGAATGTATATTTTTGGATTTTCTCGTTTCTATGGTTCAGGAACTAACGCAAAAGCTGAATTTATGACCCTCAGAGATGGATTGAATTTTGTGTCGTTCTTTACAGTTAATGCATGTTATTGTGGAGATTGATTCTTTGATGGTGGCTTCGGTTATCAAGAATGATCATCTGTGCCCTTGGTCGGTTGAATATGAGTTTAGACGCTGCTCCTTTCTGCTTGGTAATTATGGCATCCAACACGTTTTTAGAGAAGGGAATAAGGTTGCTGATAGATTAGCTGCTGCTGCTCAAGTCTCTCGGATGAATCAGGATTATAGTATAGTTTCTCAGCTTCCTAGGGAAGTTCGTCATGCTCTCCAACAAGATGCTTTGGGTTTGCTTTCTTTTCGGTCTCATTGATGTTTTTTTGTTGGTTGTAATTCTTAGAGGTAAGGCTCCTTTGTCCCCCCCCCCCCCTTTTTTGGGTAAGGCTGGTTGTCCCCCTCCTGTGTATTTTTTCTTTCGGTTTTTAATAAATTTGTGCAGGGTGTCGTCCCTGTTTCCCAAAAAAAAAAAGCTTACCCTTCTTAAAAATACTCAAGGGAGGCAAGAAGTTTGAATGGAATGACAACTGTACCAAGGCTTTTGAAGAAGTATCTTGATCGACCACCACTCCTCGGCATCCCAATACCCGAGGAAAAGTTATACATGTATTTGGCAGCATCGGACTTAGCAGTCACTGCAGTCTTGATCAGAGAAGAAGATAAAATTCAAAATCCAATCTACTATGTTTCCCACACTCTGATTGAAGTTGAAGGGAGGTATTTAAAGGTCGAAAAGTTGGTCCTCGCCCTAGTGATTGCTGCCTGGAAACTAAAGTCCTACTTTCAAGCACACTCGATAATAGCATATACCAACTTTCCTCTAAGAAAATTTTTGCACAAGCCAGACATGGTGGGGCAGAATGTTGAAATGGTCGGTCGAGCTATCAGGGTATGGAATCTATTATGAGCCCAGAAAGACGATCCAAGCACAAGTCCTGGTAGATTTCATAGCTGAAACTTTATTTACAAAACAAAAAGTCGATCAAGAACAAATTAGCAAAGCTGTCACCCCAGAGACCAAAGAGGCGAGCATGGTGTGGGCTCCCAGGACTGTGCGCCCGCGCGCCCTTGGATAGGGGTGCACGTACGTGCGGATGTGGGACACCACTGCTCTCGTTCCACCCTCCCTTGTTTAGGGGAAGACGAAATCAAAAGTGCGAGAGGAGTGCTGTCTATGATAGCGCGTTGGAATGCGCCTCGGTTGCCTTTAGTGGATTTTTAATCCAATATGGGAACTTTGGGTTTCCCGCATCAAGTTATCCCTATTTTAGGGGATATCAGGATATGAGAATGCATTACTCTTTCATTCTCATTTTCCCTTTTTTAGGGGAAAATGGAAAAGTGCAAAAAAGGATATTGCACGCCCCCACTATGGATTTTATTAAAAACAGCCTTATGGCCCATTTCGGATCACTATGGGAGCTTTGGGTTTCCCGCATCAAGTTATCCCTTGTTTAGGGGATACCAGGATATGGGAATACATCACCCTTCCATTCTCATTCTCCCTTTTTTAGCAAAAAACAGAAAAGTGCAAAGAAGGAGTGTTGCGAGGCCCCACTGGATCCAAAAAGTTTTAGAGTCGCCATCTTTATTTTAAGGCAAAAATAAAAGCAAAACCGGAAAAAAAACCGAGAGATAAAAACGGGTTCGGAGGCTAAGTTACGAGTTGGGAAGGTGCTAGGCACCCAACTCGCCCTTTCGGTCTCAAAATAGTTTTTGGCTAAAGTATGCTTTTTATTATATTTATTTAGCAGATAAATAAAGCATTAAAAGATAGGAAAATAAAACAAATACATCCGTGGCTACATTATTTACGGACTTGCAGCCATTTCCTTACAATAATTACAAATGTATTTAAAAATATTTGGCCATTATAACGACTCTTTTACATAATATTTTCTAATCTAATCCGGCAAGCACAACGGCTTATATTGACTACATTGGGCCGGATTTAAATAACAATTTTTTATAATAAATAAATAAATAAATAAGTAAATAAATAAAATGCCCTTAAAGGCTATTACCTTTTAGAGCGGGGTGTGCTCGCTCTATCCTTCTCGGAGAGGAGACTTTTATTCTTTGTTCTTGATGTGATTTGGGCAAAGTGATGGCTTATTTATGGTAGTTTTGGCTCACTCACTCGAGCGAGAATAGCTTAGTTTTGGTGGTTTTGGCCTATTTGGTTGGGCGGAATAACGGCTTATTTCGGGTGATTTCAGCCTATTTACCGAGGCGAGTAACGGCTTACTTTATGGTTTTTGGGTCGGGGAAACAAGGTGGATACCTAACTAAAGGGCTAGGGATCACTTTAACCGGTTGGATTTGTGTTTGGAGGAGGTTTGGCAGGGTTTTGAGGCTTTATGAGAGGGGGATTAGACGCTGCGTAAAATTTACGCAGAGTTTTCCTGAGCTTCAAGCCTTTGTCAAAAAATTTTCCTTCAAAGCGTAGCCGGGGACCTCTATTTATAGTTGGATTCGTGCTTCACCAGCTTGTACCATGCGCTTGCCATCTTGTACAATGCGTTAACGAAGTGGGCACTATTCAGGACCTTAGCGCGGCCAAACAGCACTTTGGGCGCGGCGCCAAACTACTATTTCAGCTTCAATTTTCGACACTTTCCCCCCTGCAGTTCACTATTCATGCATCCTACTTTTCCTTTTGCATTTTCAACCCTGTAACTTGACATTTTGTTAAGTTTAAACAGTTCTTGATATCACATGCCGAGTTACATATCAGTGCGAAATTGGGTGTCTAGAGCCCTCAAGCGATGGAGTCTACGGGTAACCCAAGGCTTCGAGTAGGCGAACATCGTTGATAAACAATAGACTCTCCAATTTCGTTCAATTATAAAACGAGGAAGAGATGCAACATGTAGCAGTTATAATGCAGCAGTTTATAATGCAAACCAAACCTCACATACCCTAGACATATTTAGTCGGTTATAGCAAGTTATCGTAGTTTTTAAGCAGATATGAAATGAAGTGTTCTAATGGTTGGACCTACTAGTATAGGCTGCCTACGTATCCCTTAATAAAGGAAATTAGACCAGACGTAGTTCAGGCCGAAACCTAAACTTTCACTCGTGCAACGGTCGCACCTACTGAAATAGGATGCCTACGTATCCTTATACAAGGAATCAGACCGAGACGTAGTTCACTCAGTCGGGGATCAAATGCTGCGGTGCATGTGCAGCAATACTAAATGTGCAAGTGCGGCAAAGCTTTATCACATGACGAGCAACGATAATTAACAACAAGAACGACCATAAGCGAGGGCACTGCAAAACTCAAGAAAGCCGAAGGATCAACAATGCTCGACAACTGAATGAACGATCCAACCATACTTTCCAAGCTAAGGATAAATCCTCGCACTTGGAAACTCGGGGGCTATTAAAGGGACTCGACCTGGGTCCTCCTACGTGGAGCGAACACGTGGCTTCCAGCTCGGCACAAACATGGCCCACCACCCGATAGGCCATCCAACGAAAGGGCCAACCAAAGCCAACCACTACCTACTCGCCGAACAAGAATCCTCGGGTCTACTTAGGATCATTCTAAGATCCAAGAAAGACCGACCACCAAGTTAAGGAACATTCATGTTCGGTATACGAACAGTCCGACCAAGCAACCACTAGGTGTCAGCTCCTGATTGGAAGCCACGTGTCGTCCATGCAAGCAAAAGCCAACCAATAAAGGGTTGATAGCGAGCCGACCAAGCCACAGGCCCCTACAGAAGAAGAGCATATATAACTTGGTAAGTACTCAATCACCAACTATGTAGGGCTACATGTAGACTATCAACTAGTAAGGAACTGCCAGCAAGCCGACCAACAATAGGTCCCCGTGTCCTGGGACCCATATTCTAATCGTGAGACTCAAAACCAAGGCTATAGAAGGAGCATGAGGTGATTTTGTAAACGGACGTTTTATCTAAAGCATTCAAGCACAAAACATATCAAGCATTGTCAATGGAAGCTTAAGGGAATACCTAGCTCTGGCACATATACATTCCCTGTTACTGACTCTCACACCGGAGGGCTTTAGCTGGGACAACCCCCAGCTCCCTAACGTCAGTTTCCTTTTTAGGACACAAAGGATCACGGTCAGGAACACAAGTCACGAAGTTAAGAGAGAACAAAGCCCATATATTCTAAATTCTTAGATACATCAAGTATCCCAGTTCATTACGTGGACATCCATCATCGACACGTCAGCTCTGGTCCATTACGTGGATCACCAGCTTAGTCACCCCATCTTTGTGGCGTGATTAGGTCGTGAATGAATAGTTCAATCGAGAAGCCCAAGTAATGACCCAAGCTAATGTTCGAAGTGGGTCACTCGGAGAAAGAGCCCATGTCCGGACCAAAGAAGGCGTTGATGGCGTAGGTAAGGCAGTGGTGAGGGCTGAACTTGCCGTTTGACACAATCAGGAGAGCTTGATCGGAGGGAAGGGTGTACATCATGTGCGGATCTGGCCTTGGTATCACTGTTCGCTGCCCAATCTACATAGTTGATAAATGTTGAAAATCCAATCGTTGATCAGACCCCTTTAATCAATTGTTGGTTGTTCGGGTCTCTCTCTCTCTCTCTCTCTCTCTCTCTCTCTCTCTCTCTCTCTCTATCTATCTCCTTCTAAACTCTCGATTTGCAACTTGAAGCCAAATAAGTATTTCGTTCCTTCTATTCATACTCTTCGAAGGCAAGTTTTCATTTTTTGTTTCCTGGGTTAGTTTATTATAAACGATTTTTACTTAAATTTTTGGTTGTTCTTGAGTTTTGGGTTAGGCCAATGTTTAATTTGATTGATAAATTTGAAATTTTCTTTTTGTTTAACTTTCTTGTAATCTGCTCGGCCATGTATTTAGAGTTCTGGTGGGACAAGGATTGATTTGAAATTGATGGATTATGAGCTATGAAGAGTGTTTGGGGGCGTATAATTCTAGCCGTGAGTTTGGATTCGATTCCATGTAATTTAGATGATTTTGTTACAATTTCAAGCCCAAGGCATAGAAATTTTTAAGCTACTTAGACCATCTCTAATAAGAAACCTCAAATTTGGTCAGATTTTACCTCAAATTTACTGAAACAACAAATTTCTATTTTTATTTCTTTTACTTTATTTATCAACATGTATATTAATTTTCTATTAACCTTTTAAATAATAATTATTTTGATTGCACAATTAATCATTTTAGTATATTTAATAGTTTTATGTTTATAATATTATTTACGCCATTAATAATATTTAAAAATTGGTAATTGTTTTAACTAAATTGAAGAAATATAATTTAGTAAACATACAAGCACTTGAAAATACCATAAAAATATTATACAATCAATACAGAATATAACAAAAATCATACAACAACAACAACAATTGCAAAAACACTCATTTAAAAAAGTACATAATATTTTATCCTAATTCTCAGAATTACGGAATTGATCTTATAAATGTTCAGTTAAGGCATTTCGAAGTCTAATGTGAGCCTCTTTATCTCTGATTTGTCTATGTCGAGCAAGAAACTCTTGAAATCGAGTGTTCAATAATTTAAAATACTTAATATTATTATTTATTTATTTATTTATTATTTATATTATCTAATATTAGATATTTATTAATTTTTAATACATTTAAATAAAAAATATCATATTATAAATAAGTTAACAATTATATAATTATTAAAAATTAATTTAATAGCATGTGTCCCCATTAATACCAAATTTGGGGTAGCACGATAGTCAATCCCAAATTTGGTATTGTGTTTGGGGTTGGTTGGAGCAAGTTTTTGGGCATCAAACCCTCAAAATGAGGATTTGAGAGTAGATGGTCTTATAATTTAGACATAAATTCGGGGTTCCCAAACATTAAATCAATGGATATCGACCCCCTTCCAAAACATCTGGGGAAGAAGGCCTTTCGGTCTATTTTCAAACCCTAGGGACTCAATTGTAAATTATAATATATGTTAGGTTTGATAGAATTTTATTTTAGCCCTTATTAAATGAACGTGAGTAACTTAACGAGATTTCTCCAATGGCATCTATTAAAAGGATTGTCAACGAGAAAAATTGAAACTTTTATGACTCAATTTTGATAAAAAATTGTTAAGAGACTAATACTGAAAATAACCCAAAATCAAAAAACTAATGGTGTGATTAACCTTTTTTTTTTTAATCGAAACAACGGGGTTTGTTAACGGATAGCCTAGTCAAAGATGCTATTCTGTTCATCAATAATAGGGGATATCATTTATTCTAAAAGATCTTTTTCTAGAAACGCTTCAAGGAGGATAAAGAGTTAAAGACGCAGAAAAAATAGGGGACAAGGAGAGGGAAGGTGCAGGGTGATAAAGAAGGGACATGGACTACTGGTGATCTGAGACGCCAACCATTAATTGCCATTTACGAGCCCCAAGTCTTTTATCTGCGAGAGACAAAGATAGCGTTTTCTTGAAAGGAAATTAAATCTAGCAGTCGCTATTGGGATTTAAAATAAGACTAGTATTTCACCCGTGCGATGCACGGATAATTTATAGATGAAAAACATATATTTAAACATAGATTAATAATATGAAACAAAAAATTTCAATGCGAAAACATTAATAAATAATTAATAAAATGTGAATGTAAATTTAGAACATGACATTAATTTTGAAAAATAATTACAGATTTTGGAATACTTCTTTATACACAACATTTGTCGTTGAACATGTACGACAATTACTACTGTCACAATCACATACTAAAATTCGAAAACCTTTAGGATTAGTAACTCGAGACAACGCAACCTATAATTGCCCATGACTAAAAATAGGTTTTTTCAAAAGAAGACCCACATTAGACAATGATTGTCCCTGACTTTTATTTATAGACATTACGTAAGACAACATCAACGGAAACTGTCTTCTTTGAAATTTGAATGGAATTCTGTGATCAGAAGGTGTCAATGACATTCTCGGAATCAAAACAGTATCGCCATAGGTACCATTTGAAAGAACTCGACCTTCTAAAACATGGTTTTTAAATCTTGTAATGATTAACCTCGTGCCATTGCATAACCCAAGAGAATGGTCAATGTTACGAAGCAACATAACTGGAGTTCCAACCTTCAAATTCAACTCATGATATATATCAATATTACATTCAACTCATGATATATATCAATATTACATTTAATTTTCAAACGGGGCCTCTTTGCCCGGAATGGATGGATTAATTAATAATTTGTATACGAAATTACGGACCGAAAAAAAATTAAATTGATTAAGTTAATTACGATAACAGTTAAAAAGAAAAAAATATTTCAAATTACAAAACTTACGTTTTTTTTAATTTTTTAAAATTTGTATACGAAATTACGGGTCTGAAAAAAATTGAAATGAAAAAAAATACAGATACAAATTTTCGCAACCATAAAACTGTAAAACCGTAAAATATTAACTGTAAAATATTAAAGGTAAAATAATAAATGTAAACCATCTTATAAACCGTAATATCTCAATAATTTTTGCAGTAATAAAATAGGGATGGAAAAAAATATGATAAAAACGGTTAAGATTGTGAGATTAAACGTGATAGAGAGACATTCTTTATATTTCATATATATATATATATATATATATATATATATATATATATATATATATATATATATATATATATATATATATATCAATATTACATTGAAATGAATGTCCACACATAATTTTTCGTTTAAAAATTTGACATTCATCAACTTTTTAAAAACTACAATGAAAATTCTTTTAAAAAAATTGAAAGACATTATTTGGAAATTGGTGTTGCAAAATAGTTTTTTATTCAATAGCTGTCGAATCTTGATAAAACAGTAAATTGATTAATTTGTATACGAAATTGTGGGTCGGAAAAAACGGGCCGGACAAAAATTAAATTGATTAAGTTAATTATGATAGCATAAAACAATAAAACTGTAAAACCGTAATAGGGAAGAGAAGGAGTCAGGAGGAATTGCAAGAAAGAGGGAAAGAATACTCGATGGAAAAACCGTCATTCGCACATGCGAGAACTAAGGGAAATAAGGGTCATTGGATCATCGTAAAACAATAAATCCTGACCTTTTTTTATCACAAGTCAATTGTAAGCGTGACATGACCTCTATTGTATTATAGATTGTTTCTTACATGAAGTATGCTTGAACATAGTTACGGTGTCATAAAAACTACTTGAAATCACATGAAATTAAACATAAGATTAACCGAAAAAAAATTGATTTTTTTGCTGCTACAAATTTCACATAGTAAACCTTGTTTTATGTTAATCAGATTAAATCACATAAATAATACCTTTACATAGACACATTTTGTTAATTTTTTTGATAGGATTGATTCAACCTTTTGTATTTGATGTGAACATTATATAGCACTCTTGAATGGTAAAAAGAATTTCATTACAAATACTACAATTAACTTACATTATTTGTGTTTTAATTATACGATCGATAATTATATATTTAGATCTAACCATATTCTAAGTTATATATATATATATATATATATATATATATATATATATATATATATATATATATATATATATATATATATAGGTAAAATTCAAGTTTAAGCTATGCATTTGTATTATTATTACTTAAATTGCATATCAACTTCTGATATGTTAACTTCCAACTGAATTCAACTTGGTATTTATATGTAATGAAAAGATTTCAAGAAGGCTGCGGGTTGAAGGAGCAGTGTAAAAAAAAGTATCTTATTATATGCTTCACACTTCTTAGTCAAACCTTGTTTGATTGGTAACCTCCTTAGTTGTAGTAGCCTGCCTATATATGTAGCTGCCTAGGAGAACTATAATATTGAAATCGTTAGCCACATAGTTCTCATCTTTGCCCATCTTTTAGGGGAAGAAGCACACAATTGCCCTAGGAGCCTCTTGTCGCCTTTCGTAAGTTCTAGAGAGATCTCCGGTAGTCTAGCATCTTTTCTAACGGATTCGCCTAGATAATGGTCTCACTTTTCGCTGTATTTTTAGAAAAAACTCTCAAATTCTATTAATTGTCAGTCAATCAGTATCCGTCTCTCTTATGTGTTTCTCTCGATTGGAAGATCAAAAAGTAACCTTTAAGACCCAGGAGCAAAGCCAAATCTCACAGTCTAAACTGGGGTTGGCCTTGAGTGTGGAGTGTAACTAACTTGAAGATTGTTCCTGCAAAGAAGCATGCGTTCAAGCTTCCTTCAATGATTTATAGCTACATAAATCAAACAGTTTCTCAATTATTTATAAACAACCCCAACACTTACATAGATTCTCTGCATACAAATGTACACATAGATTCAATGACACATTCAAGGAGAGGAAATTGGCATGACTATTTCTCTTCACATTACAAATCCAAACTTTACCATTTAAGCTAATCAAACCTCTTAACGAATACAAACGCATCCAAGTATTTCTGTAATCCAAGAATTAAAGGATAAAATCCGCCCTTCGCAAACTCCATATCATCAACTCCCCTGACATCGAACTTGTAAAGAGAAGCACGATGAACCTAAGGTTTTTAAACAGATTATCTATTTTAATGAGAAAAAAAAAATTTAATTGATAATCACGTGTACACATTCACATATGTATACATATATATTCATATAAAAACCAGACCAAACAATGATATATATAGCATGGCAGTGAAAAAAAGTTAAGCAAATGACATGAATGGGATAGAATCACGTGTACACATTTACATATGTATTTTTATTAAGCAAAAAATTAAGAATTATAGAATAGAATCCGCCCTTCGCAAACTCCGCATCTTCAACTCCGCTGACATCGAACTCTCTTAAATCGTTTGGATTTGAATCTATAGTTCTTTATGTCACCATCTTCAACCTTTAGAAACCTAGTTATATCTCTCAATCTACCTTCCCCATGCCTTCTTAAACAGAATTGAAAAACATGAAACAAAAGTAACCTAGAAGAAATTCAATTTTTCATTCGAAATCTCATAATGGCCTCAGACGAATCCAATTCAGTCAGGTGAAAGGGTTGCAGGGAGAAGAAAAGAAATCCAATTCGGTCGGGTGAGAGGATTACAGGGAGAAGAAAAAGGACCTGTATTTTGATGTAGAAAGAGAGAGATTGTACATGGACTGGGATTTTGATTCCAAGCCCTAGTCTTGTGCGAGAAAAAGAGGGAGAGAGGAGCATAGACAGATGGAGCTTGGATCAGTAGAAAGGAAGAAGAGAGAGGTAATAGATCAAAATATGAAGAGAGGCTTTCATTTTAAACACAAACTCGAATGGAGGAGTATTGAACACTCAAAATCTCCACCTGAGATTTGAAATAGCATTTACCTTTCCAATGCAATAAGTAATGATAGTGTTTGTTTTTAATATTATGGACCCAAAAATTGTGGGTTGCCCACGGGTTTGTATTAGAAACCGTTTATTTAGTAACTAATATTTTACATATGTATCCTTTAGAAGCAAAATATTTTCATTATACTTTTGGCAATAGGATTTGGGTGGGAACTTGCTATTAATAGTATACTTTTTCATATATAGATTTACTATTTTATGGTTTTATTACTTTTATTGTTTTATTGAGATTCTATTTTACGATTTTATTGATCATCTCCATACTAATATCGTATTATAGGTAATACAAAATCTAGTTTATATTAAATGTGGGTCAAATGCCAAAATAAAATAAAATAGGGTGAAATTTTGACCGGTCATTGTTTGAAATTTTTTCAACTGTTTTACTGTCCTATACTATTTAAACAAGTAAAAGACACTTTTGTTGTGAAATATCGACTTTGCCCTTAATGAATCGATCATGCGTGCGAAACATCAATTTCTCTCATGCAAAATACGATTCGTGCATTGCGACTCAAAAAGCATGAATCGCGATGCAAAAATCATGTATCACGATTCAAAGCTAATGCATCACGATTCATGATTAAATTTCATGCATCACACTTATATTTTGTAACTGTCATTTCCATTACATTGTGATTCCAAATCGATGTACCGTAATTAAAATTTATTACATCGCGATTCAAAAAAGATGCCTCACGATTCAAAATGAGTCCAACAACCAACAAGTACTTTTTCATATATTTCATCAAACTGTTTACATGCAAAACAACTCTTGAAGGATTACTTAATATATATGTGTCGTAATTGTATCTTGAATGAACGAGTCGTAATTCCCAAATGCTCTTGGGATCTGATAAACTCACCTCTTGAGTTCTGATGATGATTAGAAGAAAGCTGATTCCTCGTATACAATCATTATCATTAGGAAAAGGCCTCGCGGGAAAGAGAGAATGAAAGGTAATCATTGGGAAATCAACGTTGAGAGGATAAGGCAAAGGATTAGGTGGGAAATTCAAATGTAAAAAGGCGTCGAAAGAAAAAAGATCTGATTGACCGCATTTGTTGGGGGCATTTTAAAAACAATATTATGAAGAAAAAAAATATTGGAGCGTTTTAAAACGTTGCATATTTTTAAAACGCTACATTAAAATATTTTTAAAGAGAAAATGCTACGTTTTTTACTAACGTTTTAATCCAAACGCTCTACCAAACAAGTACTTAACAATATAAATAAAAACTAAAACATAAAACTATTATTTAAACGAAAAAAAAAGAGGGAAGTGAAGATATATTAGCCTTCCCTGTGTGCTGGACATGAAGTTCTTGTGCGTGTGTGTGTGTGTGGGGGGGGTGTTGTCTTCAAAAAGAAGCAGAATTTGAAGTTTCCCTTGAAGGAAGAAAAAGAGGTTTTTTACTCCAAATCATGAAGGGATGAAGCATCCCTTGCAGATGCTCGGCCTCCAAGTCTAAATGAGTAATTTACAGTAGCCAGCAGAACATGCTTGGGGGGAGGGGGGGGGGGTTTGGTGTTGTTCCCACTGCCTTCTTGAGTCTTGGCTAGTTTTGACTTTAATTCGAATTTGATTTTCATTTGTCTTTTTGTGTTTTAAGGCTCACTGATCATTCACAAATCACAAAAGCGTAATCCTCTATTATGTAAAGGGATTTACTTGCATCATGCATTAAAGGATTAATAGTAGTAACTTGATGCTTGAATTTTTGTCCATTTTCTAAAATGACTACTTGTTTGAAGGGAGTCAAGGGACTATTCTATATATTAGGGGCGAGCTTGGTTCGATTCGATCAAATTTTTCGTAAAAAAAGAAAAAATTAGAATTAAACCAATAAAAAACTAAGAATCAAAACCAACCTCATATATATGAGAACCAATACTTTGGTCCGATCCAAAATCAACCAAAGATGTATGAGAATTAGGACCGGACCAATACAAACAAATATATACTAATAAAAATTTAAACTTCATAACAAGATCAAAAATCATTCAAAAATGGTGCTTTCAACAATTAAAAATAACAGAGTAATAGGTTTATAACATAATAATCTGATTGAAATAAAATTACAAAAGTGAGTAAAAACTAAAAATTATAACAAAATTGCTGAAGGCTCAAAGAACTTAAACGAGGTAGGAAAGTTTTGTTTGAACGGAAAACACTCTCTTTAACGGTAAAATAGAATTTTTTTTTTATATATTTGGGGAGTTTGAGTTAGGGTTATAAATTAATATGTAATTATATATAATTATTTATATATAACGATATATAATAACTAATCTATTGTGTTGGTTCGGTCTGATTCAATGTTTTTTGGTTTGAAACCCACGACCGATCCAAAAGTCCGGTTCTACAAAATTTCAAATCCAGATCCAGGACCAAACCAAAGTATTGGTCTGGTCCGGTTCTGAAAAACTTCTGCTCACCCCTAATATTGAAAAAATTGTGGGCCGGTCCTCTTTTTGAAACGTTTAATCACTAAGGTACACCATTTTTATTTTCAATAGAAAAAATTCAATTTTCGTGGTAAAATGACTACAATACCCTTCATGAACTATAGGCGCCCTACGGAGGTCATTATTTTTGCACCGCGATTCATCAATTTTATCACATTATTTTTTGCACCGCGGTTCAATAGTGTAATTGTTAGTCTATTTGTGAACCGTGATTCATCAATTTTTATTGAATTAATTTTACAACGCGGACCGCGGTTCAATAGTATAATTACTAGTCTATTTTTGTACAGTGTTTCATCAATTTTAGTGCATTAATTTTTGCACCGCGGTTCAATAGTGTAATTAATAGTCAATTTTTGAACCACGATTCATCAATTTTAGTGCATTAATTTTTGCACCGCGGTACAATAGTATAATTGCTAGTTTATTTTTGAACCGCGATTCATTAATTTTTATTGAATTAATTTTGAATCGCGGTTCAATAGTGTAATTGCTAGTCTATTTTTGTATCGCGATTCATCAATTTTAGTACATTAATTTTTACACTGCGGTACAATTGTGTTATTGCTAGTCTATTTTTGAACCGTGATTTATCAATTTTAGTGCATTAATTTTTGCACCGCGATTTGAAAAGGTTGTTTAAGTGCAAAAAAGTAATTAATTTTTAATAAATTACAGTATAAAGTGTAAATATATCGCGATGCAACAATTTTACATGAATCAAACTTTTGAACCGCGGTGCAAAAATAATGCAATGAATTTTTGGCACCGTGATACAATAGCATAAAAAATCCGTTTACGTATTTCATGTTCTTCTTCAATCTCCTCTGTTGTAAGTCTTATTTTTTCTCATCCTTCTCTGCCTTCGTCACAACTGAAAAATCTTTCAACCCAGCACAGAACAATTATATTTTTGTATTTCATGAATCAAAAAACTCGTTTATCTTTCGGGGGCGTTGCCCCCGAACCCCCACAAAAGGGGGCTGCCCCCTCGATCCCCGTTTTGTTACGCACAATCGTGATTTTCGAATCCAAAATGTATTGTCGGAGCTATTGAAAAAGACAATAATATTTTTAGAACAACATTTCGAAAAAGTGGTCTTTTGCGATTGAAAAAAAGAATTGTAAACTTTTAGGATTAGAAACTTTAAAAAAGAGACTAACCATATCAGTCAAAAAGTAGAGCTTGAGGTTAATATAGTTAGTTGCATTTTGAATAGGCTACTTACCTAAAACTAGGGGTGTAAGTGGTTCGGTTTAATCGTTTGGTTTATGCCAAAACCACAAATCGTACCACCTTCTAGCGGTTCCAAAATTCTCAAACCGAACCGAACCGACTAGGACTTGGAACCGAATCGAACCACTCAATTTGATTCGGCTTTGTGGTTTATATAAATTATTTTTAATGAAATTAACCAACATTAAAAATAACAATAAAAATAAGATTTTAATTTGGAATTAACATCAAAATTATGAAATAACCTACTAACAACAAATTATTATAAAGAAAAAATATGAATTCTAAAATAAACACAAACAATGGAAGAGATAATAGTTCTCCAACAATCAAGATTTTGTTTGGTTTAGTATACGTTTATATATATATATATATATATATATATATATATATATATATATATATATATATATATATATATATATATATATATATATTATGAATAAATCAAAGGTTCATAATAGTTAATTAATGTAATATAATATATATTATATAATAAATAAATAAAAATATATAGGTTGGTTTGGTTTGGTTTGGTTCGACACCAAAAACCGTGAACCGAACCGCGTTGTTTTTCCAATTTTTGAAATCGAAACCGAACCGTCTTCGACCAAAACCGAAGCAAACCGACTAGTTTGATTTGGTTTGGTTCGGTTCTGTGGTTCCGATTTACACCCCTACCTAAAACCTGATCAAGACTAAGCTGACCTTAATACATGAGATACTAGTACTCTTGCCCGTGCCGGTATTACAACGCCAGTTTGTGAATTTATCAATAAATGAAGCAGATAATGTGGAAATGAATTAATATTTACTTATAATTTGTCTAAGTTAATTATGATAACAGTTAAAAAGAAAAAAAACAAATATTTCAAATTACAAAACTTACGAATTTTTTTACATAAAATTGATTAATTAATTAAAATATCAAAAAGAAAAGGGACGTGGGTTTGGTGGAGGAAGGATTAGCGGCCACCAATCGGGAATAGTGGGGGAGTTGGAGAGAGAGAGAGAGGGGGTAGTTACTCAACCACCGTTCACACATGTGAACTCGGGGATTGATAATGACCGTAGGATTTCAGTAAAAGAATCAATCTCAGCCTCTAAATAGCTTTAGTCAATTGCACATGTGGGACTATGAGTTATATTGTATTATAGATATTGTTAAATGAAGCCCCACCCAGATGCCCGCTAAGTCCTGTTAAGAATAAACTTGGGCAAAATTCAAGCCGGTCCCTCTTTAAAAGTTTTCAACCACTCCAGTTTATCATGTTTTTTTAACTATATAAAGATATTTTTAGAGGTGAAAAAATTACGATACCTTTAATTAATTGAACTCACACGCACAAAATATCAGTTTATGCATTGATTTTGCATCGTGATGCACAAATCGAATTCAATTTGTGTATTAGGATTTTCTGCATCGTCGATTTTGTATTGCGATGCACAAATCGAATCCAATTTGTGCATCGGGATTTTCTATATCAGGAATTCAATTTGTGCATCGAGAATTCAATTTGTGCATCAGGAATTTAGTTTATGCTTAAGGAATTCAATTTATGCATCAGGAATCCAATTTATGCATCGAGAATCCAATTTGTGCATTGAGAATCCAATTTATGCATCATAATTTTCTGTATCGCAAATCCAATTTGTGCATCGCGATTCAAATTGATGCATTTGCAATGAACAAATTGATGCATCATGATGCACTAGATAGGTGATCCTTAGCACGCCTTCGGCTCGAAAGTATTTTTTTCTGGTTAAAAAATATAGAGTACTTAAGCGGTTAAATACTTATGAAAAGGGACCGACTCATAATTTCTCCAATAAATTTCTAGGAAATTGTGTGCCCATCCCCTTTTTAAAGATTTCAGATGCTTTACATCCCTATATTTAATTTTCATAACTGGAAAAAGGCACTTTATGCATTGAGATGCATAGAGATGTTAAAAGGATCAGACCGCAAGGTCGCCCTTGTTAAACCGAAATCGAAAAAGGTTAAAGTCGAGAAAATGTAGGCCGTTAAAATTTAGGTCTAATAGTATTGGCCCTATAAGGTCACAATACTACCGGGCTAACCCTATAGGGCTATGATTAAGCCGATTAACATATCTAAAAATATTCATATATCGACTGTAGCATTTGAGTCTGCTTTAGCATTGGTGCTTGTATTCTTAATAAATATATAAGTTGTCTTCATGGTGATCATGTGCAAACATTTATTTGTAATCGTAGTTGGCTACAAGGTTTTGTTCATAGTAACCGTTTTTATATTACATCTATTTTATTTAAATAGTTTATTGTATTAACTTCTTATCAATAATTAATTTATATTATTTTATTATTCTAGATAAAGAGGATAATTATGTTGAATAGTACTTTCTCGAAAGAAGACTTGGTTGAAGAATGTGGTTGAAGAATGAACATGATGCTTAATGACTTGTTTCATGTTTTTTTATTAGTACTTTTTAATTAATAGTACTTGAAGTTGTTTTGTGTTCTGAATTTCGTCACTTAAGTGATGTTGTTAATTCGTCATATAACTTTTTTTTATTTTGGATTGTATTGTTGATCGTTGTCCGTCAGTACTCCGTTTATTACTTAATTTTGAATTGTAGATTTAAATAAAAATGTCATTATCTTTAGGTGTGACTCGCTTAGGACCTGTTTAAATCGAGATATGCAGGGTTATGTTCAGGGTTGCAATTTTATAGGTCCGTCTAGCATGCAACCCTGTAGGCCCACAACCCAACCAAGTTGACCTATAGGGATATGACCAACCCGATTAACATATTTAGCGATGCATGAAATAAAACACTCTTATGTATTGTGATATCTCATATCTGAGGGGATCGGCCTAAATTTCATAATGCATAAACCCTAGATTTTATTCTTGGTATTTGTTGAGTTAAAGAAACATTGTTGAAAAGTTATTGTGCAACATAAAAAATCTGCTTGATGGCGGGTAACGAGTGAGAAAAGAAATGTGCATGACTAGCAGTCTAGCATAATTTACTACGACACTCGGGTAATACAGTTATATATATATATATATATATATATATATATATATATATATATATATATATATGGGTTGCTTCCTTTTGTAAGTTATGGTTGTAATCTCTCCTTTCAACTTTGGTTATATAATTGGTTTGCAATGTTATACTTATCATATATATGGGTCTTGCTTCAATTAATAAATTTAAATTTCTTAAATAATAAAGTATTTTTAATAAATTTAGTGTTGGTGAATTCTTAATAACAACAATGTCGAATAATTAGGATATATTATAGAATCGTGCACAGTGCACTTTTCTACAAGAATTATTCGACCATATCAAATGCCCTGGGTTACACGAATATTCTTGTGGGATAAGACTATAATTGTTCTCCTATTTCTGGCACTCGAAAAACTGGAAACTACTATCGGAGTATTCCTATATATTTCGTCCAATCTGAAGATGATACAATTATGTATGTGTCCTTGCAGATAATCAAGATTTCTTTCAAATGGTTGTGTCCCGTCAGGATTATTCGTTGCGAAACAATAAGTCGAAAGGAAATAGAACACTTGATTATTTATACCCTTAAGCCTGTAAAAACTTATGTGAATGTGCACTCCGCACCCCCAGATTCACAATGTAGTATTCCCAAGCTCATCCATTTTCAAAACATAAACTCTGACTATACCAAATGACCAATGATTTTACTTAAATCATCAACATTTAGAGTGATTTTAACTACAAATATTATGATTCATAAAGTTTAACCATTCTTTAGCAAAATCCATATTATACATAAACTAAGATTTTCGGCCAGGCATTAGAATGAAATTTAAATTTTGGCTGAGGCAAACCAATATAGAGACAAACGTGCACATGTCACCAAGTGAGCTGGACTTGGACTGTCATACTCATATAGACTCGAAGCAAAATAATATATTCAATTAAGCGATAACGATTTTCTACCCCGAAAATATTCTTTGTAACCATTCCCATGAGGCCATGATAATTGAAGGTTAGACTTCCACCCTTTTTTTTTTCCCTCCTAAGGGGGGCATGGGAAGGGATCGAACCTGAGACCTCACATTGTAAGTCTCATGTTAGACTTCCACCCTCGCCATTAAGCATGATTATTGGGTGAGTTGAGTTTGATTTAAGTTGGGTTAGAAAGAAGAAGTTGTGAGTTGAAATGTGTTAAAGTCCGTTAGATCTTAAATATTAAATAAGTTGAAATAGGTCAAGTTGAAATGTGCAAAGGGTTATAACGGGTCGACATATTTCAACCCGACTTTTCCTTAAAAAAATGAATTTATAGTATAAAAAGTCATGGGTCAAAACGGATAACGGGTCTGACCCGCTTTAATCCATCTCGATTAAACATGTTAATATTTTTGGGTTGAAACGGATTACCCATTTTGACCTAAAAATATTATGGCTCGTTTGTTATGGCTGATGACTTAAACTGGTGGCTGAATAACTTGTGGCTGATTGTATGATACACTATTTGTTACAGCTGTTGAAAAGCTGCTTATGAGTTGTTATAATTATTCGTTAAAAAAAACTTGAAAATTAGTATTCATATTTTTATGTATATTTCATAAAATGATGAAATTGGGATAATCAAATATTTATTAATAAATAGTTGTCTTCATGTTTAAAAAAAACCAAAAAAGCTTAAAATTTTGGCTTTTTGGCTTTTCTATGCATAAAGGGTGTTGTACCTTACTTATTTACTTTTGGCTTATAAGTTGAAGCAAACACTCTAAGTATGGTTTTTCAAAAGCTAAAAGTCAAAAGTCACTCCAAATAAGCTACAACAAACGAGCACTTAATGGGTTGGCTTGGGTGGGTTAATGGTTAATGGGTAATGACTTGTAATTGTCAGACATACTCTCAATGATAATTGAAAGCCATACATTATTTCTTCTAATTTAAGAAGAGTTACTCCTATTTTAATTTAGAGTTAAATTCTAGTCTTTCTCTTTTTCAAAGTTTGTAACCCCTTCAATACCCCGTTTTTTTTTTCAATCACAAAAGCTCATTTTTCGAAATATTGTTCCAAAAATGACATCGTCTCCTTCAACAGCTCCGGCAAACACATTGGATTCGAAAATTACCATTGTACAATTTTTTTTATTCATTAAGTATGTAAATGTAATGGATCTGTGATGTGTTGAAAGATTTTTCAATAGGACGAAGGCAGAGGAGGAGGAAGAAGAAGGCTTACGACGGAGGAGATGGGAGAATAAGGTGGGGGACATGGTTTGGTTCATTATGAATTTTGTATCGCAGTGCAAAATTAGAATAAATAATATTTTATGTATCGCGGTTCAAAAATTAATTCATCGCAGTGCAAATTTGGATTATGTAATTAAAATGATGAATTACTGTGCAAAAAACTGATGCAGTTAAATTTTGTATCAAGGTGGAAAAATTGTTTCATCGCGGTGCAAATTTGGATGATGTAATTAAAATGATGAATCATAGTGCAAAAAATTAATGTAGCGCGATATACTGAGTAAGTGACCTCCGTAGCGCACATTTGGTTCATTAAGGGTATCGTAGTCATTTTGTCTACAAAAGTAACTTTTTTCTGTTGAAAAAAGTACTTTAACGACTAGAAATTTCAAAAAATTGACAGGCCCGCAATTTCACTTTAATTTATCATAACAATATATACAAAAGTGTTACAAAAAATGGGAAAGGTCAAATGCAACATTTATGGTGAACTATAGCATGGTAGGATAGGAGGATAAGTTCCAGCCTAGTTTGAAAAATTTGGCATATGGTTCGGCTATAAATACCGATCATCGTGTGGTTAATTTACTCACCTCTTCAACTCAAAATGAAAGGCTTTCCCTCCCTCTCTCTCTCTAATACACTTTTGTTATAAGTTTGTAGTTATTTCATAACACGTTATCAGCACGAACGCTTTAATCCTAACATTTCCATCGTCTATCAAAATGTCAAATCTTGTCAAACTTGAATTTGAAGCGCTAGACATCACTGAAAAAAAACTATCTGTCATGGATACTAGACGCTAAGATCCACCTAGACACTAAAGGTCTCGGTGATGCAATAGATGAATCGAAAGAAACATCAACCTAAGATAAAGAAAAGGGTTATGATCTTCTTTCGCCACCACCTCCATGAGGATCTAAAATCAGAATACCTCATTATCAAAGATTCTGCAGATCTTTGGAAATCACTGAAGGAACGATATGATCATCAGAAAACAGTGATTCTCCCAAAAGCTCGTTATGATTGGCTTACACTCCGCTTTTGGGATTTTAAATCCGTTAGCAAATATAATTCAGCCATGTTTCACATCAGTTCTAAGTTGAAATTATGTGGTGAAAATATCGCTGAGCATGATATGCTGAAAAAGACATTCACCACATTTCATGTCACAAATGTGATCCTACAACAACAATATCGTGAAAGAAGATTCACAAAATATTATGAACTGATTTCATGTCTTCTTTTGGCTAAACAAAATAATGAGGTGCTAATAAAAAATCATGAAACTCGTCCCACTGGCACTGCCCCGTACCCAAAAATAAATACAACGTCGACTGATCATGACCATGGATCCATTTCAGGACGTAGCCGAGGTCGTGGTCAAGGAAGTGGCCAAGGAAGGGGAAGAGGTTTCAGAGATTTCAAACCCAAGATCGATAAATAGGAAAAACGTGGAAAGAACCACAATGGTACACATAAAGAGAATAATGAAAACATTTGTTTTCAATGTGGTATAAAAGGTCATTGATCGCGTACTTCCCATACAACGAGACATCTAGTTGAGCTTTATCAGAAATTACGAAACCAGAAAAACATTGAGACAAATTTCATGATAAGTGATTCCGAAGATCTTATCTTTGACCTTGATGATGTTGCTAATGTGGAAGTTGATATGACTAATGGACTCAACTGCGAAAAAAATAAATCTTCATAAATATTTTTCGTCTGTGCGAATAATAAACTATTTGCTTATGTTTTAGTATTATGTGTAATAGTTCTCGTCAATAATGTCATTCATGACTTTTAGTATATATATAAAGCTATATAAGTTGGTAGGTGAACATAAGAAAGAAGTTATGGTACTAGATGGAAGGAAATATGTGCCAAACATTTAATGTTTGACACAACAGTAAAATTATGTATGATTGTATGTGTGCGAGGCTCAGTTCAAGGAAGAAGTAACTTACTTTTCTATTTGTATTAGCTGATTGTCGATATTATCTATTTATATATTTCGTGTTTAATATCCTTATAATATTTATTTATCTTATTTTTCTCTCTCTTATATTAAAATAGATCATAATTACGTCTTAATCCAATATCCAAGAAGGTGATTTATGCCTTGCGGACAGCGCTACTACACATACTATACTTAAGGATAAGAAATCTTTTTCTTATCTGAAGATTGACGAAGCAAGCGTCAATACTATATCTGGTAGTGCAAAAATAATTGAGAGATCTGAAAAAGGAATTTTTCTAATTCATGGAGGCATGAAATTCATAGTAAGTAATGCACTATTCTCTCCTAAATCTCAAAGAAACTTGTTATGTTTCAAAAACATTCATCTGAAAGGATATCATGTTGAAACCATGAACAAAGAGAATAGTGAATATCTTTACATTACTGCAAACACTTCCTGAAGCAAGTGTGTATTGGAAAAGTTGTCTGCCCTATCATCCTGATTGTATTGTACAAATATAAGAGTATTTGAATTATATATTACCGTAACCCCGAAGTTTACAGAAACATTTAAAGCTTGACATGAACAGTTGGGACATCACGGCTCAATAATATGATGCAGAGAATTATTGAGAATTCTAGTGGTTATCTGTTGAAAAACCAGAAGATTTTTCAACCCAATAAACTCTTTTGTGATGCTTGTTCTTAAGGAAAGTTGATAGTTAGAACATCACCAACCAAAGTTGTAAATGAATTACCAATATTTTTTGGAATGGATCTAGGGTGGTATATGTGGATCTATCCATCCACCAAGTGGATCATTCCAATACTTTATGGTATTCATTGATGCTTCTAGAAAATGGTCACACATATGTCTATTATCAACTCGCAATACGACATTTACCAAATTCCTTGCACAAATAATTAAATTGAGAGCACAATTCCCAGAT
This sequence comes from Codonopsis lanceolata, assembly GCA_013146195.2. Lineage (NCBI taxonomy): Eukaryota > Viridiplantae > Streptophyta > Magnoliopsida > Asterales > Campanulaceae > Codonopsis > Codonopsis lanceolata. Next base: position 123,850,108 of record CM028379.1, on the reverse strand, counting down.
TACATGATCAAGAAGGTTAGACTTGATAATGCTGGTGAATTTACATCTCAAGCATTTAGTGATTATTATATGACAAAAGGAATTGATGTTGAACATCCAGTAGCTCATGTTCATATGCAAAATGGTTTTGTTGAATCGTTAATCAAACGTATTCAACTCATCGCTAAACCATTGATGATGAGAACAAAGCTCCCTACTTCTATATGGGGTCATGATGTTTTGCATGCAGCAACACTAATTCACCTTAGACCAAGTGCATATCATAAGTATTCCCCATTTCAGCTAGCATTCGGTCAAGAATTGAATTTATCTCATCTAAGAGTTTTTGGTTCTGTGGTATATTTACCGATTGCTCCACCACAACGCACAAAAATGGGACCATAATGAAGATTGGGAATATACCTTGGGTTTGAATCCCTTTCGATAATCAAGTATCTTAAACCAAAGACAAGTGACATCTTTACGACACGTTTTGTCGATTGTCATTTTAATGAAGAAAAGTTCCCACCTTTAGGAGAAGAAGAACGACAAGTAGGAAAAGATATCAAATGGTAAACATCATCATTGTTGCACCTTGACCCTCCTACAAAGCAACGTGAACTAGAAGTTCAAAAGATCGTACACTTACATAATATAGCAAATCAATTGTCATATACATTTATAGATACAAAGAGAGTGACAAAGTCACATATAGTTGTTGTTAATGCTCCTGCTCGAATTGAAATTCCAAAAGGGCTACCCAATGAGAATATGACAAATGAATCTAAGACACGCCTGAAGCGTGGATGACCCATTGGTTCAAAGGATAAAAATTCTCGAAAAAGAAGGTAATTGAAAAACTCCAATCAAGTGAATGTGTTCCAGGAGAATCACATGATCACACAAGTCCAAAAAGCCCTGCAGGCAACGAAAACTATGAGATTTCAATTAATTTCATGTGTAATAGAAAAATATGGAACAATTATGAAATGGAGGATATTGATGATGTATTTTCTTATTCGGTATCACGAGAAATTAATGACGGGACTGATGATCCCGAACTAACATCAGTATCTGAATGTCAAAAGAGGCATGACTAGGTAAAATGGAAAGATGCCATGGAGGCTGAATTAAGTTCGTTTAATAAATGAAAGGTATTTGGACCTATCATTATCACACCTGAAGCTGTCAAATCTGTTGAGTACAAATGAGTTTTTATTCAAAAGAGAAATGAGAAAAATGAGATTGTGAGATACAAAGCACAAAGTTTTTCCCAAAGGCCTGAGATTGATTATGAAGAAACGTATTCTCCTGTTATGGATGCTATTACATTCAGATATCTAATCAGCTTATTAATTTTGAGAAATCTAGAAATGCATCTCATGGATATTGTAACAACCTATTTATATGGATCATTGGATACTGAGAATTCCTGATGGAATCAAGGCACTTAAAGCACTGAGCTCAAAGCCATAGAATTATGTGAAATTAAAGTACATCGATTACTGTATGGATTAAAGCAATTCGGATGCATGTGACATAATTGTTTAAGTGAGCATTTGTTGAAAGATAGATATGTGAGTGATCAATTATGTTCGTGTGTCTTTATCAAGAAAACAACAGTTGGATTCGTAATTATTGTTGTCTATGTAAATAATTTGAATATCATTGGAATTCCCAAGGAAATTCAAGAAGCAGTCATTTACCTAACGGAAGAATTTGAAATGAAAGATCTTAGACAGACCAAATACTGTCTTGGTTTACAAATAGAACACTTGCATAGTGAAATATTTATATATCAATCAAATTATACAAAAAGTGTCCTGAAGTGCTTTAATATGGACAAGGAAAATCCTCTCATTAGCCACATGGTTAACAGATCACTAAATATTGAAAAAGATTGATTTCGTTCTTGTGAAGAGAACGAAGGGATATTTGATCTTGAGGTACAATACTTAAGTGATATTGGAGCCCTTATGTATATTGTAAATTGTACTAGACCAGATATATCATCTGCTACAAATCTACTGACAAGATATAGTTCATCTCCATCACGGAGACACTGGAATTGAATCAAACACATTTTTTGTTATCTTCAAGGAACGATCGATTTGAGATTATTTTATCCCAGAAGATCAATAGATGAAATAGTTGGTTTTACGGATGCAGGTTACTTGTCTGATCCTCATAAATCTAGATCACAGACAGGTTATATCTTCACAATGAGTTTTACCGCAATTTCATGGCGTTCTAAAAAACAAACACTAGTTGCTACTTCGTCAAATCATGCTGAGATGATCGCACTTCATGAAGCCAGTCGAGAGTGTGTATGAGTTCGATTTATGACTCAACATATTCAAGTATTATTTGAAGACAATGACACATATGTCGTCCAAAGTAAAGAGGATAGATAAAAAGTGACAGGTCCAAACATATCTCCCCGAAATTCTTTTTATACACTTAAGAACTTGAAAATAAGAAAGATGTCATCATGATTCAGATTTAAATTGTGTAGTTGTGTACTCTTTTCCTTATATCTGATTTTTTTCTATATCAGGTTTTTTGGCCTAAGGTTTTCATGAGATACACTTATTCAACTTGTAATGCTATGTTCAGGGAAGGAGTGTTATGAAGAAATGGGAAAGTTCAAAGGCAACATTTATGGTGAACTATAGCATGGTAGGATATGAGGATCGGTTCCAGCCTAGTTTGAAAAATTTGCCATATGGTTCGGCTATAAATACCGACCATAGTGTAGCTATTTAATCACCTCTTCAGCTCAAAACGAAAGACTTTCTCTCTCTAATATACAATTGTCATAAGTTTGTGATTATTTCATAACAAAAAGTAATTTTTTAGAATACTCTATCAACATATATGGTCTTAATTTCAAATTAATTAAATTAATAAAACATGATTATTCTATGCAAATAAGAAAATGTTATGGAAAAAAAAATTTTCTTAAAGAGAATTGATCGATACAATTGAAACAAAAAAAAACGTGTTTCCGTTTAATTGGGACGGAGGAGTATACATTTTTTGATGATGTTAAGAAATGAACATCGATCGATGAACTTTATCAAGAACACTAATTTTGCACGCGTCTATTTTCAGATCTTACCTGCTAGTGTCATAAATTAAATGACTCTTAAAAAAATGTTGTGGTAAATTAAAGAATAGGAAGATGAGTAGATTTCATGTAAGACGATTTTACAAACTTTATTCGTAAGATCGAACATCACTCTCTTACTACTCAACTCTCACATGGTGGGTGGGTCAATGATTTATCTAAAAAATATATCTATAAAAACGTTTTACTTAAGTTTTTGCCCAAACTAATTTATAACCGGTTTGTATCTCACGGAGTGCACGAAAATAAAATAACAGAAATATCAAGTTAAATGAGTCACGATAAAACCTCAAATTAAAAATATTTTTGAAGTTCATTTCTTTAAAAATAGTTTGTTTATTTTCTGGAAACCAAACCGTTCTTTTCTTAACACTATTGTTATTTTGTAATAGATAGATAAATAAAACATGGACAATGTACTCCATCCGCCCCAACAAAAATAGTTTTATTTTTCCTTTATAACTAGTTATTTAGTTTGTGTATATAAATATGCGGATACATGAGTATATATATATATATATATAAATATATATATATATTCTTTTTTTTTTTTTGTAATAATAATTTAATTTTTAGACATTATAATTAGATTGTTAAGCTTTTCCATGGTTATAACTTTTTTTATTGTTACTAATATTAAACAATTTTTTTACCTAAATACTTTTAAAATTAATATAAGTTTCTAGCTAACGTGAGATACATATTTTGTATTAATAATAATAATAATTTTTTTTTGATCTAAAGACTTTTAAAATTAACATTTAACTTGATAATAATATTAGAAGTTATTTTGTTAAAAACTTTTAAAATCATAATTTATTTTTAAACAATGTGAGATACTTATTTTATATTTTTATTGGAATAAAAAAAGATGAAGAAGAAGTCTTTTCTAATAATTTAGACTTTAAAACCAAGATCACATTCTATAAATGTGGTATACATATTTTCTATTAGTAATAATAGTAGTAAATAAAAGACTTTTTAACCAACATTCATTTCTAAATAATGTGGATACATATTTTCTATTGGGGTAATAAAACAAAAAGGTAGGTCTTGTATCTAATTTTATAACCAATACTCATTTCTAAATAATGAGACATTTGTTTGTAACCAATGTGAGAAACATAAAAAATATTAAACCAATATCACTGTAAATTATAACCAATGTGAAATATGCCTTCATTCTAATAATTGAAAATCAACATCACTCTCTAACCAATGTGTAATACATATCCTTATTTGGTAATAATAGTAGAAATCTTTTATTTTAAAAATTTTATAACCAACATCTCTTCTATTATATTGATGATAAAAATAAAAGTCTTTTATCTAAAGACTTTTAAAACCAAATATCATTTTTTAACAAATGTAGGATATCTCTTCTATTAGTAATAATAGCAAAAGTCTTTTATCTAAAATTAAAATCAACATCACTTTCTAACCAATGTGAGATATACATATTCTATTGATAATAATGAGAGAAGTCTTATATCTAAAGACTTTAAAAACAAACATTACCCTCTACAAAATGTATGATACATCTATTCTATTGGTAATAATAGTATTTTTAAAACTAACATTAATTTATAACCAATGTGTGATACATTTTTTCTATTGATAATAATAGTAGAATACTTTGTAACCAATGTGAAATACATGCATCTATTCTATTTGTAACAAAAAGTCTTTAATCGAAAGACTTTTTAAACCAACATTTATTTTTAAACAATGTGAGATACATATCTTTTATTAGTAATAAGAGTAAAAGTATTTACTATAAGACTTTTAAAACTAACATCTTTTTCTAAACAATGTAAGATACATCTTTTTCATTCCTATTCTAAAAATGTGAGATACTTCTTTTCTATTTCTATTGGTAATAAAAGTTTAAAACTTTTAGCTAAAAACTTTTAAAACAAACATCTCTTTCTAACCATGCGGTATACATATTTTTTATTGGTAATAATAGTATTTTTAAAACCAACATTAATTTATAACAAATATGAGATACATTCTTATATAGCAATAATAATAGTTTTTTATATAAAAACTTTTGAAATCAACATCTCTTTCTAAACAATGTGGGATACATCTCTTCTATTGGTTATAATATAAAAATAATAATAGTAGTAGTATTTTATATAAATAGTTTTGAAACCAACATCTCTTTGTAAACAATGTGTGATACATCTCTTGTATTGATAGTAACATAAAAATTTGTTTATCTATGAATTTTATAACCAATATATGTTTTAAATAATGTGGATCTCTTTGTAACCAATGCGATGTACATTATCTAAAAATATTTTAAACCAATATCACTTTCTAACTAATATGAAATACATATTTTTTCTATTGGTATTAAGTCTTTTATAAAAAAACTTTTAATATCTACATCACTATCTAACCAATGTGTAATACATCTCATCATTTGATAATAGTAGTAGAGGTTAATTTTTTATCTAAAAAAATATCTAAAACCAACATCTCTTTCTATATAATGAGATATATCTCTTCTCTTCTCTTTTATTAATGATAAAAGTAGAAGTATTTTTATTTAAAGACTTTTAAAATCAACATCACTTTTTAACCAATGTAAGATTTATCTCTTTTATTTTTAATAATAGTAATTTAAAATCATCAATTTATAACAAATGTGTGATATATATATTTTATTCCTAATAATAGTAAGTCTTTTATATAATCTAAAATAATTAAAAATCAACATAATTTTTTAACCAATGTGAGATATACATCTTCTATTGGTAATAATGGTAGAAGTCTTTTATAAAAAAACTTTGAAAACCAACATCACTTTCTAACCAATGTATGATACATCTTTTCAATTAGTAATTAATAACATTATTTTTAATACAAACATCAATTTTTAACAAATGTGTGATACATCTCTTCTATTGGTAATAATAGTAGAATATTTTGTAACCATGTGAGATACATCTCTTGTAAAAGTGAAAGTCTTTAGTCTAAAGACTTTAAAATCTAACATTTTCTTTTTAAACAATGTGTTATACATCTCTTTTATTGATAATAATTTAAAATAATTTAAAATCAACATCATTTTCTAACTAATGTGAGATATACATCTTCTATTGGTAATAATGGTAAAAATCTTTTATCAAATGATTTTGAAAATCAACTTACTTTCCAACCAATGTATGATGCATTTATTCTATTGGTACTTAATAATAATATTTTTAAAATGTTTAAATCTCAATTTGGTCACCATACTTTCGGCCAAAATTCATTAAGCTCATTCTATTTTTTTTTCTTCAATTTAATCACTCTACTCTCACATAATTAACATGTTCATCACTCAATCCATATATTTGGATGGAAAAGTTTAATTTTTTTGGGAGAAAATAAAAAATACCCTTACTAAATTTGTGGGTTTTGAGGATCTCCTTCTCTCAAACATAAGTTCTTATTGTGTGACTTGAATTTATCAACACACCTTTCAAAGGTAAGGGCATTATTGTCTTTTGACTCTTTTCAAAGATATTCATCCAACTTAACTAACGGAAATGACTCTAGTGACCTTATTGACTTTCGGAGCCAAGTAGAATGATTAAATTGAGGAAAAAAAAAAGTAAAGTGAACTTAATGAATTTTGGCCGAAAGTAGGGTGACCAAATTAAGATTTAAACATTTTTAAAACCAACATCAATTTCTAACCAATGTGAGATACATATATTCTATTGTTGAAAAATTAGTGTTTTTAGTGAAAGAAATTGTGCAACTTGAGGCATAAATTTCTTTACGTGTCATTTGTTTGTTGGCGAAGGTAATTGCGCAAATGTGTTCGGTGAGAGCATCAAAATTATATATTTATTTGTCCAAATCGAATTTTGGATAATAAGATATCAAGACTTAAAGTATAATACTTTTTAAGAAACTAGTGTTTTTAGTGAGAGAAATTGTGCAACTTGAGACAACGAATTTCTTTACGTGTCATTTGTTTGTTAGCGAATGTAATTGAACAAATATGTTCTACTCGGTGAGAGCATCGAAATGATATATTTATTTGTTCAAATCGAGTTTTGGATGAATAAGATATCAAGACTTAAGGTATAATACTTATTAAAAAATTAGTGTTTTTAGTGAAAGAAATTGTGCAACTTGATGCACAAATTTCTTTACGTGTCATTTGTTTGTTGACAAAAGTAATTGTGCAAATGCGTTCTACTCGGCAAAAACATCGAAATGATGTATTTATTTGTCCAAATCAAGTTTTGGATGAATAAAATATCAAAGCTTGAAGTATGATGTTAAAAGTGAGTCATTAGAAGTAATATAACTTTGAAGAGTTTTATCTCATGTTGGTTAGAAGTAATGTTAGTTGTAAAATTTTTTAAATATAAGTCTTTTACTATTGACAATATAAGAAGCTATATATACTAATACTAATACCTATTATTATATTGATTATTATTATGTATTATTATCTATAAATATTACTAAAATAGAAGTCATTATTGCCACGTGGCGGCTTTCTGTGAAAATCTAAAAGTTTTAAAAGGTTTTTGTGTTGCCACTTGTCACATTTGAAATGGTAAAAAAAATTTCTTTTTCAAAATCGATTAGTTTAAGATAAAAAATTTAAATCTAATTTGATAAGATAAAACATTTTACGAGTAAATTTATGATAGAGATTTATGATTTGTTTTTATTTGTTTCAAATATCACTTAATTAAACTATATTTTATCCTATGTAATTTATACAAATTTAATTTGACTGAAACTCTCCAATTTCCATCTCTTTTAATTTTCATAATGTTTAATTTAGACAAATTATCCACGTGATAGTTCTATGTTATTTGTTCTACTAATCTATATTTATTAATTATTAATTACTAATCTATTAATTATCTATCTATCTATAACTATTACTAAAACAAAAGTCGATACTACCACGTGGCGGCTTTCTGTGAAAAAGCTAAAAGTTTTAAAAGAATTCGATAATGCCACGTATCATCTTTGAAATGGTAAGTTTTTTTTTTCAAAATTTATTAGTTTAAGATAAAAATCCTAAATCTAATTAGATAAGATAAAAATGCTAAAACTAATTTGATAAGATAGATTTAGGATATAAGTTTTACGAGTAAATTTATGATAAATATTTATGATTTTGTTTTAATTTGTTTCAAATATCATTTAATTAAACTAGATTTTATCCTATGTAATGTATACAAATTTAATTTGACTGAAACTCTTCAATTTTCATCTCTTTTCATTTTCATAATGTTTAATTTAAACAAATTATCCACGTGATAATTCTATGTTATTTGTTCTACTAATCTATATTTACTAATTATTAATTACTAATTTATTAATTATCTATCTATTAACTATGACTAAAACAGAAGTCGCATCTGTCACGTGACGACTTCCTGTAAAATGAGAATTTTTGTTTAAGAATTTCATTTTTCCACCTATCACCCTTATAAAAAGTTATTGATAAAATTTTTAAAAAGAAAAAATTACGGATAAAAAAATTGATTCATTTGATTTTTATACGGTTAGCTTAAGAAAAATCTTACTTTTAGTTTATGCTGATTTTTTTGTAGATAGATTTTATCACATTTGATTTCAAAGTTTTACAGATAAAAAGTTACTGATATTTTTTTTTATTTTATTTGATTTTATACGGTTAGTTTATGATAAGATTTTATCTTATTTGATTTCAAAGTTTTACAGATAAAAATATTTTTTGATTTAATAAAAAATATTTTATTATGTAAACATTATCTCAAACTTAAATATTCTATCAAATCTCCTAATATCATGCTATCTCCTAATATTTGCTATATATATATATATATTCAAATTATGTATTTTATAATTTAGAAAATAGTAAAAAAATGTCAAATCTATCTATTAACTATTACTAAAACAGACACCATAATCGGTTAATAGATAAAAGTTTTACAGATCAAAAGTTACTAATAAATTTTTAAAAACTAATCTTAAAATTTCATATAAATACAACCGGATAGATTTTTAAACCAGTTATAAAAAAATATATTTAATTTCCTGCTATTTCAAGTTTTATTTATTTTAAATTCAAGATATAAAGTATTCAGTTGTTAACTATTTTAAATTACTAACTATTCTGATAAATTTAAGAAAGTATTAATTTCATTATTTTATTTTATTTTGAAGTAAAATTGAGTTGATCCAGTTGTAGATGGTTAATTAAATTTGAAATTCATATTACCCATTCATCTCTGCTATAATTTAATAAGATAATAGATTCATTTAATTAAACTGATTATTTTATATTGCATTAATTATTCATATGTTAATTTAAGTATTTATCATATTTTAAATTTGTTCAAACGATTCTAATTTTAACGAGTTTGAGAATTTTTTAATTATAAGCAGCTTTTGAAAAAAAAAAATCTTAAAACCGTGCATCTTACGGGTATAACCTAGTTAGCTAATAACTAGAAAACCAAAAGTTTTTAAAGCTTCCACATGGATTCTTTAGAATAAAGATTTATCTAAAGGTGGTGAGGTGACACAACTATAATGCTCCTCACTAACTTTATATATATATATATATATATATATATATATTTGTTTGTTTTCATAAAAAAGTCTGGTTTCTTAAAATAGTACTCTCTATATTTCTAATTACGAAAATAATTATTTTGACATGTCGAATTTTTATGTTTTACTTGCTTGTATCTCATTCAGATTGTGCTAAAACTATCACCTTTATGAAAATGAAAAATAATTTTTGGGACGAACCAAAGGGAATAGAGACTGTACATGTTTTTATTATGAAGGGGAGTAAAAAAATTATATAATTAGCAGGTAAAGCTACAATGTTTAAAAAATTGGGAAAATACCATAAAGTCATAACAAAAAACTTTCATATTAAAAAAATCTGAAAAATATTTTTGCTATCCGAAAAGTGGAAAATACAAAAAATTTATACTAAGAACTTCTCTTCGTTATTCCCTAGTTAACATATTGTGAAAGATTCTCATAAGACCAAAATACCCTTATTTAACTAAAATAAATCATAATTAAGATATTGCTTAATCATGGAGATTGGAGAATGGTAATGAGGTTTTCATTTGACAGCAGTACGTAGATGATCGGTCTGGTTGACTTTTCAACAAAAGTTGTTGTCCTCCTTATCACACTTACCGGCAGGGGGCAAACGAGTTCGGGTTTTTAATTTGGTCCTAAACCGATTTGATTGGGTTGAGTATTTTCGATTAACGGGTTATCCGAACCCGATCTGAAGGAAAGGTCGATTATCGGGTTTTGTATTGGAACCCAAAAAACTCGATTTTTATATGACTAATTATTATTATTTTTAATCTTTTTATTATATAGAGCAATATTCTTCAATCAAGAGTTGCTGCTTCTAGACGGAAGGTACGTAAGGGCTCCGGGCAATTGATAGAATGTTCATGTTCCAATGTATTTCAATGCAAAACATTGGAAACAAAACATGTGCCATCTCGGCTTCTCGCCATTAATGAATGTGTACAACTAGTAATTGACCTGCCTAAAGGACATTTGTAGAAGAAGTAGGCTAGGTGTAAAGACGAAGGCGTTGTTGAGGGGTTTGGAATTGAAATTTCTGCTGAAAATTAAGGCTCCGACTCCCTCTGAGAACAGCCGTATAGGCTTCTTCGTCATTGCTTGTCGTACTGGTGGCGGTGGACGTGGTGGTGGTCTTACTACGCTTGGTTGATAGAGTGACGGCCTCGGTTGCAGCCACTTCAGTTAGTGAAAGAACGCGATGCCACGGATTCTCGATATGGGACGATGTTGCTGTCAATGTTGCAGTGAATGTTGCAACAATGACAGTAACAATGTGAACTGAAAGTGTAACACAGAAAATAGCAGCGGAAGTTTTGTTAGGTGATTTGAAATCGAACAGACTTAGTAAGACAGAAAATCACACAAAAACAATCTACAAGAATCAATCTTGTAGATCAAGCCTCAAGGCAACAAACTATATTAAAATCAAAACTGTTTTTGAACCTTAACAGTTAACACAAAAATCTCACAAGATATAGAATCTTGGAGATCACAAAAACCACATAAACTACTAGAACAAACGTGGGAAGAAAAGATCAAAACAAGAATAGCTTCCAAGAAACAATCAACTAAACTGGAAGCACGACACACAAACTTCAGGAATCACAAGGCTGTGTTCCTGAAGCTTTACACAGCAGCAGCAGCAGGTATGTAGAAAGGTCTTCGTGTATGAGTTGTTGAATTCTTCTCACAATTTCAACACACAAGACTTCTGGATTTAATCTCTCTTACTACTACTGAATATGATCTGATTCTCGCTCAAGCTCTCTCAGCGTACTCCTGCTTCTGTGCCCTCAGCAGACTGCTCGACTTCTCTTCTATATATAGGCTGCAACGACTTGTAAACCAAGACACCAAGGAATCCTGCACATTCACGGCAAAACAACACATCCTTCTAGGAAAGAAATTAAACCGACAAATATACAAGATTTTGTTTCCTAATTTGACACCATCAATAACTAAACACTTATGCAAAGATTTAATTACCAAAAATATCACCTAAATCAAAAAAAAATCCTAATTAAATCCTACCACAATAATACCAATATAAAATTCTATTTTGACCAAGAGAGTGAAGACAAGATAAATTAGGCAATGCCTAAATTACCCTTACAATCACCCCCTTTGTCCGAGCATTCTTGGTCAAATCCACAAGACCTGCAAGAAGAGCATGATGAACATTTCCTGACATGAAGATCAGAAATATAGAAGAGAGATATGATCAACAAATCACAGTCACCATTAAGAGCATGTTACATGAATTTCAAATGTCTACCCTAATTATTACAGACCAAATGAAGTAATTGTTTTACCAACCATCAATCATCAGTTTCATAAAATCAGAACCACAATACATCATAACCACAATCAGATTATCCTTCAGAAGAACATTTGGCTGTCTCAGGAGCACTACCAGATTCAGGAACATCATCACTTGCATCTTCAGCATCACAACCAACTCTTGTTGCAGCCTCACCCCTATTTGACCCGGAATGTTGTCCCCCGGGAGAATCTTGTGCGGTTGAGACACCCCAATTTCGCACCGGATACATGACATGAAAAAAATATCAAGAAATGTTAAAACATTAACAAATGTCAAGTTCTGAGGTCAAAATTGCAAAAGGACAAAGCAGGATGCACAAAGGACAAATGCGAGGGGGCCAAAGTGTCAAAATGAGCAATGTTTGAGGTTTAGGCACCACCTACCAAAGGTTTGGGTGTGGCGCCCAAACCTCCTATAGGTGGCGCCCAAACCTCTCTTCCCCAGCACTATTCAACGCAAAGTTTGCCGTAAAATGCAATTCATCAAGCGCGTGTACAACCCTCGATGCACGGAAGGAAATCTCAAAATTCAGCGATGTCCCGGCCTCCTCCTATAAATAGAGGCCTCGGCTCCTTCATTCAACAACACACGCTGCGTAAAATTTCTCTGCGTCTACATTGTTACGCTGAAGAAATAAACACCGATAGATAAATTTCTAAAGCCTAGAAACCACTGCCAAACCTCCATGCCAAACACAAATCCAGCAGGTAGAAGTGTTCCTTAGCCCCCAGCTAGGTATCCACCCTTTTCCCGGTCAAAAACGTTGATAAAGCGGGTTGCTGCGTTAAAAAGGCAAAATAGCGATAGTAGCCGTTACTGCGCCAAAATTTAGCCTTTTCGGCCAAACAAACAACGAGAAATAACGGTTACCATTAGATCTAGAGGCGAAAAGTAACTTTCGGCGATTCTGTGCCCAAATTCACACAACACACAACTTCAACAGAACCGAGACGGACCCGAGAAAAAGACTCTCTCTCCCGAGGGGCGAGGCGAGCACACCCTACGCCGTTTGTAAGCTTTTATTGTTAAAGTTTTTTATTTCTATGTAATAGTATTATTTCGATCCGGCCCAATGTAAATATATAGCGGTTGTCTTTGCCGGATTTTATTAAGAAATAGTACTAAAAATGTAGCCGTTATTATGGCAAAATATTTTTTAGATGAGTTTGTATTTATTTATTTTATTCAATAAAGTCTTTATTTGTAAATGTATTATTTCGATCCGGTTCAATATAAAAAATATAAGCATTATCTTTGCCGGGATTTTGTTAGGAAATAATACTAAAAGGCGGTTATAATGGCCAAATATTTTTAAATGTGTGCGTAATTATTGGAAAGAGGCATTTCTTGGTCAAGTAAATAATGTGGCCGAATGTATACATTTAATTTTCCCTTGTCAAAATAAGACCTTATTTGTTGCTAAGTAAATGTGACAATAAGCATACTTGACCGCGTTCGAGACCGAAGAAGTTGGAGTCTGCTGCTTGCTTCGGGCTAAATAACTTAGCCTCGAACCCGGCTTTCACAAATCTGCAGTTTTCTTTTACGGTTTCCTTTATTTTGCCTTAAAATAAAGGTGGCGACTCTAAAACATTTTGGATCGGTGGGGCTTATGACATCTTTCTTTGCACTTTCCACGTTCTCCCTAAACAAGGAAGAATAGGAATGGAAAGGTGATGTAGTTCTATGTCTTGGTATCCCGAAATAATGGATAGCGGGCGTAGAAACCTAAGGCACTCATAGTGATCCAAAATAGGCCCTAAGGCTATTTTCATAAAATTCATAGTGGGGACGTC
>CM028379.1:123708620-123836198 GCA_013146195.2 Codonopsis lanceolata | reverse complement strand
AAGGCGTTGTTGTGGGGTTTGGAATTTAAATTCTGCTGAAAAAATTGCCCGGCTCCCTCTGAGAACAGCCGTATAGGCTTCTTCATCATTGCTTGTCGTAGTGGTGGCGGTGGACGTGGTGGTGGTCTTACAACGCTTGGTTGATAGAGCGACGGTTGAAGCCACTTCAGTTAGTAACTCCTCGTCTTCCTGGTGGTCTTACTACGCTTGGCTGATAGAGCGATGGCCTCGGTTGCAGCCACTTCAGTTAGTAACTCCTCGTCTTCCGGCTTCCAAATTGGCAGACCCAACTTTTATATGTTAACTAGTTTTTTTAACGTGTACGTTAATCGCACGTCAACTAAATCGTACATAAAATAATAAATAAGATAAAAAAAAATCTTAAAAGATAAAATAAAAAGAATCGGTTTATTAACAATTACACATAAGTATATCACTAATCATTATAGATTCTAAAAAAATTTCCTTATTCGCAACATTTGTTATCTTATTAGTTGATTTTTTATTTTCACCGTATATCAATATCTAGTTTCTTCAAAAAGAGACTTACGGTTACGTGTAATTATTGACTTTGACACTTGTTAATTGTTATTATATGTGATATCAGCAATGATAATTGCCTTATTTAGAACATGAAAGATAGTCTTACATCGGATGGAATTAATGACAATTTTAGGATAAAAACATTTTCTCCAACATTGTTTCATTTCAAAAATTTTGTTCCAATAATATGATCCCCAAGATTTATATTTTTATATTGGCTTGTTCCATAAATTATTTTTATTTTACAAACCTCTTATATTTTTGTTTTCTTGACTCCGGAACTATTATTTTTGTTTTAGTTACAAATTTTTTTTTTGTTTAAAGAGAAAAAATGTTTAAACATAATTAAAAGAGAGGACATGGTGGTGATGATAGAGAAAATATGGAGAAGACTTGAGAGAGAGTGAGAGAAAGAGAAATACAACCATAAGAGAGAAGATATGAGAGAGAAATAGTGGAATGATAATTCAAAAGTCAAAATTTCAAAAGTGTGATTTTGGAGGGTTAAATATACTCTTGTCATTATATATATATAGGTTTTAGGTTATCACTCATAAGCGGACGGCACCTGCATTGATTTATTGTTGTTTCGAAACTTATTTTTGTAGATATAATCTGTAAAGCTATTTGAACAAACAATGTTAAAGATATCTCATAATTAATAATTTAATAAATAAATAAAAAATCGTAAGATCACACCAAATCATCAAACCGAAAATTCATGTGAATTATAAAATCGAACAATTATGCTTAGTGTGAGTGTGAGACGGAGGGAGGGGAGGGGAAGCACCACGAAGATAGACTCGTCAAGGAGCTAGGTGTTTGATGGAGGGGAAGTATTTCGTAGTGGTTATTTGTAGTGTTGGTGAAACACGTTTAATTAAATTGGATAACATCTATTTTAAATTGACCGAGTTTTGTTAAAATAATAAAACTTAAAAAACTTTTACCATAGGAATTGAGGAGTCCTAATCAAATGAAACTAATCTAAATCAAATGTAATAAAATCTACCCGGTACAAACCGAATTGGCAGAATTGAAGACTTTTAATCGATTGAAACACGTCTAAATCAAATGTAATAAAATTCATCCGCCAAAAAAAGCTTTTACCATGAAAATTTGGAGTCTTAATCAAGTGAAACACGTTTAATCAAATGTGATAAAATCTATATGGTATTAATCGATTTTGACAACAAAAAATTGTAAAAAACAAAAAATAAAAAATTACCATGTATGTATAAAGGAGGCACCACTTTTAAAATCTATCACGTTTTAATTTTGGTAGCAATATATATATATATATATATATATATATATATATATATATATATGTATATGTACGGTTTTAATAGTTTTTTTTTTTTTGCAAAAGTTATTTATAATAAGATAATTTTCTAAACTTGTAATAAATAATTAAATTTTTTAATTAGAATAATTTGAAAAAAACAAAAAATAAGGTAAATATTCAAAATTGATCATATGAATATGTAATCGAAAGATTAAAACTTATGAGAATTGATAAAATCTATCTTCAAAAAAAATTACCATGAAAATTTGGATTCCTAATAAAGTGAAACGTGTTTAAATCAAATGTGAGAAAATATATTCGGTATTAACCGATTTTGGCAACAAAAATGATAAAATAAAAACATTTTACCATGTATAAAGCAGACATTAGTTTTAAAATCTATCTGGTATTAACCGATTATGACAATAAAAAATGGTTAAAAAAACAAAAAAAAAGGTTTTACCATATATAAAGGAGGCACCGGTTTTAAAATTTATCCGGTTTTAATTTTTGATAGGAAAAAAATTATAAACTTGTATAGAAGGTGACACGTGGAAGCATATAATTTTCTTTTTAAAACTTTAAACGACAACAAAAAGTTGTCATGTGGCAACAACGACTTCTATTTTAATAATAGTTGATAGATAATTAATATATTAGTAATTAATAATTAATAAATATAGATTAGTAGAATAACAAATAATATAGAATTATCCCGTGGATAATTTGTATAAATTAAAAATTATGAAAATAAAAAAAAGATGGAAATAGAAGAGTTTTAGTCAAATTAAACTTGATAAATTATATAGGATAAAATCTAGTTTAATTAAGCGATATTTGAAAAAAAAATATGAAAATCCTAAATCTCTATTACAAATTTTCTCGTAAAACTATATCCTAAATCTGTTTTATCTTATCAAATTAGTTTTAGTAATTTTATCATATCTAATTAGAATTATAATTTTTATCTTAAACTAATCGATTTTGAAAAAAGAAAAAACTTTTATCATTTCAAAAATGACACGTGGCAGCAACATTTAATTAAAGTAAAAATCTTTTACCATTTCAAATTTGATAAAATCTATCCACAACAATTGTGATAATACCAAATGTGATAAAAACTAACTTTTTATCTCTAAAACTTTGAAATCAATTGTGATAATATCAAACTTATCATAACTAACCGTATAAAACTTATCCTAAACTAATTACAAAATCAAATGTGATAATACTTTTATGAGTAAAAAAAAAAAACTACAATTTATAAGAGGGTGACACGTGGCATCATATAATTTTTTTAAAATTTTTTTACATTTCACAGAAAACCGTCACGTGGCAGTAGTGGCTTCAGTTTTAGTTAATAGATTCATGACCTGACAACCATGAACACTTTATACTATTCAAAAACTCTGAATGTCTTCGAACAAACTTGAATTTTTTCTGCCCTATAAATAAAATCTGAACTCAAATAAGTTCTTCATTTTGAATGATTACTTTCATTAAATTATATTTGTATTTTATGAATAAATAAATTTCTGACAAGAAAATAAGCTAAAATAAAAAATAATGAAATTATTTTAGTAACCTCAGTTTAAATTGTTTTTGTTTTATTGACTATGTAACCATTATTTTTGTTCCATCAAATATTTTTATTTTACTAACATATTTTTGTTTTACTTTTTTTATAAGAATTTTTTTAAAACTTTTGTTCCGTAAATTATTTTATTTTACTAACCTCCGCATTAAATTATTTTTGTTTTGTTGATTGTGTAACTTATATTTTTATAGTGGCTTGTTCCATAAATTATTTTTATTTTACTAACCTCTTATATTTTTGTTTTCTTGACTCCAGAACTATTATTTTTGTTTTAGTTACTATTTTTTTGTTTAAAGAGAGAAAAATGTTTAAACATAATTAAAAGAGAGGAGATGGTGGTAATGATAGAGAAAATATGGAGAAGACAGGAGAGGGAAAGAGAAATACAACCAGAAGATAGAAGATAAGAGAAAGAAATAGTGGAATGGTAACTTAAAAGTCAAAAATTCAAAAGTGTGATTTTGGAGGGAGAAATATACTTTTGCCATTATATATATATATATATATATATATATATATATATATATATATATATATATATATATATTGGGTTGACCCTAACCCTATATAGTTAAATCTATAGGGCTAGCCCTGAATTTAATGGGATCACATTTTCTCGACCCTAACCCTTTTCGGTTTCGTTTTAATAGGTCGGCCCTACGATCCTCGATCTTTTTAACATCTCTAGTTAGATATGTTAACTAGGTTGACCCTAGCCCTATAAGGTTGTGACCCTACATGACTAGCCCTATTAACCCTGTATTTAATAGGGTTTACCTTTTCTTGACCCTAACTTTTTCCGGTTACGGTTTAATAGGGTCGGCCCTGCGATCTTCGATCCTTTTAACATCTCTACAAAAATCCATACATTTATAAAGTAAAAACTATCGTGTCAAAATAGGTAATGTGTTTGATATGCTTTAACCTGATCGACCTATTAATATTTTTGGGTTGAAGCGGGTTACCTGTTTTGACCCAAAAAGGTTAACGGGTTGAGTTAGGTTAGATAATTTTGAATTTGGATCGGATGAATTAACGAGTTCCCTATTGTAATCGAGAGGTATACTTCCAAATCAACATTTATCAGTAACTCACCCATGCAATGCTCAGAGTGTATTAATAAAGACAATGTTTAATTTTTTAATGACTACAATGTATGAAAATTAAACAAATATTTCAAACTTAAAGCTAAAAAAATAAGTTTACTTATAGAGTATCACAATAATAAAAAAAATTATTATAAATTTTAAAATGCTTCTTTAAATACAACATGTGTCAATTATTCTCTACAAATATAATTGATGTTAACTAAAAAATTGCATTTTTAAAAGGAGCGCAACATTAGACAATTTTTTTTACTAAGCAATGCATATAATGAATAAAAAAACCGAACATGTCTAAAAAATATACAACATAAATAAATCTATATTATAAAACAGCTAGGTAATTGACTAGGGCTATTCAGAGGTTGAGATTAAATTATCTTTAAAAATTTAAGGATTGAGATTCACCCTCACATTCACATGTGTGAGTAGTTATCTATTTTTAACCCTTTACAATTAATATTATGAGCAGACACCCCTTTTTCTTCTCTCTATATTTTATATTCATATTATAAAGTCACACTCTACGATTAATTTTTTGAACATCCATCTATATTATAAAACAGCTAGGTAATTGACTAGAGCTATTCAGAGGTTGAGATTAAATTATCTTTAAAAATTTAACGGTTGAGATTCACCCTTGCATTCACATGTGTGAGTAGTTATCCATTTTTAACATCTACAATTAATATTATGAGCAGACATCATTTTTTCTTCTCCCTATATTTTATCTTCATATTATAAAGTCACACTCTACGATTAATTTTCTGAATTGTCACCCCTTATAAAACATCAATTCTTCAACTATCATTTGAAGCAATATATCCCTCAACTGTAACTTTTTTTTTAAAAAAATCACACCTTCTGTTTAGGTACTGTCATTTCAATTGACGAAATCAGATATACTGACATCGTGTCATAGGCATAGGCATGAAAATCTAGTACAATTTAAAACTAAAGCTTCTTCATTAGCTCTTTCTATCCCTGCCTAGCTTACTATCTTGAGCAACAAATTAGATTTAAAACACAAAGCCCACTTGAGAAGCTTCCTTAACCCAAAGAAGATTCAAATCCAATTTCCATAAGTCAACCAATTGAACCTAACCACTCCACCATTCAAACATCACTCCTTTGGTGACACACTTGAGTAACCTAATTTGAGCAGTTCAATTTTAGGTAGCAGAATATCTCTATTTTATGATCATGGGTGGCCTCCCTACTCTGACTCTCATTCTTAACTACTGGATTAAGCTGTTGAGAATGGTCTTTCAAGTTGGCCATTTACAACACCAGTATCCTCACTTCTAGATCAATGAGCGAGATCAATAACAGTGAACTTCTTTGGCTTTTGTTTTCCGACCAGCTTTCGCTTTAGTACCTGCTTCTTTGTCATCTCCATTGGCATCCTCACTTGTCACAACATCAATCGTTACAGCAAGATCTTGAGGATAAAATTTTCCATCCACTTGTAACTTTACTTTTCTCACTCCTATTACACAATACTCAAACCCTTGCGTTACATTGGGTATACCTTGATACACCTCCATATTTTGAGACTCCCAGAGATTACTCTTTCTGCAATAACATTTTAAGTTGAGAATAAGTTCATCAAACTATAAATTTCAAATTAATTGCAACAACTAATTAGTATGCACTAATCGAAGATATATCTTTCCAGAAATATTAGTAAGTATAACCGACTTTGCAGAAATATATATATAAAGGAAAAAGTTTCTAAAAGTAGTAAGTTACGCCAAAACCATATTTCTTAAAATAGATTGCCATTATTTAAGTTCAATCGTTATAGCAAGATCTTGAGCACTTCCAGTTGTAAAAAAAAATTTAAAGGTCACAAATATGTTATATCTGCTACAACTTCATTTCCAGCCAAGGGATTCACAGAATGAACATATGATGCCTTTAACATTAGTCCTTCGTCTGTCAATATAAGTGTCCCAGAAACATCAACATTGTTCAAGATTATGCCCAAACCATACTTGGTGAAAGAAGAAGTGTTGGCATCGAAATTTTCAAGTTACCCATTAAACTGTCTAAGAAGCAGACTACAGCTGGTCAGAAATCTTCATGTTACCCATTAAATTGTCTAAGACAAAGTGAGGTCCTATAAACTATATATAGAGCCATTGCTGAAACACATTTGCTTGGTTTCTAATTTCTGTTATAATCAACAATAGAAACCCAGGTAGCAATTATTTTGGCCTTTTTCATAACGCTTTTTGAACATGCTTCTAGCACCAGCAAGTTTTTAATATATATATATATATATATATATTTGGGAAACAGTGACGGCACCCTGTTAGGTTTTTTTTATTTAAAAAATAGGAAAGTTTTTTTTAAATGCATGCTGATACTCCTAATAAAACAAAAATATTTTTACCTATTTATCTGGTTTGTGTATGTGTTTCTTACAAAAACAACCAACAGATCTACGAACATGCTGTTTCCTATTGTTGGAATATGCTTATCTCTTTTTGCCAAATTAAGAATGAGTAACACGTGTCTTTGTAATACAATTGTTCTGACTAAAATGGCTTTTATCTTTCATTTCATCTATAGTGTTCTCCTTAGTTAATCAGAATTCTGTTGAGGAGGAGCATAGTCATCAGTTAATCTTGTCGATGAAGCTTCTGGTTCTTCCTTCCAGAAGCCAATGCACGAAAAGGATGATCTGCTGAAACTTTATTCATTTCAATTGGCATAAGCAGACCCTCATGTCTGATGTTCCATCACTCTTTAGCAAACGTTCAGATATGCTAAGCTCATTAATTCCTTATTCAACAACCTTTGGTTTACCTAGTAGATAACTTTTCATCCAGATCTTCAATTGATACCAGTAGACTTTCATCACTGCTATTCACTCACTCCTCTTTATCAGTTGGTATCAACAGACTTTCGTCATTGCTGATCACACTCTTCTTTCATCAATTGACAACAATAGACTTCCAACACTGTTGTTCACCAATGTTGATCTCATTCTCCTATTCATAGTTGGTAAGTAGACTTTCATCTATACTGATCACCCTCTCGTGATGATATTTTTTGACTCAAACAACCTTTGGAAATATTGTAGATTTTCAAAAGTACTTCAAAATCTTTCCTAAAAAATTATTTCATCTCAAAAGTTTTTGTTTTTGTTCTGAAATTTCTAGAGATTTGAGAGATTGCTGAGGATTGTGTAGATGATTCAAAAAGCCCCGTAAATTATCTTATGGAAATAATGAACACACAATCTCTATTGTTTTGCAAAATATTATCTTGAAAGATACATTACAATTTCTTTTGAAATATATTTATGTCCTTGAAATTTCTAGAGATTTGGGAGATTGCGGAGGATTGTGTAGATGATTCAGAAAGCCCCCGTGAACTTACTAGCAATTTGGGAAACAAAATTCTTTTTTAAAATTGTTTAATTTGACAAATCTAAAAGATTTGAGGGATTGCTGATGATTGGGTAGAGGATTCAAAATGCCTCGTAAATCATCTATTGGAAATTTAGAATTATAAAACATATCTTATTTCCTAATGGTTTGCACTTTTAAACTTTGTTTTATGCTTTTAAATAATAGTCATCGATATCAACATTATTCCTCTTTCTAAATGCCAAAATCCTTATCGTTTAAATTTTTAAGACATCCTTATTAGTATCTCCTTAAAATATCTTTCTCGGTATTAGAAAATCCCAAATTAAGTCGAAAATGTTTTAAGTACACCTTTTTCAAAAACGACTTAATATCTTCATCATGAATCACCGCCTTAAAAACATATGTCCATTCATATTCGAGCTTTGATATGACTTCAATCACTTCGCCGCTTCGGCTGTCTGTCATTATTGCTCTGAAAACGGATACCAATACATCGATTCTTGATTAAAAAAAATCTTCTTATAAATCTATCCTCCGAAAAT
Organism: Codonopsis lanceolata; assembly: GCA_013146195.2. Taxonomy (NCBI): domain Eukaryota; kingdom Viridiplantae; phylum Streptophyta; class Magnoliopsida; order Asterales; family Campanulaceae; genus Codonopsis; species Codonopsis lanceolata. The sequence goes on along the minus strand of CM028379.1, from coordinate 123,827,742 downwards.
ACCAAATCTTTAATTCTTCCTAAAATTGACAATTTTTCAAACAATTTTTGTAACCAAATTTCTTCATCTCCTTTTTGAAACCCTATTCATGGCAACTTCATCTTCTAATAGCGTCTTTGGACAACCCACACCTATTGATCCACCTTTCGTTACTAGAATAAGCTCTCAATCCTACATTCTAGGTCATGCGATTCAAGGGGACAATTTCTCCTTGACAATACTGTTGGAGGGAAGATTATCGATCTTCTTCACAGTTTTGGACTCATCTCCATCCTTACATTTAGAGAAGAATTCTACAGCCTCTGAATTCTATTCAAGGATGTAGCTGGCAAGAGATGGTAAGAGTTTCATTGGTTGCATTCGAGGTACTGATGTCGTCCTCAATGCCGAAAGTTTGTCACGAGTATTTCAACTCCCATCTAATGGACTTGACTCTCTCGTTGATTATACTATTATTGAATCATGGTTTTAACGAACTGGCTACCATTCTCGAGATGACTACAATACATGAGACATTGAGAATAATCCTTTGGATCTGTACCGTGTTAGTGAAATTCTGAGTTGTTGCCTACTATTCCATGTGGTGGGCTCAGGAAGTGACACCAGAAGACTTCAGAACTTCACCATTGTTGTTCTCGAATCTCAAGACCTCAACTGGTCTGCAGTCGTCTTCTCTCTCATATGTCGGTCTATCCTACGAGGAAAAGTGTATGAGTCTTGCATTCAAAAGTATGCTAGGATTATAAGCCGTGTTATTTGCTCCTTCCAGCCCATTCTTTCTACTGTCCAAGAGGATGAATACTTTCATGTCAAAGGAGATTTGCTGATAACTCGAAAGTTATTTTCGACAATCGAAATTTTTCTGACTTTGGAAGAGAATATTATCTAGATTATAATACTGAAAGCTTTGGAGATTCCAATTAGGTTGTATTATCCCTTGTTTTAATTGGTATTTTCAAATACTTTTTCTCTTAAGTCTCTTCTATCGTTTTCCTTTCTCCCTACTTGCACATGTTATTGCTTGCAACCATTAAGGAGGAGAGTTTATGACATACTTGAAAGTAAGGAGAGGAGTAAGGAGGAGAACTTTTGACATATTTATCTAGACAAGAGAAATAACATTTCAAGGAGGAGGATGAGGATTTGTCTCAGACCATCAAACATATCTTTGATAACCTACTATGGAAGAAAAATGATGTGAAAATTTTACCCTAAAAAGATGATTCTTTGTGATTCATTTTTTTAGCCTTTGTGACACTTTTGTTGAAAAATAATTCTTTTTAAAACTTTGCATATTCCAAATATTTTGATTTGTTTGCTCCCATTACCGTGTGTCATAACAAGTGGCTAAAAGGTCTGCGTACCGGTTAGTGTGACAACTTGTTTGACATCATATAAGTCTTAGATTAGGAATGTCCTGGTCTAGTCCTACCTTCTCATTGATGATCAACAGACTAGCGATTCATGTGCACCAGCACCAGCAAACCTGCTAGAATGTGAAAAATCTTCTGAAGACTCGTCACCGAGCAGATGTGTTATAAGCGCAAAAACATCTTGAAAACTTATCACCAGCAGACATGCTATGGTTCGATTGTTCATACCACAACCTCGACAGCCAACCGTCTTCTCTACTGGAAGACTCATTCTTCAGTAATGAACATCTCACCAGTAGACTTGGCTCTGCACGTGTTACAAAGAGAAAAGACTGCAAATGCTCAAAAAGCGACAAAAATGTTCAAGCCTCAAAAGTCATTCAGATCTTTATGAAGCCTGATATCTCAGACACTGCAGAAATCTTCTTTCTCTACACTTGGTTTGTAAAGTCAAAATAATCTACTTTATTGGACAAACCACACATCAGAGCACTATGTTTTAGACCGACTTTTCAGAGACACATCAACTTAGTCTGACGGGCAACAGTTCAATGATCTACAGAACAAAGTCGTTACCCAGCAGTTAGAGATCCAGTGAACAACATCTTTATCCAACAGTCATCAACGATGACACCATTCATAACAGATAGAAAATATATCTACGTCTCAACGATCAAAAGACCCTTGTCTATAAAAGAAAAATATTTTCTTCTCTTCAACAAGGTTGAAAAACACGAACATCAACACGAATGCAATTGGTGGGTGAAGCACATATGCAAATTGATCTGTTCGACAAGGTTGTGAGATCTACAAAGGAAATCCTCTTCAACAACAATTCTCTTAGATCCCCACAATAGATTGCAGTGAGAGAACCCAGACCTTAGCAAAACACTTTCTGTGGATTGCTAAGATGTAAAAGGAAAAGAAGACAAGAGAGATTAGAAACATCTTAAGACAAAGATCGATTTGAAGATAGATTTATGAATCTTTCCCATGGAAGATGAAGAGCTATCTGTCTACATTGAATTCATATCTTCAGATTTGTATTCCATTATAAATGTTGTTGATTGTGCAATCTTCGATCATCATAGGAAGTCGAGTGTTCAAGCACTCAGTTGTTCATATATCCTTTATCTAAACGACCCTAAAAATTGTATTCTCATATCTATCCCTCATTGTCGTCTCTTACTGCTATCTTTACTTAAGAACTCCTTCTATGGATAATTAGGTAAGGATTAAAGTTTGGAACCATGAGGATAGATAATGTACATAAAGAGTCTAGGTTGATGTATTATGTTAGTTTGTCTTTGAATAAACTTTAGATGTTCCTTCATATTATATCTTATTTTATACTCAACCTTAATTCCATTATGAGCTTTAATAAAATGATTTACCTCTTGAAAAGCTTTTCTCACATGAATTCCTAAACTTGCATTTGGAAGAAGAATTAAGTGTGTTGTTGTTCTGAGCATATATTCGTGTACAACCACTTAAGACTTCCTCAATAAATCCAAGCCTTACAATTTCCGATGCTAAAACTCCTTAACTAGAGATTTACCAGCAGTTTGCTAGCAAAGTTCATTACTCTACTCAGAGCAAGTCTTTTGTTCCGTGTTACTAGCAGACATGCTCGCTATGCCGACTGTTTTTACCTTTAAAACCTACTCGTCATGAATACTGAAAAGAAAAATTTTAATTGGCATCATAGGCTATTCACCCTCTTTCTAGCCTATTTGAGCATTATTGTGGACCAACACCTATCTACCGCTTTTGCCCTTCAAGGATCCACCCTCCTGTGACCTGATCACAAAAGAGCCGAAGAGTAAAAAAATGTCAATAGAAGATATTTATACTCAACTCAATCGAATGAATTGAGAAAATGAAACACACAAATCATAACAAAGAAAGAAAAAATAGTAAGAGATCCAGAGCATAGACCTTTGTTGTTGTTGTTGTTCTAAGAGAACTTGCATCACTTCCATAGGTTTAGTCAAAAGGATGGCAAAACAATAGTAATATGATCGGAAACATGCCAATCAAACAACAAACTCTCTTCCTCATCTCTCTTGAATCTTTCTGACACTTTTTTTCATCTTAATTTGGTAAATTACTTCACACTACCTCATGTTGTTTTTCCACCACTACCCACTACCTTGCTAGCAAAAATAAGCACAGTTGAGGTTGAGCAACTCATCCATTAACACATAAACATAGTTGCATAACAACAAATATGAGTGACAAATACTCCTCCATAACCCAAAAGACCAACTTCCATAGCCTAAAAAAATTGAAATCAATTTTCCTATGTACCCAACATAAGAGAGTCATTGTTCCTCGTCTTGGTTTTGCCTTTTCATTCTTCCTACCAAAAAGACATTTACTTTGCCCAAACAACTAAAGTACAACTTTGAATTTCTTAAAACAATTCTTAACTCACGTTTGATTCAGGAATATGGTAAATTGGCTATTCTAGTTGCTAAAACAACGGGAATGCTAACTTCTTCTTTGGTAGTTATACATGTAGCAGTCTCAGATATCCACTACTTTGAATTTTTAGAAAGGAATCAAATGAAAATTGACTCTGTTATAGGAATTACAGTTAAATCGTCATTAAAAAGGTTTGAATGGGTGATTCAAGATAACTCTAAATACCTAAAGAAGTTGTGATAATAAATAATCATAATCGACTTTTATAAAATATATTTCGATAGCAATTCATAAGATTAGCATATAAAGTGCAACAAACTTTAACATAACTTCATAAATTGTATTAAGCTAATTTAACACAACTTAATAATTAGCAGATATGTTGGGAATATTAACTTGAGTAAATTATTTAAAACCATTTTGTGTATATTCCCTTTTATATTGGATTTGCTTGTAACCATTACTTAATTCTTAAAAGATTGCCTATATACTTATTTGTTAGTAGACTACGTGCTACACTCTAGAAGGCAACTTTATTTAGACTGTTCTAATAGCTTTGCAAGTAGAAAGCTGAAAGCTGGAAGAAGCTACAAGTAGGAAGCTGCAGCTATTGAAAGTACTGTACCTACCGAAGGTATTGTAGTTGTTTGTAGCTGCCGAAGTTACTGTAGCAAGTGAATAATGCCGATGAAAGTGCAAGCTGCTGATGTTTGCTTTGGGAAAGTAAACAAACTGATGTATTGCACATCAACAGCAAGCTGATGTTTTCTACATCAACATTAAAGCAACCAACTGATATTTTATGAAAAGTGGAAAAAGTGACATAAGTGGAAAAAGATGATGTTTTGTACACATATCACTTAAAAATAGTTTTCTCTTTCCTTGCTTCTTTATTTTATACAAAGTAAACTTAACTTTTTCTTATACTATTCATAGAAGACTTTTTGTCATCACATTAAATACTTTATAGTTTAATATATCTTTTAGCTAACCACTTTCTTTAATATATCATGCTAGAAAATATTGTCTAAAGCTAATTCTCTTATGCATATTTATGAGAAGGTGTTTTTTTTTTCACTTAATAGGGAACCCAAAATGAAAAGATATCTTGGCCTTAAATGAAAAAGATCTCACCTTCATTCTTTTACAGGGAATTCAAATACTCAACCTTGCTCTCCAACGTCTCCAAAATCCAAACTTCTATTTAAAGATGTTGATGCAAGGATTGAAGAGAAGAACTGGACCGAAACAATTCTCATATCCCTTAAAGCAAATCTTTTTGAAATGTTCCAGTTCTCAGAGAGGTTAAAGCTATCATTCTTTACTCACAAGATATTCTCTTTTTCATCTGCTTCAACCCAGAACTGGATACTCAATATATCCCTTCAAGCAATTCTTTCCTTGATGTGTTCCTACCCTCAAACACCAACTAGATAGTCCTTTTATATTATTCATTTCTAGTTTTTGTTTGAACAATCATTGTATTCTTCATTACTTCTTCCTACTCTGGAAAGGATACGTGATTGTTGTACGAGTATGATTGTTGCTCAATCGTACTCCTCAAACACTGGTCTTTGTTGTATACAGATCCGTTAGTGATCATTTATAATTTCAATATATTTAATGCACTTCAAAATCCAAGTTTGGCCAATTTGGTAGTGGACGTAACTGTTTTAACACTGTGAACCACTCCAAATACCGTGTTCTTTCTACCTGTTGTTTTTACTGTTCATACACTTAAGTAGCGACTATCTACTTAAGTGTTTAACAGTTACATTCTTGAACTCATTACTTAATTGATCTTATATCTATTGTCATTCAATTCAGTCCCTATACTTTAGTGATCAAAAGAAAACCAAACCAATCTGTTTTAAGTTCCTACCTACTAATTTTACATTAGTTGCTAAAAACTTATCTTTTCCGCTGCAACTTTTAAAGGTTTTCAAAACAACCCTTAAAGTTTTAAAAAGACTATTCACCCCCTATCTAGCCTTATTTCGTTGCCTACTGGACTTACAAGATAAAAGTCACATGAATGAGTGTTTTGACATGTCTAATAATAATGGTTTGTATAGTAGCAATGCTAATATTTTAGATTGCCAATCTAAAAAAAATGGATTTACACATCAAGATGGATGATAATGAAATTCAGTTTTCAAATCTATCATTTAGATTCCAAATTTGTCATTTATTTTCCAGACCAGCCAATTAGTTTACTTTACAAATTCAATAAGAAGTCTAGTTTGGTAAGTAGTATTTATGTACAATTTATCTTCTTAGAATCAGTAATCTTGTATTTCAGTTACTTACAATAGTTAGTTGAACCTAAAAACAAATGTAATTCCTTACTTAACAATCTATGTTTGGAAAGATATTTAAGATATAGCCAAGATTTATGAAATTTGACAGGAGATGAAAATTTCAAGATAGTTGATATACAACTACTTATAATACGTGACTAGCTAGCATATTTGATTATGGTAGTTGGAAGCTTTTTCGATTATGTAATGTTTATTATCTATCAACTTGCTATTACATATTAAGTTGTAATGTTTATTCAAAGGAGAAATGTCAAACAAACTCTTAATGTAAACTATTTGATTATGTATTGGCCTTCACAATTTTTAATCGTGCTGTATTATTTTGTGCACGTCATCATTTACTAAACTAAGTTAGTTCGTTATACGTAGTTCGTAGGTAGTATTCATACTTGGTAATAAACAACATACGGAAGTTTCAGTTTACCATTTCAACATTTTTTTTCTTCCTCAACCACTGCCTTCTTTGTTTGAACATTTACTTACAAAAAAGACACATTAATTATTCCTTATATTATTAGCAGATAATGAATAGTAAGCATGAGCATAAATAACCCTCAAATATGTCCAAATAACAAAATAAATTAAAAAAGAAAAATTAGAGATCGAAAATATGATTATTTTGACGTTATAAATGATTACCTAAATATTAGAAAAGGAAAAAAAATATATATATATATATACCTCTTTGTCGTAAAGAAATGCATTGCAAAACTGAAGATAATTGAATTATCTTCATATGATGATATGCTATCACCAGGGACTAACACTTTTCATGTCCGTTGCAACTTTGATATGTTTAATATCCCGAACTAAGCTAAAAGTGGAGACATTCTACAGAGCTACTTAGATGTTATATACCAATTGATACTCAATACACAAATTGTAGAGAGAGAAAGCTTACAGATTGCCAATAAGTATAAGAGCTTGATTGGGATTATACACACTGTTGAGTGATTGATCCTTCGCTTTTCCAACCCAGATAATCATTGTGTATTTAAAATTGATAACCAGTAAGGAAGTGAGAGAGATGAAAGAAAGAAAAACATTACAAATAGTCAATAAGAATTAGAGATTCATTGAGATTATACATTCCCCAATGAGAGAGATAAACATGTCTCGCATGTATATAAGAGAAAAAATTATGCAAAATTAGTGAAAATGCACTTTAATGTCAATTAATAATCTAAAAATTAGTTGATGCATGGATCCAAACCACACAAAAAACACAATAAATCTCAAAAATAAAGAACTTTAAATATATAGATGGTGAAGAGCCCAAAAATATAGGGCCTGAACAGATAGCCCAAAAGACTACTCCAAGAACATACTTAGAAGATTGGGCCAAGCCCATACCCGGAAGGAGGTCCAAGAACGTATCCAAGTGAGGGCCCAAGCCTAATTATGTGAAGAACCCATTAGGATAAATATGTGGAGACTTCCACATATTGGATGGACTCTCGATTTCCCAGAAAAGCCAAGGAGCAGCCCCTTCATCTCTTTCTCTCCCGCCGGTTTACATACATATATACAGTCTCTCCATTTTCTCTTTCCATATATCATACACAACATATACTGATTATCACACTGGAGGGTTTGTGGGGACACCCCAACCCACTCCACTACAAGAAAACAGAGCAATTGAAACGGAAAATTCTGTTGCAAAAAATGAAAATTCGTTACAATTAGACGATTGAAACGGAAAAAGTTTGTTGCAAATTCCGTTTGGAAAACCCTCGTTGCAAATTTTGTGCAACCGAATGTACTCTGTTGCATGATATTGCAACGAAAATCGAGCGTTGCAATTTCAAATTTTTCTGTTGCAAATGTGTTTCTAAGGGTAGTTGACGTCTGTTGCAAATAGCAACTAATTTTTTCTATTGCATTCTTGCAACAAACTTTTTCCGTTGCATTCTTGCAACAGACTTTTTTTGTTGCATTCGTGCAACAGATTTTTTCGTTGCATTTTTTGTTGCATTCTTGTAACAGACTTTTTTGTTGCATTTTTTATTACATTTTTGCAATGGACTTTTTCATTGCATTTTTGCAACAAACTTTTCCATTATATATATATATATATATATATATATATATATATATATATATATTATCGTACCTGATTGAACATTTCATATTTCACATTTTACAAAAAAAATTAAATCTAAAATCAAACATTTAAAACAACTCAAGTTTAAGCATTTCATTCAAAAGTCATTGTCAATATGTCTAATTACATGAAAGTGTAGAGAATGTTAAGAGTCTCCAAGTGATTAACAAAAGGCATTGTCTAACTGTCAAACTACACAGACGTTGGTGGAGGTTGTTGGGCTCTAAGTGACCGAATTTCCTCTTGCATTAGCTTGAAATCAGCTTTGATTTTCTCCATTTCCGCAGCATTGTCAACTTGTATTTGTTTTTGAATATCTTCCCTCACTTGTTCTACTCTTTCACAAGGAAACTTGACACCATCGTCATGCGGAGGAACTACCAACCTGAAAGGAAATTAGATTATCTTACTATGACAGAGAAGGAAGGAAGAATCACAGAGGTGAGAAACATATCAATAATATTATTATTCCAATTGTTTCATTACATATGCTGATGCGTATGCAGAAGCTTGGATTAACAAATTTGTTCCAGCTTTTTTGGACAGCCCTATGGCTGAACCAATATTCCAGGTTTCACGAAACATATCGATAATATGTAACATTAAAGGAGAAGAGGGATTAAAAAAAAGAATGGAGTATGAAAATACTAGCACACCTTTCGTTCGACCCTTGTCCTTTGATCTACCGATTTGAAGCGCGAAAGATCCCAGAGCCATATTCAATTTTAGGGAAACAAGAAGCATCGAAATTAGCCCATCCTAGTCTGTTGTACTAGTCAGTTACAGATAACAAGATGGTAAGAAAATTACCTCCTCCAGGGATTTCATTAAAATATCATTGTATCTGCCATTGTTTTCCACGAGTAACTGAAATTTTGAAATGAACAATCAATATGGATATGGAAATATTTCTAAATACCAAGGAAAAAGAAGAATCAAGTTTTCCCAAGAAATTAATAGCTTCATAAAGGTGCAAGTACATAGCGGAACTCACTTTCTCAAACTCCACACGACATTCATTACAGTTTATGTACAAGCTACAGGAACAGAAGAAGAACCATGAGAATTAGAAATGCACTAGCTACAGGAACAGAAGAAGAACCATGAGAAGTATGTAACTTCTTAAAACAACTTTCTTTATTTCTATTTTCCTTTATGTGTGTGTGTGTGTGTGTGTTCAATTACAATGCAAGTTGATGGCAAGCTGATGATGTACTGTTTGTATAATTCAATTACAGTAAGTAGTTGATGGCAAGCTGAATGTTTACTATACTGTTTGTATAGTTCAATTACACCTCCCCAACTGTTGAAAATCATCAGTATAGTTCTATATGGTGAAATGAAGAAAGGACCCCAATAGGATACTTTGTGTTTTGTGATACTTCCTAAACCACATAGATTCCTTGTATTTACTTGACAGAGAAGTGAGACAAATAAGGGTCATGGCCATACATTGCTCAATAGAGATGCAAATAAAGCCGACCAATATACTAGTCAGTCACGTCCAAAACATGACTGAGCACAAGTGAACGCTAAAGTTCAAATAAATTTTGTTTAGAGGTTGTGTCCTGCTCACTAGGCCATCATTAAATTGGACCTCCCTTCTTATCCTCCATCAGAATACTTAGGTGTCCTGACTATAAATATGTCTTTTTCATTTGATATGCTTTGAGGTTGGGTGAACAACACTACTATCTCTGATTTTCAGTGTTAGCATTTGGAAGTGATCAATACATTACCTAAGTAATTGCATATCTTGTACTGAATTGTTTTGTTGAGACAACTGGAATTAGTATAATGTACTTGTATTTCCTTTTGAACAGATCACCAGAAAATATGGGATGAAATATTCTTAGCGAGAGGACTCCACCAGAGTATGAAGAGATGCTTTATAAGCTGCACTCACAATACTAACATTAACTACAGAACTTTGGGAATACTTTTTTTTATAAGTAAAGAACTCTGGGAATACTGATTCAACAAGCCCAATGTGTTAAATCTCTACTTAGCTTAAAAGATTAGTTAAACTTGAGACAGTCAAGTCCAAAACATCTACAACTTCATCCCCTGTTTGAGGTTTTACCTAATAGTCTACACTAGCCCCTTTGCAGTAGATGGAAACACCCAAGAAGGGCAGACAAAACAGTTAGTTTTAGAGTACAAGGGTTGTGAGCATAACTAACAAGGAGATTATATTGCAAACAAAACATTAGTGCTGCCTCCACTTCAAGAAAAAAGTGTATTTGGGAAGGCAAGAAACCGTCCCAGTAGCCTATAAGAACAACCATTCAACTGAATACCAATTCACAATAGGGATGAAGTGGAAATGCTATAGTAATTGATCTGTTATATTACCTTGACATTTCCCTCGTACTCCTCATCCATCTCAAGCATCTTCAATACTCGGCAAGTCAAGAAGTCTAATGCAGTAGGCTAATTCCATGTAGGTAACTGTTAGAGTTTGTCCATGTATAAAAGACTAAGGTATATGAAGTAATACATTTTGAGGAGACAGAAATACCTGCAACGTAATTCGTAAGCCCGACCTTAAGCCCATAATGAGGTAGTTCATGAGCATAAGCAGATGTAAAAACCATATCACCAGTAATGCTTGCAGACACTATTTGAGCAATTATGTCTTTATTGGTCTAATATAAAAATTAAGGTACACTTTCACTGCGAAATATCATAATGGGAAAAAAATGCTTGCATATACATAACAAACTAGACTTTAACTAGGACCCTAATACCATGTAAGGATAGCAAAGCCCACTAATTCCCAAACCCGACCAGCACCGGAAAAAACACAATTAAGAGTAAGAACTAATAGGGAAATAAGTATAAAACAAACTTAGTACTCCAAAAACTACAACAATAAATATAAACTGTGAACCATGAAGGAAAAACAGTTTTGAAAGGTTAAATACGCAAGTATGCTATTTAAGGTTTGGACAACTCAAAGCATCCCATCATAGAAAAGGAGTACAACAAGGATACAAATTGTACAACAAATCTGTACTTAGGAATGTTGTACTTATTTTTGTCCAAATTCATGATCAGCTGAATCATGCGAGGTAATCTGTCTTACCCTCTGCACGACAAAAAATAAAATAAAATTAGAAGAGTTAAAAGGAGACTTGCAAACCACAGATAAAGGTAATAACACAATAATACCTCTTCTTCTCTTGAATTTGACTTTGAAACGCTTGAAGTAAGCTCTTGACTTCGTTGATTTGATAAAGACCTGCAAGTATGTGATAGCAACATGGAAAACCATCAAACGCATACCCATTATAGAGAAGCTTCAGAGTTATCAACCAAATAAAAAAAGTAAATTGTTACCAACATACATACACCAAGGATCAATGCACAATGCTTAAGAACTTGCTTCAGACAAACTCAAAATTTGTTCAGTTGAGCTCATTAACATAAACCACCATACCCACAACACATAATTCATCCAAATTTAAATTTGTTGATTTATAAACCAACTGAACTAATTAGAGCTTTAGTCAAAATTAGCATGATTCAACTACCAAAAATGAAGAATAACCTAAAATAGAACAAATGTATGTCACATATTGATTTGAAAGGTATGGATCTGAAAGAGCACTAGCAACCTGAATCAAGCATTTAATTTTCTTAGCTCAGTAACTCATAATAATATTTTAGAGTTTCGATCAAGAACCAAAAACACAAAAGGCTAACTGAAGCCGTTATTAACTTGCATCTATGGTACTAAACAATCAATAAGACAAAATTGCTAGAAATCAAAACCATTAACGACGCATAAAGACTGCAGTAACATTGGAATTGAAATCACTTACAAGATGACTAGTGTGAGCACTAACATTCCAACCTTCATGGTCACTACAATACAATTCGTAATACAGTCTTAATCATACAATAAATAAGGGATAACTGTAATCATTTCCAGGCAGTCAAAACATATACCCTCCACCAATAAAAAATTCATACTTTTTATTTAACATGTCTAGAAAAAAAGGGTCATATTTCAAAAGTCATACTTTCTATGAGATACTTCACTGTGAAGTAGATGTAAGCATCTATAGCTGGTAATTGAGCAATCAGAGTAAGGGAGTCTTTAAATGTTTGCTCCCAGTACCTAAAAAGGGGATAAATTTAACTGTTTGCATGATAGTGGAAACCAATGCTTATATAATAACTGCTTTGATGTAACTTACTTTGATTTATGGATCCCCTTCTTGTAAGCCTTCTGAAATTCACTTAAAAAATCCCTCAACCCTCCTCTCTTGGTGAGTTACACACCCACATACATATTTTGCTTATATTGATATTATAGTCATAGGTAAAAAAAAAGACAGGAAAGCAAGTGTTCTATCTTATTATTCCGAAGAAGATTAACCTCATGAGAACTGCAGCATAGCATGCAGAGAATGAGACTGGAGAGATAACACCGTGAGACACTTAAGTTCAAATAGATAAGGGAGGAGTTATTACTAGCACCCTTTGTAAAAAAAACTCTATGATGGAATACTTTGAGAACAAAGTGAATCAGGTAAGCAAATTTATGGAACTTTTTCCTGGAAGATTAAACTACCCATCCTGTAAATTTACTAACATGCTACCCTGTTCAGGTGTTGAACAAGGCTCGTGATGATGCAGGAAGTAGTGCGCAGAAGAGTTTATCATAAAGTAACAATCTTAAGGCAATGGTCACAACAAGGTCCAAAGGAAGTTTCATCAATATATCACAAGTGACTACTTGTGTGGGGCAACAAAATGTTAGAGGGTAAGATAATTCCATATGGCTTCATAGATCATACTCTTCCGCATTTCACCAAGGATGATTATGGACCTCAAAGTCGTGGTTTTGTGGAGAACTCTTACTTGAAAGGGCTGACACCACAAGAATTATTTTTTCATGTGATGGGTGGAAGAGAAGGTTTGATTGATTAAATTGAAACAAAAAGAAGTTGAAGTGCACTTTTTCGATGGAGACATATCTCAGAATTAGTTAAACGAGCAAAAAACTAAAATAGTTAAAAGTACAGACGGATAAGTGTTATACTCCTGTTATATCTAGAGTCTTGAGTAAATGCTTCGGGCGATATACTATCCTTATTTGAGCAATCAAGGCTCTGTGTGCTGATAAATGAATTTAAGGTCAGTTGACTACTCCAATTCTCCAAAGACTCTGCAGCAAAACAGACTTACAGAAGGAAGAGTATAACACTAGTAAAAATGGTTAGCCAGTTACGTCTTGATGTCACATACTAATCTACCCATAAGTGTTTTTTTGGGTGTGGGAGAATTGCTTAATAGCTATTGCTTTAATACTCCACCATCTCCAAGTCAGTAACTTCCGCTCCATACAAATTATGGACCAAGACCCCCTATATTAAAAGCAAATCTGATACCATCAAGCCACCTCAACAATTTCTGTTAACTACTACTCCTATTTGGAAGACAATGGACTAAATTTAATATTACAATGACTCAATCAAAGAAAACAAGGTCTGGGACTAACGCCAAAAATATGGATATTACGGGGCGAAGTGACCTATTATCCCTAATAAATGGCAACTAGAATTGAGTCAATTAACCTAAAACCCCATAGGTTTTAGCCAGACTAATTAATTTTTTGTTGGGTTACGAAAACACTCATTGGATGCAAATATATCTTGAGTTATGTTGAATTTCTAGGCCTAGAATCAAAACTGGAAGAAACTTAAACTGCCGGGAATTTATTTTATCTTTCCAACGCCAAATCCAAGGGTTGAAATTGAGTTCTCAAGCATGCTACTCTCAATGCTGGATCGCATTTGCAAGTAAACTATACAAAATCACCCAAAAAATAGAAGAATTCTTCCTTTTACAAAGCTGTAGATCGAGAGAGAAGAATACCTTGTTCAGAGTAGAGAGAGTTGACCGAACTCAGGCTAGAGCAGCTTCAAATCCGATAGCGAGGATGAGTTAGACGTGTGTGATGTGGCCGCTGGAAGGAGACGATGAAGAGAAGGCCAGAGGAAAGAGGTTGCACGAGAGGATGAGAGAGAAATATTGTTGAAATCTGATTGAGGGTTTTAATTTAGGTTAGGTTTTTCAATTGCAAAGTCAAATAATACGACGTAGTTTTAGTAAGGACTTACAATTTTAAAAAATAATGACGAAGATCTGTTGCAAATATTGTTGCTGTTTAAGCGCCATTCTTCCCTCCTTTCCCCCCCCCTAAAATGGACGCGCTGTGATATGGGTTTACATTGCACACTTTTCAAATTGCAACTAAATTCAATTTTGTTGCAATATTCCGTTGCATTTGCCCAGTTTTCTTGTAGTGCTCACGGTGCTTCATTTTGCAGACATCACAAACTAGATATCCTACCGCGACAACCACCGTCGGACCACAACTCCGGCGACCACGACATGACATCACTTTCGGTACCCTGGACACGACACGATAAGGTCACCACAGTTTTGGCGTGATCAGTTTGGTTCCGTTGCCGGGAACAACTTCATCATGTTCATCTCTAGTCACTAACTCCGCCAGCTTCGATGGAGCTCCGTTTATGGGTGTCGGAACACCAAAAACAATGAACACAGACACATCCCATGCGGATTGGGCAAAGGAGAAGAGTACAAAGTAGAAAATAACGCCACCAATGAGTGTTCACTAAACTGATGAGAACGGAGACACAAAAATCGCCGTCGTCTGAGCTCCAATGCGCCACCACTCACCGTCAAAAGCTGTCAAAAGCTTCCTACTTTCATCATGTGCAGCGGAACTGTCTAAGACAAAATACATTGTATCAAAGTTTGAAAAGAAAATAAATAGCACCATTGCGTGTGCCTCGACCAGACGAAGACAACGACACCAAAAACAAGAAAAACAGAGTTGTAATGAGCCTCCAATCGCCACCTAAGACCACGATGGGCATTGAGAAGACGAACTCGACCGCACAAAAATCGCGAAGAACGAAGGGGTCATGCACTGTCACGCGCCGCTGGAAGTCGATGAAGCCTCTACCGCCGTTGCAAGTATCCAAGACTTACAGACTAATTGGATTTGACGCGATGATGGAGACCAGAGTCAGTGAGCGCCTCTTCTGACCTCTGCGACTTTTCACGTGCAAATGCCATCTCTATAATCCTCTGTTTCCTCCAACTCTCAGGAGTTATCTTTCTTATTATACCCACCTTTTCACTTAACTTGCAAAGCAACCCCATATTTGACATTAAAATTACATGTGTTACGCTTTTACTCCTCACCTTCAACTGACAATCACATTTACGAAAACCAACATAAATAATACTATCTTAATACATTATCAACCATAGTTCATTACATCCAAAGTACTTTGCCATTTGCGTACATACTTACATCACATATAATTAAATATAGTAAACATTAATTATGTGTGGCCTATGAAAAATGTGTATGGGGTAACAAAGTGTACGTGATGCAATATTTTATTAATTGAAGCATTACTAGTATTATATGGTATGATGGGGATGATTGTGTAATATTTTGTCATGTGGCAGATTAGTAAATGGAATGCAATTCAAACATCTACCTTACAACTAATTATAATACTTTTGCTTATCACTTAGACTTGGTCGCTTGCTCGAAATTACCAAGTTGTGATTTCGGGATGTTGGCTCAGTATTTCCTTTATTATTGTTGTGGCATCCAATATTTATGAATTAATTTTCCTAATAACTATGCTACCCTATAATCAGTGCAAAATAATTATTGTGATAATCCATGATACCCTACGTTTACACCATTGTGTACCTTTGACTAATTTTATATATAATAAATAATGTATCGACATTATATAAAACAACATAAATATATTTGGGCACACCTGACTATATATCTGAGTTACACTCACATACATTAGGGACTCCCTATCGTTCATATATAAAGAGTGATTGATACAATATATATTTTCACACCAGTATATATCATTTAAATGAACAAGGTTAATTAGTAGTTTTAAATTACATGGCGAGCAATAATATGACTTAATACATTGGACGCAATATAAATTATCATGATGAGTTTGATTCATTGTACACAACTATTTGACAACTTTATGTGATGACATGTTCCTCGTAGCGAGTAGAAATATTTTTTACGAATTTGACAACGTTATTTTGATTAAACATACACAAGCTCGTTAGCCTTGTCAACTTAAATATTATATTATCTAGTTTTCTTGAACGTGACATACACAAATAAATGTGATTTGAGCTCGCCTGCTTATGAGAAATATTACATGCTATTTGAGGTTGCTTTACGCCGAGCTATTTACTCGTGCACTCATATCAAATAGTTATAAAATTCCTCGAATATAACTCATAAATTTCCCGTTTCAATATTACTAGCTCGGAATAACATGCTTAGTCTACCCATCATATGTTAGCACAACGTGTCGCCACAATGGTTTGTAAGACTAAAATATTTGTGACGAAACGTGATTTTTGCTTGTACAAAGATGCTTCTGAAACTTTCAGGTAAAAATATAAACGGGCATAGCCTCGGCAACCATGAGCAATAAAACGAGTTGTTCATCTACAAACTATTACATGATTATTTACAAGGTTATGTGCCTACCTCACCTCGCCGAGGTCACATTTTACGCCATGCGCCCACATTTCACTGCTTGCAGCTATTATCCTTGGGATCTCGCGAACCGAAGTCCAACCTGAACCTCATTCATACCGAGTTCGGGAAGATTATGGAAAACATTATTTTTTCGAGTCCTGAACTACGTCTCTACCAGAAGCCAAAACATTTATTGATTTATTATTGCCCAGTTAAAAACAAATGAAGATCTTTATTACTTCTCAACCTACGGATATGCTCCTATGCTCAAAAAGTGGGGGGCTACTACTGCTACTACAACTACCATTGATGAGAGCTGCTACTACCACTACCACTGATGAGATCCTATTATTTATTTTCGTGCTTGTGCACACTACGCTTGCGTTAGAGCCCGAGCTTCATATTATTATTTCTCATGCCCAAGCAAGTTATGCTCGTGCCAGAGCTTGAGCTTCAGATTATGCTCGCGCCAGAGATCGAGCTTCAGATTATTATTCTCGTGCCCATGCACGCTATGCTCACGCCAGTGCCCAAGCTTCATATTATTATTATTCACGTGCTCGTACACGCTACGCTCGCACCTATACCTGAGTTGCAGATTATATTTCATACATGTGCATGTTCTTCATATTATTCATGTGACTAAGCACGTCACACCCATTCTAGAGCGTCTTATTATACTTGTTCCTAATATTTACCCGTGCCTGACCTCATCGAGCTTTACGTCATGTCCCTGCTCGAGTTTACTCGGGGCTGAGCTATATATTGTCCTCATGCTCAAGTTTACTCGTGGTTGAGTTATACACCACGCCTACCTGCGCTTATGCTCCCCACTCGAGTTTACTAGCAGCTGAGCTCTACACTGTCCTCATGCTCGAGTTCATTACGGCCCCGCTTGCGCTTCATATCCCGACCGAAACCGAGCTTCAATGAGTATTTAGCACATTACGCTCCCTTAGCATCCCATCATGCTTTCATTAGCATTTGCGGCTACGTTTGGCATGAGCTTCATATTGTGCTCTAGCACGGTATCACAGTTACTCTTGGCACGAGCTTCTATGAGTATTTAGCACATTACGCTCCCTAGCATCCCATCATGCTTTCATTAGCATTTGTGACTACGCTCGACATGAGCTTCATATTGTGCTCCAGCTTGGCATCGTAGTTATTCTTGGCACGAGCTTCTATGAGTATTTAGCACATTACGCTCCCCTAGCATCCCATCATGCTTTCATTAGCATTTGTGGTTACGCTCTGCATGAGCTTCATATTGTGCTCAAGCTCGGCATTGTTGTTATGGTACGAGCATCTATTGGTAATGGGCACATTACGATCCCCTAGCGTCCCATCATGCTTTCATTAGCATTTGCGGCTACGCTTGGCATGAGATTCATATTGTGCTCCATCTCGGCATCGTAGTTACTCTCGACATGAGCTTCTATGAGTATTTAGCACATTACGCTCCCCTAGCGTCCCATCATCTTCTTTATCAGCATTCGCGGCTACACTCGACATGATCTTCATATTGTGCTCCAGCTCAGCACAGTCATTACTTTCGGTACCTTATGGTTCAAGGTCACTTTATTTCGGGTCCTAGTACCTCTCATACCTATTTGCCTCCTTGCTTGCCGAGGTGTGACCTATTGGCCTCCTCGCTTGCCAAGGAGAGACCAGGCTCCTAACGCCTCATACCTATTTACCTCTTTGTTTGCCGAGGTAAGACCTATTGGCCTCCTCGCTTGCCAAGGAGAGACTAGGCTCCTAGTGCCTCATACTTATTGCCTCCTCGGGACGCCAAGAAGAGACCAGGCTCCTAGCGCCTCATATCTATTTGCCTCCTCGCTAAGCCCATGAGAGGTCAGGCTCTAATGCCTCTACATACCTACTGCACCCACATAAGCATTTCATACACATATATAAGTTACTAAAAACATGCATCCTCCATTCATCATTGCATAAACATAAAAAATAAACCCTTTCACGAGGCGAAATACTTGTTTTAAAAAATACGTTGAGGATAAAATCTTATTATGGCTTTGTGGTTCGGTTTTCTTGAAGGTCCTCGCCACGCCAAGGATAAATCTTATTATGACCTTATGGCTCGGTTTTCCTGAAGGTCCTCACTACGCCAAGGATAAATCTTATTATGGCCTTATGACTCGAATTTCTTGAAGGTCCTCCCCACGCCGAGGATAAATCTTATTATGACCTTATGACTCAGTTTTCTTAAAGGTCCTCGCCACGCCGAGGATAAAATTTATTATGACCTGGTGAATTGATTGAGAAATTAGATAGAAAAAAATAAGAGGTAAAGCTGACTAGAAGGGAAAATCAAGGTTTAGTTTACGGAGAGAGGGGGAGGGAGTGACCAGTCAGTCCTCTGGCTTGCGTTAACGTGTTCTTTTCATCGGTTTTGGAATCTGTAAAATCTTCTTCTACGTTTCCAAAAACATGACTCAGGGCTCGTTTGGTGCAGCGTTTTGAAAACGCAGCGTTTTGAAAACGCAGTTTTATATTTGTAAACACGTTTGGAAAATTATTTCAAAACGCTATTTTCATAAACAGACTAGTTGAAAGCGTAGCATATTTTTAAACGCTACAAATTGGGCGTTTTAAAACGTTTTAAAAACCGTGATTGAAACACTTTTAAAGAGAAAACGCTGCGTTTTTTATCAGCATTTTGACCAAAACGCTCCACCAAACAAACACTCATTACCCCAACCAAACAAAACAGTGGGCAACACAGTTTTGACTAAAACTATGGACTGATTCAACGATTTTATAAAATTACCCCAACAAAACTTAAATAATTGCAATCTATTTTAAGAAATTTGGTTTTGGCGGGAATTTACTACTTTTAAAAACTTTTTTCTTTTATATATATATATATATATATATATATATATATATATATATATATAGATTTCACTAATTCTCTCACTCTCTCTCACGGTGGTTCGACTTTGGGCCCTATCTTTCCTCCATTTCCTTTATTATGCTTCAAGCATATAGTGCATCTCAAAATATTTTTAAGGTTCCCGACTAAGCAATATCTTAATTATGATTTCTTTTAGCTAAGCAAGGGTATCTTGGTCTTTATGAGAATCTTTCACACTTTGTTAACTATGGAGTTACATAGAGGAATCTTTAGTACTCATTCCATTTCGGACAAAGAGTCCACCATTTCATTCTTTGATATTTCACTTAAAGAGTTCACTTTTACAAATATATAAAGACAGATGCATCTATAAAAGGAAATATCCTGCCAAAACTTTCTTTCAAAAAATAGAAGGTTCTCAATTTATTAATATAGGTACAACTTTGCATGCTATTTGAAAAAAATTAAATGTATCATTACACTTCACACTAATCCATATAAAATGCCTTTTTACATTCCTTGATACTTGTGTCAATCATTCTTGTGAGCATCATTCAAATTTCAAAAGTCCTATTATATTGTACATAGGGAATATATATTGTATTCCTTTGCCCAACATATATGGTTTAGCTTTGGCATTTTACTTCAAAAAAAATTCTTCCTTCCCTGTTAAAATACATTGACTTGATGTTTACCCATATCTTTTAAAAAATAAATTAAATCCATTTATAAAGTTATGATCTATATTTATAATTTTATTTTCTTAAAAAAAAAGTTATGTACTTCTCATAGATTACATATCCAAAAATTTCGGATCTACATCTGTGCTTTAAGTAAGCAGGTTTGAAAAATTAGAGGATGTAAAAATAAATTAACAAAATCGAAATAATTTGTCAATATATAATTTAGGAAAATTCCAACTCTAAAATTGACAAGCTCAAATTAACAAGTTTTATGAAAAAAAAAATTAAAACGGAACTAATTAAAATGTTAAGTCATATATTTTTAGATCTATTTTCTTTGAATTTGTGCCAACTCCGGTGATTGATATCCATCAACAGGAGAAGGAAGGACATTTTAGGAAGAAAAAAAATGGACTTATGCGGTTGGATAAAAAATAGCGCACTAGAGAGGTTATAATTTCTAAATAAAGAACCGGACTGCAATTATTCATTTTATTACTAATGGATTACTAAAAGTGTCATTTTTTCAAAAGTTTGATTTTCAAACAATGACTTTTTACCCAGAACGGAGGGAGCACATAATTAACATGGTATTTAATTATTTTTTTGGGAGCCAACTGTACATATTATTGCATTTTTCTATTAGATGATATTTAATTAGTAAATATATACTTCTTTCGACCCAAAATTATTATTCATCGTTTCCTTTGTGTCTATTAAAAAATTATTGAAATGAAATCTCCATCCGTTTTTAAATCATCGTCATTCTTTCTTTTGGGATGGATGTAGTAATGTTAAAGTCTTGAATTATTTGATCCATGTCAAAATCATAGTGTGACTAAATGGTCATTTTGGTGTTTGTTTTTTTTCAATTGAATAATCATATATAAAATTATATTGTAGAAAATGATTAATTTTCAAAATCTATAATGATTAATCTTATTGTTGTATATTTTTAGTTAAGCAGTGTCCCCTAATTTATTCTTTTAATTTGTATGTATAATTTAATTGAAAAACATATATGTCGTGCGTTTTACGCACGGTTACAAACACTAGTTAAGACCTAAACGTGTCATTTTATTATTAATAAACTACAAACGTATCATTTTTAAAAAAAATTTGCATTTCAAACAGGGACTCCCGAAACGAAGGGAATATTAAATTTTGTATCTAAGACTTTTTGGATAGCAAATATATTTTGGGGATTTTTTTTGGATATAAAAGTTTTTTATTGCAATCATATAAAAATATTTTATTTTTATTATTTGAGGGAGTGTAAGACTAAGAACCATAGTATCATACCTATTTCTGACTTTTTCTTGATAGTGAAAGGAAAATGGGTTAGGAAAAAAGAAAAAAGACAACTGGCCCTCTTGTGTATTCTTCGCACCGACAGTAGCAAATTAATAATCTAATGAATCAATGGCCACGCAAAAGCCATGCTTCGAAAATAGCCAAAAAATAAAAAATAAAAAAATGAAGAAGACGATGGTTAGTCAACATCATCCAATCAGTGTTAGGCTATTAGCTGCCTCTCCCGATCAGTGTTAAGCATATTAATTTAAATCATTATGTAAGGAATTATTAAAAAAAAACTATTTCACAAGTATTTTATATAAGGTAAAAATCACACGAAAAAATTATGTCTATTAATTGCAGAATTTATAGGTCTTATTATCATTAATAATACTAGAGTTATCACCAGTGTTACCAGGGGACAATTTTACTCTAAAGGTAAAGTGCATGTGTCCCTTTAAAGTATAGTTGTTATCATAGTGGTAACTCTGGTGTAATCCTAGCAATACTGTTTAGATATATGGTTCATTTTTGTTTCACAACATTTTAAATAAATTTAATTTAATTTTTCATTTTTATTTGAAAAATTACGGTTTAGATTTTTCAAAAGGATAATGCTATGGCCATTCTCATTTTATATCAAAATATAGATACTTTATGATATGACATACTCTCATTAGTTAGACATTTTATAAGTCCCAATACTCCAACCAATAAAAATATATCATATTATAAAATATTTATATTTTAATATAAAATAAAAATAACCCAAGCATTACCTGTTTAAAAAACTATTGAGAAAACACAAAGCACGAAATACTGAACTAGTTACCAATTTGTCTGTTACCGAAAATTACTGTTTAAATTTTCTTTCATTCGTTGCTGTCGGCAGTTGCCAAAATAACTTTAGTTTATATTGCCAAACAAGATACCGCAAATCCCTGCATTTTCGGCTTAGTTCCACTGCGTACCCGTGATGTTTGAAAAAGTTCCAATTCCTGCTTGCAGTTTGGACCCATATCAATAATGGAATATTTGTGAGTACGCTACATTGACCTAGTCAACCAGGTCCACATAAAGTTTAACCTTTAAACAATAGAAAGCCTATACTATCCTCAGCAAAACATAAGTAAATTACCAAATTATCCTTACAAGCATTCAAACTCGATTCTTCTTTCAACCCATCACAATTTTTTCTTTAATGTTGTGTGTGCGTGTCTGTGGGTTAAATGTATTTGAATTAAAAAAGAAATTTAGCAATTGTTATGTCATCATGTCATAGTAGAATTGTTTTTGGATGGAGGTGGGGGAGGGGGGTGGTGTTCTTCAATGATCGTTAGTGCTTCTCTATTTTCTTCTTTTGAACTTTGCTAGAAAATATGTCAGCTAGTTTCCTCCTCTTTCATGTGTTGAATGGCCATCCATCTCATTTATTAGAACCTTGAAATTTATAATAAGTAGAACTTTACAACCAAAGGGGGATTTTTGTCTTTTGGCCCACGATTGTGCAAATATTACTTTGGGCAAATTTCAAGTTGGTGCAATTTTAGAAACATATTTTCATTTAAGACCATAAATTTTTTGGACATTTTATGTAACTACAAATTGGTTGCCAAATGACAAAAATACCATTAATGAAGACAGATCTAATCCGACCTTAAAAATTCAAAAAAACTGATGCCAATGTTTGACATCAGCATTGATTTCACAGTTTATTCAAACCAAAAAAATTTCAAAAAAACTGATGCCAAGGCTTGGCATCAGGTGAAAAAAAATCAAATAATCCAGTCATCAGGTTACTGATACCAAATGCTCCTAGCATCAGGTTGACAAACCCATTCTTCATCTTCTCTGGCCCAGCGGGCAATCTAGCTCCTTCTCCCAATTTCCCAATTTCTTTTGCCCAAATCTTCCATGCGCACAGCCGTCACCCGCTTCAACACTGTCGTCCTCTTAGACCGCACCAACATCAACCCAACCCGCAAAATGCTCCGAAAAGGCCATTGTTGTACCGATTCGTCGGACCATGTCTTAAAGCATGACTGCTACGCCTATTTCGTCTTGCGACCCGGAAAGTAAACTACTTCGACCCTTAATGATCTTACCTGGTGCTCGTCCGGTCAATTCCTACGTGACGACACGCTTCTCCAAACCGGCGACCAACATGGCGTGAGAAAAATCCAAAGGTTCTCTCCCTGCGAAATCAACTAAAGACATTGAATTGTATGGGATTTGAAATTGGAGATTGAAACGATGAGACGAGACCGGATTGTCGTTCATAAATTCATTATCCACTCGTAAGAATACATGCATAAAAGGGCAGTGACGTATTTTCGCTTCAAAATTGTATCTGAAAGATATGTTTAAAAAATAGCTGGATTCATTTGAAAACATGTTTCAAAAGATGTACCGCCTTGTAATTTTTCTTATTCTTCCAATTATAGGACTTAAAAAGTGCTAGACCTGTGTCAATAACATGGATCACCGCTTCAAGACTTTTGAACTTATGGATCTTGCCATAGAACCCTTGAACTCATTCCCCCGTGTTATTTTTGGTCAACCCTACATTTCAAATCCTTTTTCGCTCATCTAAGAGCTTTCATTGAAGTTTTATTTTCATGTGGTTTGTAAAAAGGACGATACCAGCTAGTCTTGGAGTCTCTTTTGCCTAGTCTAACCTTACGTGGTTTAGCCTTGTCTATCAAAAGATTTGTTATACCACCAACATAGTTAAGAATGCTCCTGGTATCTTGTGTTCTTGTATGGTTCCTCCGATACTACTTCTTTATCTTTACCCGACATGTTTGCCAAGAGATAGAGGCAAACATCAAAAGCCATGTGATCTCATAAAATTTGTGGCCTTTTAATTGTTTCATATAATAATGAAACCAAGAAAGTACAGAAAAACTTTTATAATTTCAAAACCAAGAAATACAATTAAATTGGGGTACACTTACTACTTTGATCTATAATTACTCACTCACTCACACACATACATACCCTCTCTATCACTCACACACAAGTATTGCGTGTGTACATGTAGGAATAAATAGAAAAAAAAGATTGGTTGAACTCTCTTTACACTTCCTCCCGATGCCTCTACTAGAACGTAAACAAGAAGGACAAATAAGTGGGTTTTCAACTCATTCATGATGATGGTAGTAGGTTTTCAACATTTTGAGTTGATTTAAATTTTATGGAAACTAACAATTAGTATATTTTAACATTGTTTGTGGTTAGGGATGAGCATTAAGATGGTACGAAATAGTACAGGGGCAGCAAAATTTAGGCAAACCTCAAGGGTGGACAATGGAATTAATAGCCCACCAAAATACTCACTAGTAAATAAAATGAAAATATGTGAGAAGAAATAAAAATAATGCAAAAGGAGATAAATCTGTGGTGGGGTATAGTCACTTATTATTCCACAGAATGAAAACGACAGAAACTGAAAACAGCTTGGGAGTGGACAAAACACAAAATTTACAGCAAATGTAAAAAAGAAGACTGACGGGGAGGAAAGTCCACTCAATTAAGAAGTAATTAACAAGCTTCGCATCACTTCATGTGAGATAAACCCGGCCACCACCGCCATTGCGCTCTCTCTCTTTTTCTATATCTCTCCAAACCCTCTCTCCCCTTTTGCACATCTTTAGCAGGGGAAAGATCTAGACTTGGTCAAGCAATTCTTCTGCATCAAGTAATGGAGTTTAGCACCAGATCTCTCACCAAATTCACAACTTCCGCCGTTCTTTTGGTTATCTTGCTTTCTTCCTTGAGCTTCACTGTCACAGGTTTGCTCATTTCTTTCAATTTCTTCGTCAAAATGTTTAGAATTCTGGAAATTTCTAACTTGCTCTTGATTCGGAATGTGGGTTTTGCATTTGCCCTACTTGTAAATGAGTTGGATCTTATCAATTGAGATTGCCCATTTACAGTCCTCATCGACTGACGATTTGGTAAAGCTAAACTACCTATAATCGAAAAGTTGGAACGCAAATTTTCTTCAACTATGCTCTAGTTTGATCTTTCTTTCTTTTTTTTTTTTGGGGGGGTGAATCTCTTGCTTTGGTTTATTTTTTTCCTTATTGTTTTAGAAATGGGTTTTATGTGAATTGGGAAAATCTAGATCGATTGAATTTAGTTTCTTGTATCAATGGGAACATCTAGTTTAGTCAGTAATCTAATTCAGTAATCCAATGCTAGATCCTTTACCCCGTTTTCGAAGGCTGCTTGTGGAAGTGTTTTCAGTTTTGTTTTCTGAGATTTCTTAAGAGAAAGTGCTTGCACTGCAAAGACCATATGAAGGAAGAATTATTGGTAATTATAGCAATTGTCAGTGTTTAAATCGATTTTATGAATTGGTAACTGATCTCAATATGATCATTTAGAGGAAAATTTTGATGAGTGTTCATATGGCTCTTGCCAAGGATCTTTCTTTTAGGCATAATTGGATTTATTTTACAAATTTCAAGAAGTTCAAGTCCACTTAGGGGATCCAATGCAAAAGATTTCTTATAGTGGATCCTTAGATAGTGTCATAAGGGAACTTGTGAGTGGGGCCCTTTCATTGAAAAGAGGTCAAAATTAGAAAATTTTGTTGCAGATATAAAGAATCTTTAGCCAATCGGACAAAGGCTGAGTTGTGAATGCGTTTAGAAATAAATTACTTGTTCTGACCAAGCATTGTGTAATTTCATTTTATATACTCTGTAGTTGGCTGCAGTGTTTGTTTGAATTTGGAGAATTTTTCAATTGAATCTCAGTGCAAATCACTACATACGGTGTTTTACTTTGGAAATTTGGCAAATAATGCAACTCATAATCAGCATTTGGTTTCTTTTATCTTCCTCGACTTTGAGTTTTGTGATTCACTTTCTTTCTCTCCTTCTAAGTAACATTTATGACAAGTAACCTTTGTTTTTGCTGCTTTTGTTTTCAGAAGCTTATGATGCACTTGACCCTAATGGAAATATCACAATTAAATGGGATGTCATTACTTGGACTGCTGACGGCTATGTTGTAAGTATTACTCCAATAAACTTATCTTCCTTTAATGACCTTACCCAAAAGTTCTACCTTCTAAATTTTCTCTAGAAAAAATTATTTTCAATTTCTGATATCATATGCAAATATACAGGCTGTTGTTACAATGTACAATTTCCAGCAATATCGCCACATTCAAGCTCCTGGCTGGACATTGGGATGGACATGGGCGAAAAAGGAGGTGATATGGAGCATGGTGGGAGGTCAAACCACAGAGCAAGGAGATTGTTCAAAGTACAAAACTGGCATTCCACATTGTTGTAAGAAAGATCCAACTGTTGTGGACTTGTTACCTGGAACTCCTTACAATCAGCAAATTGCAAACTGCTGCAAGGGAGGAGTAATTAACTCATGGGTGCAAGATCCAAATAATTATGCGAGCTCTTTCCAGCTCAGCGTCGGTGCAGCTGGAACCACTAATAAAACAGTTAGAGTTCCTAGAAACTTCACCTTGAAAGCACCCGGACCTGGATATACTTGTGGACCCGCCAAAGTTGTTAAACCTACCAAGTTTGTAACTCAAGATGGACGGAGAGTGACACAAGCTATGAGTAAGTATACTTGACTAAATCATAATAGCTTTGTTGTAATTATACTAACGGGGCTATATGTGCTAGAGCATGACTTACCACATTGTATATCTTTGTCATATTTCTTTTTGCTTTGGGACTTGGGAGTAGGGTAGAGGAAGGGGTTCCTTTTACATCTTCAACCTAACATAAATTTTCCAACGTGTACAATATTAGTGTACATGGTGGACAATTTGTGCTAAAAATGGAGCCCAATAGGGCCATGATAGTATTTAGGTTATGACAATATCATACTTTCATTCTGTAACCTTGAAAAGATGTTATTTTTAATCCCATATTTCTCTTTTGCCAGTGACATGGAATGTAACATGCACATACTCTCAATTCTTGGCTCAGAAAACTCCTACTTGTTGTGTTTCTCTCTCATCATTCTACAATGACACTATTGTACCGTGCCCAACATGCACCTGTGGGTGTCAAAACAACGCTACTCACCCTGGTAGTTGTGTAAAGTATGTTTTGGAAAAACTTGTCTATGATTCCGTGGCCTCTTCTTGGGTCTAACAATGTATTAGTTCTAACAATCTGTTCTTCATTTACAGCCCAAACTCACCTTATCTCGCTTCAGTCGTGAACGGTCCCGGTAAGAACAGCTTTCAACCTCTGGTCCAATGTACAAGCCATATGTGCCCGGTCCGAATTCATTGGCACGTGAAGCTTAACTACAAGGAATACTGGCGTGTGAAGATCACTATAACAAACTTCAATTACAGGATGAACTACACTCAGTGGAACTTAGTTGTGCAGCACCCCAATTTTGACAATCTTACTCAGATATTCAGCTTTAACTACAAGCCTTTAACTCCTTATGAAGCTATAAGTAAGTGAAATTCATTATAATTTATATATGGTTGCTTCCTGAATTCATTTGAGTAGAAGGAAAACTCCAAATTTCATTATGAACGAAGAGGTCATTCGATTTTGTGCATGTATCCTTCCCTAATGATTATTCTTTCAACTTACTTTTGTAATAGATGATACAGCCATGCTATGGGGTGTAAAATTCTACAACGATTTCCTATCTCAAGCTGGACCATTAGGGAATGTTCAGTCAGAACTACTCTTCCGGAAAGATCAATCAACTTTCACGTTCGAGAAAGGTTGGGCTTTTCCCCGAAGAATTTATTTCAATGGTGATAATTGCGTCATGCCACCTCCTGAGGCCTATCCATATTTGCCAAACGCGAGCACTCGACTAAAAAATTCTCTACTTACACTTGCAATGACTCTGCTGTCATCTTTGGTATTCTTCTTTGCCTGTGTTTGAGAGTCATCCCATTGTGGCAAAAGTTTGTACTGCACCAGTTCAACCTGGTATCTTCTGGAAGCCAAGTGAAGCTTTTGCAAGCATGGGCAGCGCTGTCCAGCAATTTGTTTGAACCCAGGTGCACGCCACTTGTAACAAACACGTCTGTTGCTACTTGCTACTTATTATGTAATGGTTGGTGAATTCACCTCCATTTTGCAACTGTTCCATCACATGTTTAAAGTTGTACTAAATTATATTGTTTGTAAAATTTAAGTCTATAGTGTTATGATAGTGTAAAAACCTACAACTGATTAGAGTTGATACCAGTTTTGATTCTATTTACCAGTAATTTTACCTCCAATTTAATTTTCAAGTTCATTAGTTTCATTGACTTCCGAAATGGGGAATGTTCGTGTTTTTACATTGGCATGGAATGTTTCTTCCTTGCGAGTTGCCCTACCACCATCTGTTAAAAGGCAGAACTGAGATGCTTGCTCTCAAATTATCTATAGTGCATTAAATCATCAATTATGATATGATATACATGGAGTGCCATAGATAATAAAGATGGGATTGGCTATAATAAATGAAAGATTATACAAGATTCTAAATGTAGTTTATCTGGATCGGCCGATTGGAATGTGTATCGGACCTCAGGATCAGTATACTTCTCTTACCTATGCAGTTTATTTTTCATTGACCAGTTATCAAAACAGGTGGTTGAATGGAACTTTTAAGACCCCTGTTAGCTGGTGATCTGGTGAGTATTGATCTCGTGCCATTTCTCTTAAACCACAAATCCTTGGCATTTAACCGGAGTAGTATATATACTCAGGGACAATATCCTTCTTTATTATGCAGTTTCATTTCATTTAACCGGGGTAGTACATATATAAACTCAGCGACATAACCCTTCCCTCTTATGAAGTTCATTTTTCATTGGACCCGCGGTCATCAAAATTGATGGTTGAATGGGAACTTTTTGATACCTGTCATTCCTCTTAAACCACAAATCGTTTGTGTATAATTGGAGTAGACTATGGTATGTGAGTGTGTGTATTAATGAAAGTCGCCAGATTTAGTTTACTGCATAAAACAGTGGTTCCAACCACTGCAGTTCTGATAACAATGTTCATATATATAGAGAACTTGTAGGCTTGTAGCTTGTGTTACTATTTGTTTGCAACAGTCTAACAACACAATTTCAGTAGTCAAGCATGTATTTTGTTTCAAAGAAATCATCAATGTGTGAGCCTGTGTTCAGTATCTGTATATCAGAGGTTTCTTTCTCTAGCTTCAAAATTTGCAGTATGAACAAACACTAGATAAACATTTACCACATCACAATCAGAAAGAGAATCAGAGAAGAAATTAATGTGGAGAAATCAACTAGCTTTTCATAGGCTGA
This sequence comes from Codonopsis lanceolata, assembly GCA_013146195.2. Taxonomy (NCBI): domain Eukaryota; kingdom Viridiplantae; phylum Streptophyta; class Magnoliopsida; order Asterales; family Campanulaceae; genus Codonopsis; species Codonopsis lanceolata. Next base: position 123,797,774 of record CM028379.1, on the reverse strand, counting down.
ATTCGGAAGAAAGGGATATGTATCTGGAGAAGGCAGCATGCACTCATCACCATTGAAGTATACTTTCTGTGGGAATGCCCATCCTTGCTTGAAGGTGAATGTGTTTTGGTCCTTCTGAAGAAGCACCTCCGACTGAACATTACCAAATGGCCCTGCTTCCATTAGCAGGTCATTGTAGAACTTCATCCCATAAAACATCCCTGTATCATCTGGATATCAAATGAAAAAATTACTCTTTTAAAACTTGAAGTTCTTTCAACTCGTAAAAAGTATAGGAAGTGTTAAGGCACTCACTGATAGACTGGTAGGGAACGAGAGGCTTGTAATCGAAGCTGAAAACTTGAGTTACATTATTGAGGTTTGGATGCTGGACTACTAGAGTCCACTGTGTGTAGTTCAAACGGTAGTTAAAGTTTGTTATCGCAACCTTTGCTCGCCAGTAGTCCTTGTAGTTCTGCTTTACATGCCAGTGCACGCGCACTGGGCACATATGGTGTGTGCATTGTACTAAGGGTGAGTTGTCCTTTCTTGGGGTGTTTACTCCGACCACACTAAGAAGCTTTGAGTCGCTCCTACAAGATATTTATCAACTATTAGATATTTAGATACTAAGGTCACTAAGCTTTCTTTTCTCAAACGTCCAATGTCTTTATATTTTATTTCATTTTATTTTTTGGGTGGCCCAGGGGGCATGGGAGGTTTGGACTTGAGACCTCCACTTTATCTGTCAGTCTAGTCGAACACTGAGCCACCCTCAGGATTAAACCTCCAGTGTATATACGGTGTTCAGAGCCAGAATATAGAAAGCTTACTTGATGCATTTGTTTTTGTTTTCACAACCACAAGCACAAGAAGGACACGGAGTGATAGTTTCGTTGTAGAAGGAAGAGAAGGAGACGCAACAACTGGGATGCTTTGAGGCCAGAAACTGTGAGTATGTGCACGTTACATTCCATGTCACTGCACAAACATAAAATCTTAAAAAGCTAGTACTGATAATAGGAGGATAATTCAATATTTGTGAGGATACAAGACTTACTCAAGGCCTGAGTTTTCCTGCGGCGATCAGGAGTGAGAAAATTGGTGGGAGGAACCACCTTTGCAGGGCCACAGGTGTAGCCAGGGCCTGGGCCTAGCAGAGTGAAGTTCTTTGGGAGTTTCACTGTCTTGTTTGATGTTCCGGCTAGGCCAACGCTCACCTGGAAAGCTGAGACAGCAGACGACGGATCTTGGCCCCACGAGGCAACGACTCCGCCTTTGCAGCAGTTGGTGAACTGTTGGATTGTAGGGTACACTGGGGAGCAAATCTACAACAGTTGGGGTCTTCTTACAACAATGCGGGATGTTGCCTTTGAACTTGGAGCAGTCTCCTTGTTCAGTGGTTTGAGCCCCGACCATATTCCATATCACTTCTTTCTTAGCCCATGCCCACCCTAGTGTCCAACCAGGGCTCTGAATGTGACGGTACATTTGGAAATTGTTCATCGTTACAACCGCCTGATAAAAAACCCCGCAACAAAATTAGACATCAATTTTTGCGCCTCATTCCTACATATAGAAGTATCTTATTAAGAGCAGTGAGTACTTACCACATAGCCATCTGGGGTCCAAGACATTATGTCCCATTTGATTGTTATGTTGCCAGTTGGATCTAACGGATCATATGCAGCTGCAATTGGATTACAGAGTAAGAGAACCAAGTGGAAAGAAATACCCAGAAGACGACAGACATTTTAGCATTCGTGAATATATTGGTTTACATAATTACATACCTGCATATGAAAAGAAGGCAAGAAAGAAGAGTGCAGAGGTGATAATCCTCATTCTTTGAGAAGCGAATCGGTTCTTGAATTTTTTTTGGTGAACTATTTTGCAGGAATGGTGGAATGAAGTTTGCAGGGTGGTGACTGCTATTTTGGGGCTTTAAGAAATAAAGAAAGAAAGATGTGTAGAGAGTGGAAAGTGTAGAGAGTTTGGAGAACTTACCTACTGGTTGTTGGAGGATGGATTACTTCAATTTATATATTCCTCATTCTCATTGAATTTCTGTTGGAGTTTCTGTATCTTTAAGCAAAGACTATTTTTGTTTTTTTAGCAGGTGAAGCAAAGACTTGGGCAAGTCAGAGCAGGAGTTTTGTAGAAAGTGACCAAAACATACCAACGGTCGCGTGTCCTGAATTTGATTATTTATTTATTTATTTGTTGTTTTTTTGGGCTTTCGGAGGGGGGGGGGCATGCCAGTTAAAGGCCGTCCGTTCATCTGAGCTAGTTTGTGCAAACTTCGAGTAATCAACATTATCAGCGGATTGAAGGCCATCCATCTGGGCCCAAATCGAAGGGTTCAATATATAAATTACATATACTCAATATAAGTTGCACTCGTTTTCGCATATTGTATAAGCTCGTTCAAACATAACAGAAATGTCATTTAATACAATTTTTTTGTTGCATATATAATAAGGTAGCAGCATTAGGTCAGGTGTTTTACAACTTTAAATAGTAAAAATATGATGGAAATAATATGAATTGGCTGGCAGGCTGGCAGCTATCAAATGAGTTTACATTAGTTGCGAAAGAGAAAAGGACAGCCCAACTTTGAATTTGCTTCAGGAGCTACAAAGTCATAAAGTCACCTGGTTAATTCAAAGTTTGAAACCAACCCCTCCCTCTTCCCTCTAATTCCATTTTTTGTTTTTTGTTTTCAAATAACCGAGACGAGAGTAATCAGCACAACAGTATGCATGATCACAATAGATACACCTAAATATGAGACTAAAACCACCATGGAACTCGCTAACGGATCCTGGGGACATGGTCTACGTTGATGGACTATATCTGGCAGTAGCAATGTGAGTTTAGAATGATTTTCCACATTCCACCAAAATTAAAAAAAAAAAACAAATGGAAAATGATAACTTAACCGAGGCTTCATTAAACGAATGTCTTTCTCTGGCATTTTCATATTGGTTTGTACTTTGTACCTAGGGACCGACTTGATCGACTTTATAACTTAAACGAAGCTTAATTAGCAATGATTTTTTGTTTAATCAGCAAATGAATTAGTTGTATGTTAGTAATACAAAAAAGATCCAGGCTACAGGCGGGCCGCACACACCAAGTGAATCAATATCAAATCATTCCCACAATCCAACCAAAGTAGGGGTATTATTTATCCAAAGACTGATTCACATTTTGTTTGTTTGATATTTAACAGAATTGGATATTGTCATTCTACAAGATTTTAGATATTAAAACTAACGGATGACAACATAAAAATAACAATAATAATAATAGGTTTAAATAATTATTTGATCCTTTGACTTATTCCAATTTGTTTGTTTGGTCCTAATAATTTCAAAAAAATAATAATTTGGTCCTACATGTTGCGTTTTGTTGTTAAATTTCCCCTTCTCCCCATTAACGTTACAATTGTCGCCTAATTATGCCTAAAAAAGTTCAAACTACCCCTAAATGTCGTCTTTGCAACGAAATAACGAAGCCCATCTTCTTAGTCCCTCGAAGGCCTTCAATGGGAGCCGAACCAAAGCAATTCAATGAGAACAAAGCTGCAATTCCCATTTCCCACCTTCAAAAGGACCACATCAATATGAAATACTCCCTCCGTTCCTAAATAATCGTTCTAGTTGATCCGGCGCACAGTTTAAGAAAAAACAATTGACTTGATTATTTATATTGGTTTAATGTGTAGTTTCCTTTAAAGCCCGTGTGTATGTGGCACATGATTAAAGTAAAGTGAAAAAGTAAGGGTAAAGTGATAAAATTGATGTTTTAAAAAGGTAAGTTTCAAACTGGACAATTATTTTAGGACGGACGAAAAAGGAAAGGAGGACGATAATTTAGGGACGGAGGGAGTACCATTTCAGTAACAGAATTGCTACGGTAACTATTTTAAATAAAAAGGGAAGAAGCACACCCTTACTATGACCGTCTTAATCTTCGCCGTCACATGCATCTTTGAATCTCGGTCTCCATTTAAAAAAACATGTAGAGAATAAAGTAGATGTAATCGGCAGACCAAACATACATATATACTTGCTTTCATTCCGGAAAGTTTAATTGAAATTTCCAAGCTCTACTCTCGGATTGAAGCGTGGTTGCGCTACAACAGGGTTTTGTCTAATTTGTGCTTGCTTGGTTGTTGATGAGAAAGGTCGGCCGTAGTTGCTAGATTGGTGCCGAAATAGGAAGGATGGACCGGAGTTGGGTGCTGATGACTTGGAGTCAGGGTTTCAAAGTTGAGTTGGGGTTTAATTTGAGTGGGAGGGAGAGGACCACGAAACAGAGAGAACCGATTTGGGGGCTTTTGTTTGTGAGAAGAGAGAGCATTGGCTGAAACGATGGTAGTCATCAGAATGAACAAAAGTTGGCTTCATTGAGGAAAACGACCGTTGGCGTCGCCCTATTGGCTAAAGAATCTATGCTTCGCCATTCGCCGATGGTGTTGACGCCGCCTGACGGTTTGAGGCTCAAGCTCCGGACATTTCGATTCAAATGAAATGGTTTAGAATTTTAGAGAGAAGAAGGGGTTTAGAATTCGGGTTTTAGAGAGAGAAAGAGAGTGGGGTGGTTTAAGAGAGAGAAAGTTGATGGTTTGGAAGGGAAAGTGGGAGAGAGAGAGAGCAGAAAACTAGGGAAGGAGGGAGTTCAAATTAGATAACGGAGGGATGAACAACGTCCTGTATTTGTTTAGCATTTCGTCCAGCTAAGGATACCTTGGTTATTTTTAGAAAATTTGACGGTAATTGTATCGTTAATGGGAAAAGGGAGAATCTAACAATAAAATATGATATGTAAGACTAAACTAATTTGTTTTAAAACATTAGGACCAAACAAAAAAATTGAAACAAGTCGTTGGAGCAAATAATTATTTAAACCATAATAATAATATCAGTTTTTACTTACAGATTTTTTGGTTTATTAAAATTTTAACAGAATTAAGGTATCGTGTATCTGAATTTTTTTTAAAGATAATAAATACAAATTTTACCAAAAAGGTAAAAAATAAAATAAAATAAAAATCCAAACTTTTGTATATATAGCTCACGACTTTCAGCATTGTTACTCATCCGCTGTTTACAGTAGAGATATTGATAGTTATGGCAAAGCTCTATTTTTTCTTCTGTTTTACAATTTTCTTGGCCATTTTTGCTTCGGCCAGAAATCCTCCCTCTACTCAAAACAAAAGTATCAATGATTCTCCATTCAACACACATGTTTGTGATCCATTGAGGTTTGAAGAACTCGGATTTGATCACGCCAAATTATGGTGTGACTATTTTTGGAAGTCCACGTGGAGGGACAAAGTTGGTGGATGTCTGATCTGGAAACAAGGTTAGGGTATCTGGCTTGATTGTTGTTGAGTATGCTGGTTCTAGTGGTTTCTTGTGTCCGTAACCTGAGCTGCAAGGAAGAACACCGTTATGGAGCTGGGAGGTTATCCCAGCTAAAGCCCTCCGGCGTGAGAGTCAGCAATGGAATAAAAGAGATGAAACACAGGCGTTCCCTGTGGTCACCGTGCTTCAGTGATCGGTGTTGAGTATAGAATAAGGGTTTTGAGTAAACAGTGCCTTACCTTGTGAAGGTGACCAAGTTCTCTATTTATAATCTCCTCAAAGCTTGTCTTGCAAGCCAAAGTTGGATACCACAATTGGAGTGCAACCCTATTAGTCGGCTGAGTTGGCCAACTCTCATTGGTCTATGCCCTTGTCAGATATGTTCAGTGTATCAGGGAGGAAGTCAGCGGTTAATGGTACGGTTTGTACAAAGCACGTTGACATTTTCCCAATCAGGCGAGGCCACCTGACGTGTCTCGTACTATGGTGACGTCTTCTTATTCGATGTGGACAACCCGAGGTACCGACCATGGGGTCTCATGGTCGCATGGTCGTTTATGCTCGAACCTTCTGAATGCTTTCATTATCGCCCTTGATCGTGGTCGGATTGATCTTCGGTCGGCTTGGCTATGGTCGATTTGTTCGACCAAGTGGTTGTCCTTGGTCCGGTTTAAGTCATTCTAGCTGCCACGTGTCATCCACGTGGGAGGCGCCAGGTCGGGTCCCTTCAGTTGCCCCCGACTTTCCAAGTGCGAGGATTTATCCCAAGCTTGGAAAGTATAGCTCGGTTCGTCCTCGCCCGAGATTTTCCTTGTTGATTGCAGTATCCTCGTTCTTGTTTTGGACGCAAATCGAGGATGTGTTTGACGAGGTCCTCAGATCGAGCTTGTTTTGTGGTCGAAATAGGGGCGTCGTTTGGAGTCACATCTCATTTTTGCCACTTAGCCGCCTTTTCATTTAATGATCGTAATTTTGGCACCGCTTCTTTGGCGAGGTTCGCTGATTGGTGACACGTGTCGACGGTAATGGTGCAACGAGGTTCGCTGCCTTGAATCGGGTCAACCTGTTGGTCGTGGGTCGATAAAATCGAACCATTTCGACTCGTTCTTTTCCTCTCTTAAACCTTCAGGCAATTTTTTGCTATCTAGCCGGACTTGCTGCTTGGCCGTTTTCTAGTCACATTTCTTTCCTCTGAAACGGTGCATTAGACTCACCTCCTGCCCCCCTTTCTTTTTCCTCAGTTTGTGGCCTTTTTTCAGGTTGATTTGGTGAGTTCTAAATATCCCGTTCTGTTTCCGGTGACTCGCTGCCGGTTTCTGCAGTTTCCATACTAACTCCGGCAACCTTCATCTTTTCAGGTTTCCGTTTTTGTTCTTTTCTCTTGCCTCCGTTTGCTCCAACCTCGTTTGTTTCAGGTACTTCCTCTTTCGTTTAGATTTTGTATTTGGTCCATTGTTAAGGTGTTTTTTTATGAGTTCAGAGTCCAAGTCCTCGTGTCGTACCCCTGACCAGTCTTCCTCAAACATAGCTTATAAGTCACCCACCCAGTCTTCTTCGTCATCCTCGATAAAGGTAGTATCTCCTTCCGTGTTTTCTTCGACAATGAGGACCAAACGGGCAAATCCCGAACCAATCTATGGTCGATCACCTACCTTTTCCCAGGTATATAGGCAAACCGATGGAAACTGGAAAATAGTTCTTCCTAGCGAGGCAAAGGAGTTGTTGCTCGCCGCTGGATATGACTTGGAGGGTCTTTTTGTGGTCGCGGATGAATCCTTTAGGGCCGAGGACCGGCCAATCGGATCTGACATGCATATCTGTAAGTCGAAGGACCAGGCTTATTTTGACCTATACCATATTTTTTTTCAGTGAAGTAGCGGCATTGAAGATGATGAACAAAAATAAAGAATTGGCGAAGAAGAAAAGGAAGGTCGCCATTGACTCAACCTCGACACCCGAGGTTGAAGACTGTACGAGTAAGACGAGCAAAAAGGCTCGTCTCGATAAAACCAAAGTGGGTGATGGGCCTAGCGAGGAGGGTGGCAAGCCTAGTGGCAGGTTGCTAAAGGGTTGGAGGAATCGCGTGTGTCCCGAGGATGTCGCGTCGTGGGATACTCAATTCAACCACAGCCCAAAAGATTTTTGGGGATATGCACCCGAACTGAGCTTATCTCTGCTCGAACTGAGACGTCTTCGGAGTGGGGTTGGATTCTATACAACTTTTTTCGAGGTAGGACTTCGTCTGCCCTTGGATCCCTTCGTCTGTGAGCTTCTTGACGAAGCCGGGGCTCATCCATTAGATCTTTCTCTTAATCTGGTGACATATTTGATTAGTTTTGCTGCATGTCTGCGGGTGCTCGGCTTCGAGCCCACTCTTCCTTTGTTCAAGACCTACTTCAACGTCAACATGTCTCTCAGACGCTTACAGTGCAAGCATCACAACAATGGGATCAACCTGTTCGCTCGACCTCCGGGTAAAACGGGTCACTGGGCCGACAAAGCGTTAATCGTAGAAAGTCAACGAGGATGGAATTTCCCTATCACCTACGACTCGGTAGAATTGGTGAAGTCTCTATCCCCCGCCCCGGCCTTGACTGAGTACGAAGAAAAGGTGAAGACGACGGTAGAGGACTATTTGGGAGTTCATGGGGAGAATCCTCTTGCGTTTTCTTGGAGCTCGGTTTCTGGGGCCGAGAAATTGTTGAGCCTGGTCGGTATGTCGACCAAAGATATTCAAGGTGCTCGTCCTCGATGTACAATGCCTGAGATTGATACCTACCCGGGGTGGCTGGTGCACAAAAGACCTCTGTTGGTCCACAATAATGCTCAAATAGGTTAGAGGGGGGGGTGAATAGCCTATTATGCCAATTTAAAAAACTTTTCTTTTAGATATTCATAAAGCATAGTTTAGTTGGCAAATACATATTATCAAGTTGGGTATGTCTGCTGGTAGAAACTATCGGTAGACTTTCCCAAGGCAGAAGTAGCAACTCTGCCGATAATCATTTTATTCAAATCAAAAGCCTTGTAAAAGATTTGTGCAGCGGACAGTAAAGAGGCTATGATTTGTAGAAGTCATAAGTGGTTGTACACGAATATATGTTCAGAACAACAGCACACTTATTTCTTCTTTCAAATGCAGGTTTAGGAGATCAAGTAGAGAGTGGTTTTTCTAAAGATAAATCATTTATAAAAACTTCATAGATATTTAAGGACTGGAAGATAAGACATTAGTAAGAACATATGAATTTATTCAAAGATAAATTACATATTACATCAGTCTAAATAATCTATGTACAGTTTCTGGTTTTCTCCTCCTAAGTCACAATCCTTGCTTAATTATCCATTCAAGGATTTGTTTAAGCTTGCAAAGGACAATAGGAGATGAGAACGAGAAACTGTTATGAGAAGATGATTATATGGTCGTTCAGATATAAAAATATCTGAACGGTGTGAGTGCATAAGCACTCATCCTCCCAAGATGATTGATAATTGCACAATCAACAACATTTGTATAGGAATACAAATCTGAAGATATGAATGCAATATCTACAGACAGCTCTTCATTTTCCTCAGACATTGTACATCATCACTCTTCAGATCTTGATCTCTGCCTTTTGAAATTTCTGACCAATCTTCTCTCGTATCCAGGCTTTTCTTCCTTGCAATCCACTTGAAGGTGTTTTGCAGGGAGCTGGATGAGTACACTGCAATCTGTTGTAGAAATCAGAGATACGTTGGTGAAGACGATCTCTTGGGTGATTTCCTTTTCAATGAAGTTCTTGAGTAGATTGAGTAACTCGTTGCTCACTGTGATGCTCTATCACCGTAGTGCATACACATATGATTTTCTTATCTTCTCTATTTTCTTCAAGCGTGAGAGCTGGTCTTTATATAGGCGAGAATCAATATGATCGTTGAAGGATGAGTGCACGAAGATTTCTATCCGTTGGAGACATAGTGGTTGAAGACTATCAGATATAGATCTTTGTCCATAAGATCTCTGACTTGTTTGGGCGGCGATTTCGTCCTGTAGATCTTGGAACTCGTTGTTTGTCGACCGATTGATAGGTGCTGAAGAGTAGGTCGGACATTTGTTGCCTTTGTCGGTGGTGCGTCAATAAAGTAATTTGTTTTTTGACTTTAACAGACTACTTGAGTGAGAGAAAGTCTTGTAGCTTTAAGTATGTCAGGCTTTATGAGGCACAAACACATTTATCTTGATTTGATCGGCTAGTCGACTTTTCCCTGTAGCACGTTAAGATTTTGAAGTCTGCCGTTGGAGAGCTTTGTACCAGTGGAAGCAAGTCTTCCGATGAAGGGGAGTTGATGTCTGCCGGTACGAGTCTTTTGAACTTGTGGCATGTCTACCGTTGAAGGCTTTGGACATTGCTGCAAGTCTTCCGGTGCTACGTGCAATCTGAAAGGCTGTCTGCTTTTGATCATCTTATAGGAGGTAGGACTTGATCAGGTTACACCTAATCTAAGACCTATGTGAAATCACACAAGTTGCCATACTAACCGGTACGCAGACCTTTTAGCCACTTGTGATGATTAACTTGTAATGGGGGCAAACAAATCAAATATATGGAATATGCAAGGTGATAAATAAATTATCAAGAAACATATTCCAATAATCAACAACCTCGCATTTATGAAGAATTATCCATCTTGTCGGCATTTGAGAACCGAAGAGCCTTGTCCCGATCATCGTGAATATCTTTTCCTTTCTTGTTTGTTTACTTGTTGCTTCATTGTGATTTGTTTTGACTTAAATCATTTCGGTTTTTCAACGATGAGGAATCTTGATGCTCGGATGAACCAGACCAAGAGCCGAAAGAATCTGAGTGTGGGTCGTCGTGCAGTTCTGGAGACCGCCGCTACGGATATCACTAAGGGCTATAGTCTGCCGACCCAGCCTCTGACCGAAGGTGTGGTTGCCCCGGTTGTTAAGGTTGTGAAAGTGGTTCCAACCTCCTCCCGTGCAACTGGATCTGGGAAGGCTTCCCAAGTGATGATTTCGTCGACCCAGACCCCGGCTGCTGTGCCTGCCAAGTCTCCGGCGATCACCTTTATTCCGGCCATTGATCCTCCTTCTCGCAAGAGCCTCTTAAACAAACGGAAAAGGAAAGTGTTCGAGCTTATTGATGAAGACGATGATGATGACGTTGAGGATGCTGATCAACCTTCCTCTACCAGTAAGGGCAAGACTGTGGCCGAGACCGCCTCTCCTGCCTACGAGGAGGTCGGGTTGCCTTGGCTCGAGGATGATTTTGTCCTGCCGACCACCCAAGAGGCAGCCAAGGATCTGGCTAATGCCATTGCCGATGTTCCTCCTCTCGGCAACTATGATTTCACTTCCCGCGATGACATGACCACCATGCTCGGTCAGGGGGTAGCTTCAAGGGCTACTCCGAATGACTTGGTCGGGGTTATGAATTCTCTCAGCTCTGCCCAACTTTTAGGTCGCTTCGGGCTGATAACCGGCGAGGTGAGCTTTTAGTTGCATTTTCTGTGTTTGGTTTCTTTTTGTGCTTTTTGCTTTAACTTGATAGTTAACTATTTTGTATGATTGTAGGCTTGCGTTGTAGTAAAGTCTCTGTCTACCCGCCTCGGCCGTGTTGTGACTAGCGAGAAGAAACTTCGTCGGGAAGCTCGTTTGGGCCAGGAGGAGAGAGATGTCTTGAAAGCTAAGGTTGAGTCCCTGGAAGGTGATCGTGACCAAAAGGCTGCTAATTTGGATGAAATGTTGAATCTTCTCGAGGAGGTGAAGGGCCAACGGAACGGACTGTCCGATCAAGTCGATAGTTTACAACCAAAGGCTATTAGAGCCGAGCAGCGAGCTGCCGAGGTCGAGCAAGAGAGGGATGCGATGCGAAGTGAGCGAGATGCAGCTCTAACTCAAGTTGCGGGTTTCGAAGAGCGGTTGAGGGAGGCCAGGCTGTCCGCCATTGAGCAATATAAAGAGAGCGACAAGTTCACGAACGAGCTTGTGCCGTACTTATGCATGCATGCACGCGCCATTCGCTGTGCTGCTGCTTATGGGGTGCCCATGGGGGAGCTCGTCGACTGGGGCCTTGAACCATTTTCAGGTCCTTTTGCTCGGTTGGGGCATGGGATGGTCCCTTACCAGGACGAAGAGCTCAAGCTCGTTCACGAGCAGGATTGTGATGAAGGCCTGACCGAGTGGGTTCCTCCAGCACCTTGGGATCTCAACGTGGTATCTTTGGTGGAGGCAACGAAGAGGAATGAAGAGGTTCCTTTTAATCCAGAACTGAGGATGCGGGACTTCTTCGGTGAGCAATCCAACAGAGAGCAACTCGCCGACGACATCGAGGTTGTCGAGAACCGAGCTCTCCCCTCAGGAAATCCCAACCCCCAAGCTCCCCTCTAGGTGCTTTATTAATACTCACTGCGCTGCGACGAGAGTTTTTTGCACATGTGTGCTCGTGGTTTAAACAATCTTTCCTTGTTGTAATTGATATGTGCCTTAACATTTTTGTACTTGCATCAATTTTACTTGCTTTTGTCGTTAGTCACATTGCAATGTGTCCGCCTTACTTGTGTTTATTTGTAGGAATGATAGTCTACCTCGTATACCGATGATAGTTTGCTAACCCTTTTCGTTCTATTGAAATTGAAATGAGCATACTTAGCTCTTGTAAATTGTGACCTTCCTCGCATACCAAGGACATGTCTTTTAGTCCTCTTCTCTTTTTTGAGGTTGAGGTGAGCATGTTTGCTCTTGTAAGTTGTAACCTTCCTCGTGTACCGAGGATGGGTCTTTTGATCCTCTCCTTTTTTTCGAGGTTGAGGTGAGCATGTCTTGCTTTTGTACGTTGTAACCTTCCTCGCATACCGATAATAGGTCATAGCCAAAAATTTGAAATAATAAAACCTTTCCTTTTGATCTCCATAAAAAATTTACAACGAAAGTCACATCACTGATAGTACATTTTTAGGTGGTCGGCATGCCAAGGGTTCCTTAATGGCGTGCCGTCTGGTTCTGCTAGTCGGTAGGTTCCTTCTCGGATGATGCTGGTAACTTTGAATGGTCCTTCCCAGTTTGGGGATAGTTTGTTTCTTCCAAGTTTTTTGCCCGTTGCTTCTATCTTCCGCAGAACCCAATCTCCCACAGAGAAACTTCTTGGCCTGACCCTTTTATCGTGATTGATTTTCATGAGTTTCTTGTAATTGATCATCCGGAGACGAGCTTCAATTCGTTTCTCTTCAATGTTGTCGAGGTCAAGCAATCTTGATAGCTCATTGTGGTTTTGGTCGAAAAAAGTAACTCGAGCTGTGGGGAGGGCCAGCTCGACTGGTGCCATGGCCTCCGATCCGTAAGTAAGTGCAAAAGGAGTCTCGCCTGTGGAACCGTGGACTGAGGTTCTGATTCCCCACAAAACGATCGGCAGTTGCTCGAGCCAGTTCCCTTTCCTTTCATCCATGTCCCTTTTCAATGCATGCAGTATTTTCTTATTCCCCGCTTCTGCTTGACCGTTACCCTGAGGGTGAGCTACTGAGGACATTCTGTGCTTCACATTTAATCTTTCGCAATTTTCCGTGAACTTCTTTGAGAATTGAGTGCCGTGAACATCTGGATTTGAAAAAAAGCATTACTTAATATGACACACACATTTTCACTACAAACCCTACAATTTTCGAAAAGATTAGTCTTACTTCTTCACTCAACATTACCTAAATTATGGCTACAAGAAATAGTTCATGAATCAATCAACATGCTGAAACAATCGAACAAAAAACAATGTTCGATCAAGATCCTGGAGGTAGTATAAAACAGAAAAACACAGTTGAAGATGCTACAGGTACCCTAATACCTAAAAATGTATTAACATTTTTATGATTATTTTATATTACGATTGTTTTATATTATAATTGTTTTTATGATTGCTTTATTAACTTCCTTATAAATTGTTTTATATTATGATTGTTTTTATGTCTAATATAGGAAGTAACAAGTTTCAATTTTCAAATGTAAGAAGAAAGTTGAAAAAGGTATTTATTTATTTAATTATTTTATGTGCAGATACAACCAAAAAGGTCTGTAAATATAGATGTAGTATTCAACTACTAAAAAAACAATTGAAAACAATTGCCTTTACCAAGAAACAGTTAACTGCATTACAGCAAAACACTATTCTGGTATTTGAGTTGAGGAGATGAGAAATGATAATGTTGAAGTCAACAAATATAAGAAAGATGATGAAGCGATCGACCAGATTATAAAATCCTTTGTGAAAGGAAAGAAAGTTTTCAAATTTGGTAAGAATAAGGTTCAGCTGAAGCCAATTGACGCAAAGTTGGTTTTTTGGAATAAAGGATGGTGATAAAGAAATCAATATTCGTAACCCTAAATTCCAACAAAATGATTTTATAAAGATGTGTTTCCCAGATAGACTCTCAACTGTTGCTGCAAACATATGACTGAGTCCAACGTTGATACTTACCAAACTGCAGACACTGGTAAAAAGCAACAAAAAAAAAAGATGTGAACTGTGTTGTGTGCTTGACAACTCTACTTGTTCTTGCAACATTGTTGGTACCAACAACTTCCTCTTATATATCATGAAAATATGTTAGTATAGTTTCTGATGGAAATATGCTAGCATACAACTGTTCGAAGCACATAGTCGATGTTTTGCTGGACAACTTGAAAAACCTAAAAGAAGACTATCCTAATAGATGTGTTCTTCTATTAGCAGTAAGTTTTAAACTTTTCCAAATATGTTTATAGATGTGTAATTGTTAATTGTAATTTATTAATATAATTCTTTTAATTTTTTTTTGTAATATCTGCTGTGTGAAAAATGTAACATTTTGAAAGTTTCTGGAGACAAAAGCTTCCCAAGATTTGAAAAATTGGACTTATCAAAATGGTTTAAATCTCAATTTGATCACTCTACTTTCGGGAAACATTCATTAAGCTCACTCTACTTTTTTTTTCCTCAATTTAATCATTCTACTTTGATATAATTATCAAGTTAATCACTCCATCCAATTTTTTTGTTGAAAACTTTAAAAAAATTTCTGAAAATCTAAAAATACCCTTACTAATATTTTTAATATAATTTTCAATTTTCAAATTCAATCTCTCTTCTCAAATTGCTCCGTCCTCTTCTCTCACCTCTCTCACTGTGACAGAAACAAAGCCCCAAACAGTGCCGACCTTATCTCCCACCAATCCCTCCTACTTTCCTCATCTCAGTTATGGCCGACATCCCCCAAATCGCCTATCTTTTTTTTCTCCCTCTCTTTATCTCAAGTGCCGCCATCTTCATAGCCGCCCTCGCCCTATTACAGACCCAGCGATTCCGGCCCCTAGCAATCCCAGATCCGGCGAATCATCTCCTTTCCAGCCATGCTCTCCAAACCTAGCCGCCAAACCCGGTGAAGCCCCTTCATCTTCTCCGACGATTCTCCATGGCCGCCATCCGTCTCCTCCTGTTTCTTTTCCAGTCAGGTCTCGCCCATCACCACAATCCTCTCTCCTCTGACCAAATCGCTCCTGAACAGACCTACTCGCCATAGCCGCCATCTTCATAGCCGCCCTCGCCCTGTTACAGACCCATCGATTCCGGCCTCAAGCAATCCCAGATCCGACGACTCATCTCCTTTCCAGCCGCCAAACTCGGCGAAGCCCCTTCATCTTCTCCGGCGATTCTCCATGGCCGTCATCCGTCTCCTGTTTCTTTTCCAGTCAGGTCTCGCCCATCACCACAATCCTCTCTCCTTCGTCCAAATCGCTCCCCGAAGCACTCCACTCACCATAGCCCGCCTCGCCCTACAAACCCAGCGATTCGGCCCCAAGCGAATCATCTCCTTTCCAGCCGCGCTCTCCAAACCCAGCCGCCAAACCTGACGAAGCCCCTTCATCTTCTCCGGCGAATCATCTCCCGATCTGGACTAACATCCTACAAACAATCTTGAAGCCGGGGAGGATATTTGGTTCAACTTACTAACAATCTTGAGCGACATGTTCCAGTGTCTCGGAAGCATATAGGTCCCAGTACTTTTGGATCATTTGACTTTTGGAGAGAGATAGTGTGTATGCGTGTGTGAGGAGAAAGATTGAGCAGTAAACAAATGAGATTGAGAATTGGTTCACATTTTTATTAAGGGGCATTTTGGTCTTTTTAAAGATTTCCATCCAACATAACGGGCAGAAATAACTCGAGTAACCTTATTGAATGTCGAAGCCAAGTAGAGTGATCAAATTGAGGAAAAAAATTGTATAGTGAGCTTAATGACTTTTGGCCAAAAGTAGAGTGAGCAAATTGAGATTTAAACCTATCAAAATTGTATCCCATAGTCAAGGATATATATATTTTTTATCCAGTTTGAAACAAAAGCTCAGTTGGTACAATTTGAAAACATATTACATAACAAAATAATACATGCTTTCATTACTCAATATTTTTTGGCATAAATTTTATTAGGACCTATATCCCACAGATATTGAAACTGAAAAACATTGGAATGTTGAAGAGGAACACATTGAAGAACACCCCGAAGAAGGAGGAGAGCCAGAACAAAAAGAAGAAGGGACAGAAGAGGAACAAGATGAAGAAGAAGAAGTTGAAGAAGAACACATTGAGGAACACCCCGAAGAAGGAGGACATCCAAAACAAAAAGAAGAAGGGCTAGAAGAGAAAACACAGGGGGGGGGCTGCCTTTAATCCTTGCAGCAATGGAAAAATTTAACAAATCTAAAGGAACAGAAGACAAAAAAAGAAAAAAAGATACAAAATAAGAGCAAAAAAAGGAGGCTCGGAAAGAAGGAACCTAAAAAAAAGAAACCAAATAAAGAAAAAAAAAGGAGGCTTAGAAAGAAGGAACCTCAAAAAGGAAGAGCGAAAAAGATCAAAGTAAAGAAAAGAAAGGAAGCAGAAGATCGAAAAAGAGCCTTTAATCCTTGCAGTAATGGAAAAAATTAACAAACCTGATCAAGGAACAGAAGAGAAAAAAAGAAACAAAATGAGAACAAAAAAAGGAGGCTCAGAAAGAAGGAACCTCAAAAAAAGGAACCAAATGAAGAAAAGAAGGAGACTCAGAAAGAAGGAACCTCAAAAAAGAAGACCGAAAGAGATCAAAGTGAAGAAATGAAGGGTAAGAAGAAACATAAGATTCAAAAAGAGATTCAAAAAGGTACAAGAAGGTCTGGAAGGATAATGACAGTTTCATATAAATATAATTGTAAGAAAAGTGATGAAGTGCTTATTGAGATAGACTGATGGAGACAATATTGACACGACTGATTAAAAAACATGTTGTAATCTGGCAATTTGGGAAAAGTGTTTGTGATGTAAACATTATGATGGTTTATTGGGTACTTTTGATATTGTCCTGCTCATTTGTCCTTGGTAATTTAAAACAATTTGTAATATAAAACACAGTTTGATGGTCTTTTGTAAAAACAGATTGATGGTCTTATGTAATTTGGGCATTTGTTACATTATACCAATGTTATAAGTTGTTCCTATCCTTACTGCTAAAATTTGGCATTTCTGTGTTACTCTATGCCAATAAAAAATTTGACAGAAAAAATGCTCAAAGTTTTATGCCATCGGTTTCTGTTTTCCATCTTTTTTTACAGAAAAAAAATACTCTCAATTTTCTGCTGCCAAAGCCAGACATCAAGACTATTTGTACAATTTTTCCAAGCCAAAAAACCACATCCAGTTTCTGCTGCCAAGGTAGGCATTAGAACTGTTAACACAGTTTTTTCAAGCAAGAAAACCCCCATCTAGTTTCTGCTGCCAATGTTAGGCATCAGAAACTGTTAACACATTTTTTTCAAGACAAAAAAAAAATCCAATAATACTAATGTCAATGCTAGGCATCAGAACTGTTAACACAGTTTTTTCAAGACCAAAAAACGCCATCCAATTTCTGCTGCCAAAGTCAGGCATCAGAACTGCTTTCACAGTTTTTTCAAGACAAAAAATAAACTCAATATAACCAAAAGTCAAAATAAGCATCAATTCCAATAATCAACCTAATCAATTCTTCACTTCATCAACTAAAAAATGTTCAACATTAGTCCTAGAGTTGTTATTACAATATTTATTATATCTACTACATTTATGTTTCTTTGTACTACTCTGAATTTCACCTTTTGACGTAATTCACTTCTTCTTAGGCCGTCCAGTCAATTTCTTCATTATTGGGGGTAAGATTACTGAACCTTCTGATGATTTCTGAATCTCATACTTATAAGTTGTTGGAATTGGCATCAGGCTTCCTTCGTAGTACTTTACATAATAACTATTAAAAAGTAATTATCAATTGTGTCTTCAACTACTTTCTGTGCTCTGACAATAACAACAACAGTATGACAACATGAGAAGCCTTAAATCTGTCATTGATAGCAAGAACATGTTCAACAATCCAAATCAACTCGCACACTAGGATTGGACACAACCTCGCAAATAAAGTTATTAGCTTTCATAACCTGCCATGACACACCAACTTTCGAATTCTTTATCCACTTTTTATCGATCTTAGCACAAAGAAATATGTTCTATTTCAAACCATTATTCAGCCTTTCGACAAACCATACCATAAGCTTTTTTCTTATGCAGTCCACCATATGAGTGTTAGAAAGTCCTCGAGCATCAAGAATCCAATTGTTGTACGACTCTGCATCATTTGATATAAGTTCAACATAATGTTTATCAGAAGAATATGCAGTAGCCCAATTCTGAAAAGGAAGGTCAAGCAAAAAATCTAAGGCAATCTGTCTACCATCTCCTTTAAATACCTCAAGTTTCTTCTCAAACAATTCAATTGTAACTCTTTTACTATGACAATCAAACAATGCATGATATGTACACAACCAATCCATGCCAAGTATCACATCGAAATCACGAAGTGGCAACACCACCAAATCCGCATGCAAAACATGTTCATCCACAAGTATATCGCATGTTTTATAAACATCCGAAGCCAATAAACATTCCCCAAGCGGGGTAGAAACTTCAAGCACGTAAGGCAAAGACTGAGGCATAACACACAATTTGTCAACAAAATGCGATGCAACATACAAATGCAATGATCCCCGCATAAGCACATTCTTTAAATTTTAAACAAATATTCTTGCGAAAGCTAGAACGCTTGTCAGCACACATATCTTTCAGATTAAGACAAAGATGAACCAAACAAAAAAAAATGCTTCGAACTACCAAAACCATCTGGAATTGCTTGCACCAACCCAACATTCCGATCTGATACAATAAGCACATCACAACCATTAACTGCTTCTTTTACTTTTGAAAGAAACCATGCCAATTATCATAATTTTCAGAACTTACAACAACACAGGCAAATGGAAATAGTCATATATAAAAAAAATATTCCAATTAGTAAAATAACAACTTTGCCATCCAAACACATAGAAAACACAAACAATTAAAAGTGCCATGTACAACTTACCTTGATTATTGTCTTTCATCGTGGCAGACAAGAGAGTCGATTTACATCGATATTTCATAAATGTCCCATCTACAAACAATATAAGCCGACAATAATTAAAACCATCCAAGCATGCACGAAAACATATGAATAACCGGGTGAAACATTTGAAATGGAATCTGATTCAATAAACGCCAAACTACCCGGATTACTCTTCTCCAAAGCTTCAACATACCACTGCAACTCATCAAACGATTCATCATAACTACCAAATACCTTATTACGAGCAACCTCAACACTTCTACATGCTGTCATATATGATATCTCAACCCCATAATGGATCCTAATATACTCAATTACATCATTCATAGAATAATTTGGCTGACTCTGAACATTATCACAAATCAAATCTCCAATTACATTATACCCCATCCTTTTTGATTTCTTAACTCCATCAATAAAAGAAACTTTGCAACTGTGTGTAAGGTTGCACTTCTTTATAATTATAGAATTATCAACACTAGAAACAACATACTTGATGAACCAATCACAGTTATCACAGAATTTATCACTACAAACAACAGTAGCCCTCTTACTCTCAGTCTTAGCAAAAAGATATTCAAATCCAAGTTTCATAGAATATTTCATAAGCTCAGTATGAAACTCCCTCATTTAAATATTTGTCCAGATCCAGTAATAATCTCTTTCCAACCAACTGATAACAAATTATTGTGAGATGGAACATGAAAAAAATCATATCCAGGATAGCTTTTATTATCAATTTCAACACAACCAACATCAACAGATTTAATATTATGAGAAGAAGAAGCATCCAAACTATTTGTCCCCAAATTATCCTCTACACCATCAACAGTTGAACCCAAAATATCAATAACATCTACTGAAATAACATAAATGCTTAGAATTTTACTCAACACCAACATATTCAAAAAAAATATTCATCATTTGATAAAATACAATTCAAATGAGGTCTATCAGAATATCTCAATTTCAAACTTTCAAAATAAACAGAATATTTACTTGTAATTGATAACAACAAATCAGAAAACTCAAAGTCATCTGTAACCTTTTTCACAATTGTCTCTCCCCTAAATTTCATATCTGTAAGACTGGACTCTATAAACTAAAATTTTAAACACAAAGATACCTACCTGTAAACCAAGGATGGTAGGACTTGTATGAAGGTCACGCGAATTAAATATGTCGCCAAATATTGCTGACGACAATGAAACTGTAATCGGACTCTTAGGTCTCCAATGAAAACTAAGAGAGGACGACGTTGCTGCCTGTTGGTTTGAGGAGTGTGACAATCGGCGGAAGAAGACGTTCCCTTGCTGGGGGTGGATTAGACAAAGGTGGTGGTGGTGGGAGTGGTGGTGGAGGTGGAAGCTACTGCCTCTGAGGTCATGCTCTGTAATTAGAATGAAATATTCATCTCTCACTCATCAAATACGACATTAAGAGCAGTAACGTATTTTCACCCTAAAATTATACCTGAAAAATATGTTCAAAAAATAGCTGGATTAATTTGAAAACATGTTTTAAAAGATGTACCGATTAGTAATTTGTTCAAAAAAATTTAACGTAAGGCCCAATTATTGAGCAATGAGGACCAAAACCGAGGAACCGTATAAAAGAACATTTGGGTAGTTGGCCAAAAACAAAACAAAGAACTCCCATAAATTACATTATATTAATAAGGATTATTAACTTTTGTATTGAAAGTTTAATTTTGTAAATGTTTTATAGGAGTTTTTGGTATGTTTCCATAAAAGTAGTCCGGAATAGGGAAAAGTCAAATAGATGACATCAATCCATAGAAGATTCTGGCCATTGGAATTTAGTTATTACAGGGATAAACTTGTTGACCAAAATCAAATCGTGTAGATATAAAAAGGTTAACATCTTTATCTTTAGATTATGTAAACAAAGTTGGAGGCAAACCAAGAGGCTAAGCACCCAGTTTTGTGTTTTCTCCCATCAGTTATAAGTCAAAAATAAATAAATAGTAATAATACCACCCCAAGTCCCAACCCCAATCCATTGTAAATTGTAACCCATGCATATCTGTGGGCTGATAAATCTTCAACTTGCGAGTTGCGACCCACTTTCAATTCAAATGTACGGTGTATTTGTATGTATATAACTTTATATATATATATATATATTGCTACTGCAAAAAGTTATGCACAAATTTGAGCAATCATAGAAACATAGCAAATTAATATCCTCAAATGGGGCGTTGGGTGAAACCAGAGGTGAGTCGTTTTTCTATAATTCTTGCATTTTTTCCTTTGCCAACAAACGGCTACAGCCTACACTCTCATCTCTTAACTTTCTATTTGGTTTCATGAGTTAATTCTCACGTTTCACACTTTTGTTCTACACCTCTTTTTTGTTGCCTGCTACACTTGAATTGGGTTACCCAAATCGGCAAGTCCAAGGACCTTCTAACTCCATAAATTGGAGAAACCAACCCAAGGTCCCAAACTTGGCCCCGGGGGCCGATCTTAACTCTAATGGAGGGAGGCTAGGCTTCAGCCCATGTTAGAATTTTGCAAATTAAAAAACTTAGCTCACGTGATATCAAAATCATCAATTAGGAAAGAGGCAGGCATTTGGTAATATTTCTAATGTATTGAAGTTGATTTTCAGTACAAAAATTATTTTTATTAATGAAAATGTTATAGCGGTATTTGTCCGCAAAATCTTAATCAAAATTAGTATTCAAAGAAGTAGAATTGCTTTTGAAGTGCAAAATAATAAGCTCCATATAATATGGAAATGACAGGTATACCCTTTAATGGCGGCTATGACATTCGTGAGTGGAATGTGCATTTTCCAGCTTACAAGGAACGTGCTCCTAAACCCTGATGTCAGGTACAAACATTTTTTGTTGTTGTAATTTTATAAGTAGATATAATAATATGTAGCTAGCAAGAAATTACTAATTAGAATGAAAATTGGTGACATGCAGAATCAATAAAGACCGCCGTACAACAGCCGTGCTTGATAACCTTGATGAAGGTGAGAAGTACAGGCAACATAGCCTCCGTAAATATCTGCGAACGCGTCCACCCGAGATCATGCATAAAATCAACAAATTCTTCTCGGACACCGATTGAGATTTGACGTATAATTAAGCATGAAGGAAACTTGAAATTTTATTTTGTTGACCATCATGTAATCTATCAATTGTTACTATTTGAATGTGGTAATGAGAGTAGTGGTTGTTTTAAATTTCAATGATACAAATAAGAGGATCCTATTCCTAGTTTGTTTTTTACACAAGCGAATTATGAGCTAAGAAACGAGGGCAAGTTTGGAATGGTACGACAATATTTAAGTAAAAAGACGGACCAAAAAAAGGTTGAAATTGGATTCAAGCCGTACATAATTCATAAGAGACATCCAAAAGAACCAAACAAACCCAATATTAGATTGTCGGTCGGGTCGGGTCATGGACCGACTAAGTAGATGTACGATTAAGTCAATCAGGGATTACACGCCAGCTATACAACAGTCTCATTCACATTTGCCAACCAGTATGGGTGTCTATTAAAGTACCCATTTACCCAATCCATTGATTTGATATCTCCAATGAAAGGGTCACACTGAAAAATTTATTTTTCTCAGATGTGAAATCTAACCAAGTCATTCCGTTATCAAATTCAACTAAAGTATTTAAGTCTTACTTAATCCATTGATTGATCTTTGTTTTGTTTTTTGTTTAATTTTATTTTGGATTAATATAATGTTTGGTTGCTGAACATGTCGAAAAACAATGTTTTGATCCCCAGATAAAAAAACAATAGAAGTTAGTCCCTGGACATGTCTTTTTGAACCAATTTGCCCCCTCCCACCGTTAGCGTTAGTTTTGCCGTTTGTTTTTATACAATATGACTAAATTACTCTTACTAAAAAGTTTCTTATAGCTGACTTTTTAAGAAGAGCAAAATAGAAAGGGTTAGTTGTCAATTTTTAAATTTAACCATCTTCAACCTTTTATGATCTTCCTTATGAAATGGACTCCACCGCCGTGGACTCTTTGTCAACGAGAAAAACCAACAACCCATCAGTACCACCCATATCAATAATGTTCCAATCCACAACCTTTACAACCTACCCAGTTGGTAATTTGTTATTAACGCCAGATAAAAATAGACAATCCACAACCTTATGGTAATTTGATCACTTTTAGGAGACAAACTCATCTATACTGACGGTTAAATTTCTGGGCAAACAAAACAAATTACCACATGAGAACACTAGTATAAAAGTATATAGAAGACCAAGCTTCCATAATTTTTAACGCCGAGACTTGGGATGGCGGGAAGAAGTAGGTGGCTATAAAGAAAGACCTCGAATTTGGAGCTTGAGAGAGTGAGAGAGAGATGGCGTTCCAACTAAAATAGGGAGAGAAATCGGAGTGGCGACTGTGATGGCGAATCGAGAGCCGGAGCTTAGTACGCCCATAAAAAATCACGACAATAATCTTGGATGAATCCTATGATTGAAATTTGGAATCCTTTTTAATGGGGGAACTGAAACCGGAGTATATTCCATTTTCACGCTTTTCCGACATCGGCGAGAGAAGTAAACAGACGTGGGAGTTGTCGTCTGCAAGGAGATGGCGTCCAATGTCATCTTACCTTGAAAAAGAACTCGACAAGCAATTCAAGCTCTTTAGATTATGGAAAGGCGAATTTCGGAAGATAATTTGGAATCAATTCGAGCGAAATGCTTTGCGTTCGGTGCCGAAAAGGGTGAGCAAAGATATTGGATTAGTTTATACCACAAAACTATTTGTCATAGATTCATATATATATATATATATATATATATATATATATATATATATATATATATATGAATCTATAAAAATAAAAAAGAATTATGAAGAAGGGGTATTCTCGTTAATTAAAAAAACAGACGGTAAAACCAACGCTAACGGTGGGAGGGGGCAAACTGGTCCAAAAAGACATATCCAGGGACCAACCTCGATTGTTTTTTTATCCGGGGACCAAAACATTGCTTTTGGACATGTCAGGGACCAAATTATTATTTAATTCTTTTATTTTCTTATTTTTTGTCTATTAAAGAACCTAACCGATGTTTATGTTTTGACAAGCCTACTAGTCTACTACACTTAATGATTAAAATTAACACTAGTTTATTTCTAATTAAGTCAAAGTCACATTTTGGATTTACTTTTAAAAAAAAACACTTTTAGACTGAAATTGATTCATATTAGGCCTGTCAATTTGGACCCATTACCCAATAACCCACCCAATCCAACCCATTAATTACCCAACCCAATCCAACCCAATAATAAAATTAATTTAAATGGGTTACTCATCTTAACCCAATAAATTTTGCGGGTTAAGTTGGGTTTAACCCGCTAACTTATTAAACCAACGCAAAATGGAATGTAGCGTTGTACTCAAAACTCTCTCTTCACTCGGCCTATCTCTCCCCGATCTCCATCAACGCCACCCAGCTCAGTTCATCTTCCCCGTGCAGTGCACACACGAATCCAGGAATTTATGATGGCATGGTTGCAGGGCTTCATCGTTCTATGGCATCATCATCGTGTTTATGGATCTCTGTTATCGCTCTTTTCCACCAGATCCACAATGTCCACTCCTTCTACCTCCCTGGCGTCACTCTCGAAGACTTCGAGAAGCTCCATCTCTCTTCATAAAAGTAGCCGTTAGGGACTCTTTGAAAAAGATTACAGATGAATTTGATAAATGTTTTTTGAGAAAGAAAATGGAGGAAATTTTTCGAATTTTAGGTTTCGTATTATCTGATTTGTGCATTGTTAATCATTCGCCATTGATAGGATAACGAATTAAAGAGCTGGTGTTTGTCTTGGTGAGAGATTGGGGATGGAGGGTTTTGAGTTGGAGAGGTGTGGAGCTGATTTTTGTCGTGAGATACTGAGATCACAGGGAAGGAGAAAGAGGTGAGAGAATGTGAGGGGTAGGGACCGTGGGGGAGGGGTGGGCGGTACTGCAGGTGTATTGTTTTGTGTGTGTGAGAGAGAGATAGAATTATAGATAGAGAGAGAGAACTGTATACATATAGATAGTATATATATATATATATATATATATATGTATATATCGTGTTTATTATTTTTTGCTAGTATTATTGCCTTAAATATATATTTTTATTTTTGACATAAACATTTTCTACTTTGATTAAATTCTATGGACGACGTTATTTAATTGTTGGTATATTTTATTTATCCATAAAAAATAAAAAATTTAAAAAAATTTAAAAATTAAAAAAAAATCCATTTTAGACTGAAATTGATTCATATATAGAAGTTCATATTACATTTGATGTATAATATTTAAACCCATTATGGTTCATATCAAAGATTGGATTTTCAAGACTTTATATAGGTTGAAGATCCTTAATACTAATAGTAGCTATTATTCAAAATAAGGGAGCGAAAGTTAAATTAATTTATTGACGAATGTTAATTTTCTAAACGAAAATTTATGAGCGTGTTTGTATTTTGAAGTAATGCTATAATGAATTATTAAATAAATATTAAAAGTTCAAAATTGTTTAAAAAATAATTGGAATGAAAAAAATAACTATTCATAAACAAGGATTTTCTAACATGACATAACTTTTATGTTGTCTATTAAATATTGAATTGAAGCTTTTATATTTTTGTAATCTTATACTCTCTATGTTCCAAAATTATTGTTATTCTTTTTTTTTTCATTCGAATTTTATGTTTGTCTTGTTTGAAAGTTTTATTTTTAAGATAATATTTTTACCATTTTATCCTTACCTTTTCTTTTTATTTTAATTATGAACCACAAACATATTAATAATCAAGTCAATTATTTTATTATAATCTATGCACTGAGTCAATCATGACAATTATTTTCAAATTTTTAACAAACTTTAAACATAAGTTTATAGTTTTCTAGTTGATTCATTCTATAAGGATGAACTAAATTGAATAAGTGAGATTATTGTGATTGTCTATTTTCTGCAGGTATGATATTACGAGTTCGAGCTTGTGATATTCCTACGAGTTTTAGAGTCGTTGAACTTGAATAGTTAAGTTGGTGATGATCTGAAATGTCTATATTATTACTTAGAAAAAAAAAGGCAAATTTAAGGTAGAGTAGAGATCTAAGTAAATTTGATTTGATAAAACTAATACTAAAGCTTGTAAGAATACTACAAATTCAAGCTGGTAATATAAAGCTTTATTTTTATTTTTATTTTGTAAGCCTAGCATTTGCATTAACTTACACGTGAACCATTCAAAATGACAAAGGCATCTCCATTGGTAAAGTTTATAAAATACATAAGTAAATTTGATTGACGATACCAATACTAAAATTTGTAGAAGCTAGAACACATTTTAGTCGGTCGTTTTACAGAAAATTGTGAAAAATATTTTAAAGGTGTATGAGATGTCTTAAGAGTAGTACTCTCATAGACCGACGAAACAAAAGGGACTTATTAACTAAAATTAAATGGATAATAAAATCCATTGTCGTCTCAATCACAATAATCCCACCTATTATATATATTTCTCTATTCGCGTCCTTCCTATTTGTCACTAAAGTGTTAACTTAGTTTTCTCAACCAAAAACCAACAAAAGAAAAACCCACACACACGCTTATATATATCACCCTATTACCTATACAACGTGTTCGTATGCTCATAAAGATTAAAAGGAAATTAATCTTCGTCTTGATCTCAATATTAATTTAGTTAATCTTTTTTTTCCCGGAAGAGAAGGGAGGATATTTGGCATTAAAAACATCTCCAGTTTTATCAGCTCTTCATTTTCTTTCCATTTCCTTCATTAAATTATAAACCCTCCCTCTCCATCGGCCATCGCCCATATACCAATTCTTATATCTATACTCTTTAGCTTTAGCCTGTCCGTCGTACAGGGCTATAGCAAAGATGGGTTTGCAGGGGAACTCGCTTTTGGTCATGGTTTTGGCTTTGGTTTTGGTTTTGTGCAGAGTGGCCACTGCTTGCTCAGACGGAACATGCAAGGTCGCTCTCTCTCTCTCTCTCGATTTTATATGTATCTGAAAAATGAAAGTTTGATGTGAATGAATTCTATTATATATGTAGTTGATGAAGTATATATTTGCAAGTGTAGTTGCTGGATGATTGCTCATCGGACGGAAGATTGCGAAAGTGGACTTTATTGCTTTTCTTGTCCCCAAGGATTTTCAGGCTCCAAATGTGTTCGATCAACTGATACCAACCCATTCAAGCTCGTGGTCAGTCTTTCTAACTTTCTCTTATGAGTTATGAATTTATGATCAACACCCAAATGCCAAATGGGTAATTAGTTTATGATTACCGCTCGCACCGTGAAAAAAACCCAATCATGAGTTCTGTAATGGACAAGTTGTGATTTTGACGGTTGAGGAAGTTGTTAGCCTAAGTCATGGAATGGTGTTGTGACTTGTAACTCGTAACTTATGACTTTGTCTAATGATGTAATTGTGGTATTCAATTTGCCACGCATCACTTGTTTCCCAAATCTCACATTACTTGTACCTTTTTCACAATTTCTAGATTGGCCCACCTTACTTCTAAATTATTCTCTTTGGCCACCAAATTATACTCCGTAATTCATTATTTTTTAACTTCGGTTAATTATTGCTGTTGAATAGGTTTGAAATACTCATTTTTGCGCCTTTAGTAAATTGATTCTTGTGAACAACTATGACAAAAAATAGATCATTTAGGTCACCCTACTTTTTAAAATATTTGAAAATGACACTATTTTTTCAAAATATTCATATTGAACAACATCAATTTTATTCAAAAAAGGAGAACTAAAAGTTAAATATATGATTGGTATTTCTTAATTTTACCACAAATAGTTTGAACGATCATCTTGTGTAAGTTGGTATTATCCCAAGGAAGCCTATCTATATAATAGTTGTTATTTCATCATTTTGAAAACTGTCTATTATCAAATACAAATCATGTGTTTAACTTTTTGTTCCTTCTTTTAAAAAATAAAATAAAATGAATATTGTTTGATACTAATATTTTGAAAAAGTAGGATGAACTATGCAATTATTTTGAAAAAGTAGGGTGGCCCAAAAGATTATTTTTGTTATAGTTCTTCACATCAATTAGTTTACTAATGGTGGTGTATAACGCTTATCTCCTTATTAATTAGTAGATAACCAAGTTTTTTTTAAATTATGATCATCACCAATCACATTAATCACAAACACTTAGCTATTAGGAGCGTCAATGTTGTCCATCAACGTTAAGTGTTAGTATACACATTTGTATTCCTCATATATAGACTACAAGCCTTTTGAATGCTCCCATTATTTCAAAAAAAAAATTGTTTAAATTCTATATCAATTTAGGCAATGTTCTAAAAATCTGCCTAAGTGCCTATAAAGCAATCGAATCAGCCAATAAATCACCTAGGTGGGAAATGGGTGCCACTTAGGTGCCAGGGTCGGCCTGAGCATGCAGAGTGGTGAGGCGAGTGGTGACTGCTCAGACCCCAAATTTAGGTGTTCATAATACATATATTATATATATAACTTGAAATTTTTTGTACATTCTAATATGATTTTTTGACATTTTTTTTTACTTTTGGAGGAGAAATATGAGCGCCTATTTTTATCATTAAGAAAATAAAATGACTCAAATATTAAACTTAACCTTTTAGGTCTATGATAAAAAGAAAAAAAGTTTTAGAAAAAAGAAAAATATATGTGAAGAGTTCTAGAAAGTAGAAATTATTCGGTTTCCTTTCACCATAATTCTCTCTCATTATTAAATTGGAATTCTAACGACTAATATTTCTTTCTTTCTTTCTTTAGTTTTTTATTTCTCTGTTTGAGTTTGCTTATTTGATCTCTGTAATTACAATAGGAATAAAAGTTAAAAATAAAAAAATGATATTCTTGATTTCACAATTTGTCAACAAAGGATATGTTGAAAAACTTGATTTTAAAGATTTTATTGATGATTTAACTTCTCAAAATGTTAGAAGGTCTAGATTTTTTCAGTGATTATTTGTTACTTATTTTGTGTTTTTTGGATTCACTAGTGTTGTACTTATTGAAAATTAAAATTTAGATTGATGAAAAATAGAGTTTACATTGGAGTTTGACTATGGACATTTTTATTTTTATGCAAATATGTATCTTAATTTCATGAGAGAGAGTTGATGGAAGAACTATTTCTTAGATGTTTGGAACTTGAAAATTTAATAGAACTCTAACTTTTGGCTAAGTACTTTATGATTAATTGTCTAGATTTGATATATATTTTGTATGAACTTGATGATGAAATAACTATATTCTAGCTTAATAGTTATACACACACACATTTTTAAATTTATCTTCCTTTTTATTAGGTGCCTCATTTTTTCTTGTTTGCCCTGGCTCCTAAAAAGTCTTGTGCAGCCCCGCTCAACGTTCCGCCGCTGATATTATTTATTATTTATTTTTAAATGCTTTGGCAAAAGTAACAATTTTGGGGACTTTTTTTTAAATAAAAATAAACATTAAACTAATTTAAAATTATTGAATTATGTGTTGAAAATTTGTAATTTGTTAATGTACCTATTGAGTATTGAAGTATTAGCTATTTTTGGGTTGTTTTGAACTTTGGAATGATGTTGAATTGTTGATTTTACTTTGAAATTTTAATCTTATATTGTGATTATTATTTTCAAATTATTTGGTGATATTTACTATTAGTATATTTGAAGGTCTATTACTTATTATGTTATATTAAGAAGAAAAAAATTAATTAGGTCAGAGTACTTATGTATTAATTCTAAACCCAGACTAGACTCTCTGAGCACTAGGCGGCTAGGCGCTAATATGATGCCCATCGCCCGCCGTAGCAATTTTTGAAACACCAAATTTAGGTGAGCAAAGCATGTGATTTGTTAAGAAAAGAACAAACATGTGACTTTGACGTATCACGTTTACCAATTAATGATAATAAATGTGAACAATTAAGTTTGAATCTTTATTATTTTCCATACTGAAATATGTACGTATTTGTTAATTGCTTACGTAATAAAAGAAAAAAAAAGAGAAAAATTATATTTGCACATTAGTACATTACTGCTCTTTAGTATTAGCCAACAGCCACCTAGCTCCTGCAAATGTCGCACTAAGGGAGATAAAATACTTGTACGATTTTTTAGTTCATTATTTGATAAAATTTTGATTAAAAAAATGTACTTGTTGAGTTCATTATAAAGGAGATAATTTACTTGTAAAATTTTATAGCTTCTTATATAGTCATGCGTAACACATTTAGCATGATACAAGTTTGTTTTTTTGTTTAATTTAAATGGTACTGAGCATAGTGAATGATTTCAAGAACAGAATAACACTCTGCCATTCAACAAGTATGCATTTTTGACAACCCACAATGCCTTTGCGATTGACGGAGAGCCTTCTCACACCGGAGTCCCAAGAATTACCTTCACCAATCAAGAAGATAACATCACTCAGCAACTAAACGTATGTACGTTCATCATCAATTAATCAATCTTTCATTAGCTTCTTAATTAGTTCGTTTTTCTCACAAATTTTGAAATCTAATCATATATGATCTATTTTGTAGAACGGGGTACGAGCCTTAATGCTTGACACCTACGATTTTGACGATGATGTATGGTTGTGCCATTCGTTTGGAGGAAAATGTTATGATTATACCGCCTTTGTAAGTATTTCTTTTCTTTCAGTTTTTGGGAAACCATCAAATCGATTATAGGTAAAAACTTGGGTAAGATGATGTTACAGATATTTTTTGTAAGACGGATCTTGCTTACCCTATCCACCATGTGTTGGTGGATTGAACTATGAGAGAGTGAGACTCCGTTTTACGAATTAAGATCTGTAAGACAATCTTACAAAAGGCCAACCCTCAATCATATCAAACCACTATTGATAGAAACACAATGTGTTACATAGTAGGAACCGGCTATTGACACAATGCGGGAAATTGAAGCTTTCTTATCGGCAAATCCATCAGAAATTGTTACGTTGATTCTTGAAGACTATGTTGAATCCCCAAATGGGTTGACCAATGTCTTCAAGGATGCAGGGTTGATGAAATACTGGTTTCCATTGTCGAAGATGCCAAAAAATGGTCAAGATTGGCCACTTGTTAGCGACATGGTTAGTAGTAATCAAAGATTACTTGTTTTCACTTCTATCAGATCAAAAGAACAGAGCGAAGGAATAGCTTACCAGTGGAACTACATGGTCGAAAATCAATGTAAGAAGACATTTGTGTGTGTACACACACACACACACATATATAACCTGTGCTTATAATTGTTATTGTTAAATTCAAAACATGTCATATTTGTAGATGGGGATGGAGGAATGAAGGCGGGGAGTTGTCCTAACAGAGGGGAGTCATCGCCAATGGATGACAAAAGTAAATCATTGGTACTGGTAAACTTTTTCAGATCTGTTCCTGTCAAGTTATTAGCTTGCGGACAGAATTCAGGGGACCTTAGTGACATGATTCAAACTTGTTATGGTGCATCTGGGAATCGATGGGCTAACTTTCTTGCTGTGGATTACTACAAGGTACCAAATCATTATTTCATCTCGTCACCCTTTCTATGCAATTTCATATAGCCAAAGAAACACTATCGATCGTTTCAGTAATAAATATGCCCTTCAAGAAACGTGACAGGCTTCTTATATTTTATTCCTTCCGTTCTGAACAAAGAGTCTACTATTCTATTTTGTAATGTTTCACTTAAAAAATATATTTTTAAAATTAAGGTATGAAAGTATCACTTTATTACTAATATGCTATTTAAAATGTCAATTTCTTAAAAAGCTTAACTTTCAAACAGATTCTTTATCTGAAACGGAGAAAGTAGCAATGATCCATTAAAAACAAACTAGCGTATTTCTTTTAATTGAAACTTGTGTTGATGTAGAGGAGTGAGGGAGGAGGAGCTTTTCAAGCGATGGATACACTAAATGGTGAGCTGTTGTGTGGATGCAAGGACGTACATGGTTGTGTGGTAAGTCATCATTATTCATTAACAAGGAGAAAAGCAATATCCACCTTAACTTCAATATAAAATTGGTAAGCAAATACCAACTACTCCCGCAGTCTTTAAATTATTATTCTGTTTTTTTTTTTTAAGATTTCTAATAAATTATCTTGTTTGTAAAGTTTATTTTTGAAAAACACTTTGACCATTTTACCTTCATTTTTTTCTTCATACTTTAACTATGGATCAAATACAAAGAAGATTTGAAGAAAATTTCTTATTATATCAATATTAATAATCTAATCAATTATTTTTTATTAACCCGTATATTAAATCAAACAAACATTAATTTAAGGATAGATGGAGTTCTTCTTATACTATTATAACAATTAGCCGACTATCCCATATAAT
The DNA here is from genome assembly GCA_013146195.2 of Codonopsis lanceolata. Classification (NCBI taxonomy): domain Eukaryota; kingdom Viridiplantae; phylum Streptophyta; class Magnoliopsida; order Asterales; family Campanulaceae; genus Codonopsis; species Codonopsis lanceolata. The sequence continues at coordinate 123,765,526 of CM028379.1, read as the reverse complement.
TGTGTGTTTAGTCAAAGAATGCATTCTCCATGAACATGGAATATATTCTGGAAAAATTGTGTACTAGTTTATTTTTAAAGTTTTTAAAATTGTTTTACATCAGCATATTTTTTCGTAATTGGAAAAACCCCTTCATGTATCTAATGCACAAAATAATGCATTGTGATGTATCGATTATACATTGCAATGGATGAAAGTGCATTATTATGTGCATCACAATGCATGATTCTGTATATCGTGATGCATAACATGTCTTTTTTTAATTACGAAAAAATATAAAAAAGAAAAACGATTAAGTTGTCTAGAGGGGACCGTCTTGAATTTCACCCAATATATCATCCAGGCTCAAAGCCCACTTCAATTTTGTATTACCAATATTCCATTACTTTTCTTTTTTTTGAGTGAAACTCAAGTCGGTCTGTTTTTAAAAGTGTCCAACATGTTTTTTAATCAAAAATACATTTTTGGAGCAAAAAAATGATACCCTTAATGATCCAAATAGATGCGTGCAAAGTATCAATCCATACATCGATTTAACATCACGATACATAAATCAAATTCCATTTGTGCATCGAGATTTTCTGCATCATCAATTTTGCATCGTGATGCATAAATTTGAATCCAATTTGTACATCGAGATTTTTTCCATCGGGAACTAATCTGTGTATCGGGAATCCAATTTCTGCATTGGGATTTAGTGCATCGCAAATCTAATCTTTGCATTATGATTCAAATTGATGGATGAACAAATTGATGCATAGCGAAACACAAAATTGATCATTAGCGAGCCTTTGGTTCATTAATAGCATAGTTGTCTTTTCTCCTACAAAAATGTATTTTTCGGTTTAAAAAATATTAAGGTATTAAAATGATTAAAAACTTATGAAAGAGACCAACCCACGATTTCTTCTTTCTTTTTACATATTAAAAGTCAACTTTATAGCCCATTATCTTTGCCAGAAGGCCCAGGTCAGTTGTTAGAGAAGAAATGGTGAGATTTGAACCGTTCCACTTTGATGAATGTTTAGTTGCTAAAGTTCCCCAATACTTTTTTTAACTGGATAATACACTTTAAGTGCAAAATGACGAATATATCCTTAATGAACCGAACACGTGCGGAAAGCGTCAGCCTGCATCACGATGAAGATTATGAATCGTGATGCATAATTATGTGCATCGCAATGCATGATTTGTGCATTGCAAGCATGATTTTGAATCTCGATTCATTATTCGAAATTGTGTAATTGTCATTTTCATTTCATAAGTATGCATCGCGATTTTAAATCAATGCATCGCGATTGAAGATCGATTCATTGCGAGTCAAACTGATTTCATCTGCATCTCTTATGTCTTCTTCTTCCTCCTTTGTCAATAATCCTCCAACCTAGACTAGAAATAAGAGAAAAGACTCTGGATTCAGCATGCATCTACAGTGAAAATGGATGCGTCTCGTTGCCCCTAACAATTGAGATTTGCACACAAATTAGATACAATAACAAAACAAAGAAGATTAAAAGAAGAAACTAGTTTCATGGCCGAGGGGCATTTTGAAACAATTTTGTGAAAGTGTCTTCAAAAAAGCATGCGGGTACTTAACATGTTGAAAACTTAGTAAAGGGAACCGACCAACAATTACTCAAATAAGAAAATAAACAAAAATTCACGGTCCATGTCAAATTTATTAGTTCAATAAATCTTGATGGATCAATTTGATCCGATTGAATGGAGGCAGTATTGTAATATTCAAAACAATAAAAAAAATGCTTTTCCTAAACTATCCTTTTTCATTAATGAAAAAAAAAATCATGTGGAGAAGATGGAAAGTTATTAACTATTAATGAATGTAATCACTAATCAATTTCAGCCAAAATGTGTAAATGTTAAATTTGTTTTTTTCTAAATAGTTTAGGGAACATTAAATGCTTTTGATCCAGATCAATTTGAGCTATTTAAAATTACTCTTACTAGTTAACATAATACAACCCAATTAGGCATCTTCTTTTGTACATCGTCGATACTTGTTAAAATGAGTATCTACATTCTACATATTGATCTCTACCAAACTAGCAGCAAGTAATTTATAACTCTAAAACATGATTGAGTTTAATTCATATTTGTGCGTCGCAGCCTGGAGCTATCTGCACTCCCTGACGAAAAGTAGCTACAATAAGAAATTCACCAAGGCCTTGAAGAACGAAGAATTTACCAAGAGAAGAAAAACAAAAGATCATTTTATATTCAGGTATTAGTAAATAGTAATCCAAAAACTGTAGAAAGGGAATATATGGCAATCTTGAAATTTCTTTGAATGAGATAATCAAAATGCAAATTTCTTCTTTAATGTTCTTGAAGTACTTATTTGTATCTCTAGGCTTGTATTTATGTCTCTTCACAAGTGCTTTGTCGAGCTTTAAAAAATGAATCAAACATAAAGAAAATCAAATTTTTATTTGTTTAACTACACAGAAAAGCTTTCTCTTTATGACAAGAACGAATGCTTGGAAATATAGGGGTAGATATATGATATGATCAGTTCAATAAATGGCTAGGAAACAACCTTTGCTTGAAAATTATATGAAAATGTAGTTGAATTATCAATATGTGGGTTCAATGGGCTACAAGTGAATTTTTTTTTCTCTTAAGGGAAGCATGAGAAGGGATCGAACTTGAGACCTCACACTTTGTTAAGCCCGAGACCTCACACTTTGTTAAGCCACATGCCTACCACTGGGCCACCCCCTTAGGGGCGCTACAAGTGATCAATAGTTGTAGATAGAGCTGTCAAAATCGAGCCCGGCCCATAGGCCCGGTCCAGCCCACCCGACTTTTCATGGGTCTGGGCCTCAATTTAGTAGGCCCGAAAAAGTCGGGCCTCTTTGGCCTGGCCCGCTAGGCCCGCGAGCCGTGTGTTGGCCCGAGCTTAAAAAGCCTGAAAAGCCCGGTTCGACCATAAAGCTAAACACTTCAACTTAATTACAAAATTAAAAACTAAAACATAAATCTAAAAAGAAAAAAAACTATCAAACATTCATTTAGACCACTTTTTTTTTTTCTTTTTTTTCTTTTGGTTAGATAAATTTATGACACAATATGATCTATTTCCAAATCATTGTTCTTTTTTTGGTTGAAACTCATATTCTAAATCAGTGTTCTAAAACTCCCCGCCTAGCTCCGCCTAGGCCCCGCCTACGCGCTAGGCCCCTATCTACCGCCACGACTATCTTAGTCGCCGCCTAATCGACCTAGTCGGCGCCTACGTTGCCGGTCTGTCAGATAGAAGAAAGAAGAAGAAAAAAAAATGAAGAAGAAGTGAGTTGTCTCGAGACTCGTAATTTAGAATGAGAAGAGATTATAGAGGATATATTAGACTGTGGGTTATAGGGCAGTAGGTAGGTGGATTAATTTTTTTTGTTTTTAGTTCTAAACTTGACTGATTTATTGCTTTGGACTTGTTGAGAATTGAGATTAAAGGTAGGTTTGTATATTTTTGTTCATTTTACAAATATAGACAAGTGTTTGATAAAATGACAAACATAAAAAAAAAATTTATTTTGTAGTCAATGTGTTTGATCTTTGATGTAAATTATCAAAAAAAATGGTAATTATGCCTTAATTCTAGGCCCCGCCTAGGCCCTGATTACGCCCCGACTAGTCCCCTAGGCGCTAGGCGCTAATGTGCCGCCTAGCGGCCGCCTAACGATTTTTAGAACCTTGTTCTAAATTGATGGAAGTGACACTTACAAAGAAGAAATGAAGTTGATCTTTCAAGTTCTAATATAGTTTAGTATGGTTGTGGTTAGTAATTTTATCGAAACTAATCTATTTAATTGAGTATCTTTATATGATATTAGCTAATAAAAAGCCTCAACAGTATAATCTTGATAAAAAAATAAAATTAAAATGCTAGATTGTGTTGGGCGAATAAAAAAATGAACATTTGCTAGTTAGTATGTTTTTGCAAACTAGAATCCGAAAAACTTTGTCTATCCTTTGAAAACACATATTAAAAAATTGGGGACAATATGATGAACTTCAATTTGGTTATAAATTTTTTGAAAAAAATATCCTTCAAGTAGCACATGTATTTTTTATTTTGTCTGTAACATTATTGTTTTTCTAGTTTATGTTTTGTTCAATTGTTGAAGTTACTACCCTTATTTATATTTGCTTTGGTTGCCCTTTTGCTTTGTAATTGTGTAAGTTAGACTAGTAAGTATGTATGTGTTTGAACTTTTGATGTGTTATATAACATTTTATTAACTAATTTGTGAGTTTTTTTTAATAAAAAAAAGTTATTTTTTTGGCCCATAGGCCCAGAGGCCCGAAATGTACATGGGTTGGGCTTGAGTTCTATGAGGCCCAGCACAACTTTGGCCCTCCCCGCCGTTAAGCGAGACCCGGTGGGCTTGGGCCGGGCCGGCCCAGCCCGACCCGTTTGACAGCTCTAGTTGTAGAAAGTGTTCGAATTAGAAAACTAACATTATTAGTAAAATTGTTTACTTTCGACATTTTGATATCCAAAGTTTACCTTTGGAAATGTTTTATACTACCTTAGTTTTAAAATAAGTGTGGTTTTAGCAACAACAAAATTTTTCCCAAAAATAAGTACCGTTATGGGATTTTAATTGACAAATTAAATGTTATACAAATTCAATACTGGGAGTATTCAATGCACAAACGGCACATTAATATTTAGTGAATGCAAATCTAACCATTTTTGCATTTAAAATATGAACTGTTTTTTATTTAAAAAAATTATATACATACGAATTTTGAAAGAAAGTGAGATGAATTAAGATAAGTAGTGAAAATTTTGACAAAAAATAAGAGTAAATATATATTTTAAAATATATAAATTACTAAAACGACACTTATTTTAAAAGGGAGACGGTCTCATGTCTTTTTGGGGGTGTTTCCATAAAAATTAGTACTCCGAAGTTAGTAATAGGGAAAAGTCAAATACATGACACCAATAGTCAACGGAATTTAGTTACTCCACGGATAAACAAACTTGTTGACCAAAATCAAATTCTTTAAATATGAAAAGGTGAAACATCTTTAACAAAAAAGTTGGAGGCTAAGCAACCTGTTTTCTTTCATCACTCACACGTCAAATTAATAATAATACCAACCCAAAGATATCCACAAATTTGAGCAACTTCTTTTTATAAGCAAGTTAAGACCATCTCCAACAGTTTGAAGTAAAAAATGCATTAAATCTTTAAATTGGTGTAATTTTTGCACCAAATTTCTTCCACCATCTCTATCAGTTTAACTTCAAAGTTTACTCTAAAAGGAATATTCCAAGTATATTCTTCATTATTTCATTTAATCTGTATTCTAAGTATATGTTTTATTTCATTTAATTTGTATTAATGTATTTTAGCAAAACAAATATATTATTTATTGATTTAATATTAAATTAAATTAAATATTATGCATTAAAAATAATAATTAAATACATGAATTTAATTGAGACTAAAATACAAACATATTAAAATTAATAATTAATTGCAAGACATTAATAAAGACTAGAATACAAACATTAAAATAACTGAAATAAACAACTAAATAGATATATTAAAATACAACTAAAATCAAACATAAATAGACATATGAAAATAATTTTATAAACTTTATTATAAATAATTTTAATATTATAAACAACTAAATAGACATATGTAATGTAATTTTCGTTTTTTTATTAATGTTTAATATTTATAAACTTTATTATAAATAATTTTAATATAATATATATCTAATAACTTACAATAAAAATAAAAATAAGTGAATTATTTTTTTGTGTTATTTAAACCAAAAACATCAAAGTAGTATTTAAACTAAACAACTAAACTAACAGTAATAATAAAAACATAAAATACAAAATAACTACTTAAACAAAAAAAAATAGGAGAGGGAAGATGAAGTTGTGAATAGTCACACTCCAAATTTGAAGGGCTGGGAGGAATACTTCAAACTTGAAGCAGAGATGAAGAGCTTGTTGGAGTTGTGAATAGTGGACAAACACTTCAAATTTGAAGATTTGAAGTACTTGTTGGAGATGATCTAAGTAACCGATCAAATATCGTCAAATGTGGGGTTGGATAAAAAGTATAAAACCAGAGTCGTTTATATATAACCAACCACTACATTTCTTGCATTCTTTCCTTTGCCAAGAAATATTTACTGTCTCATAATTCTTATTTCGAGAAATTCCATTTCCCAAGTTTAATTATCACCCTTCCAGTCATGTATATTTTTTTTCAATTGCTAAAATCTATTTTTGTGAAATTTTTCATAAAATACCCATAGAAAATGAATAAAAGCTGGAATCGATGCAGATAAAAAGAAAGGGGTTGGGAGTGTTGGAAAAAAGGGTTTTCATAAAATGTTTCAAAACACTACTTTGCTCACATCCGTTGTGAGGAAAAGATAAGACTTGGTCTTCATATTTTTAACTTTGCCAATCCCACATTGATAGGGAGTTGTTGTGTCATGTGTGAAGACTAAGTCATCCATATAAAGTGCTGTTGCTTAATTTCTTAAGCTTGAATGCATTAACCAATTATCCCACATGAGAAGAGCAAGTGAGTGAAGACTTGGTCTTCTGTTCACAATTCAAATCTTAAGTGGAGAAGTTTTGTAAGTTAGTACTTGTTTGGTGGAGCATTTTGATCAAAATGCTGGTAAAAAATGCAACGTATTTTTTAAAAAATGTTTCAATGCAGCGTTTTAAAATTGTGGAGTTTTTTAAAACATTTTAATTTGTAGCGTTTTAAAAATATGCTACGTTTGCAACTATTCTGTTTATGAAAAATAACATTTTGAATTAGTTTTCCAAACGTGTTTACAAAAATAAAACTGCATTTTGAAAATACCGCATTCTAAAAACGTTGCGTTTTCAAAACGCTGCATCAAACGAGGTCTTGGTCTTCTATTTTTAAAGGAAAGACCAAGTCTGGAACGGTATTTATTTAAACTAAATAAATAAATAAATTGTTCAAATATTTTTACCTTAATAATTGGGATTACTAGTTTGAATCTCTCTACTTTCTAGCATTGATCCGTTGATCAATCTAGTATAAATAGAGATACCACCACTTCATTATTTTATACAACAGAAAGCAACCTCAATTAGAGCTGTCAAAATGGGTTGTCGGGGCGAGTCAGCCCAAAACCCGCTTCAACCCGCCATTTGGCGGGATGGGGCGGGCCAGCCCAAAAAAGTGGTGGGCCTAAAAACTATCAACCCAATCCAACCCACCATGGGTTATGGGTTCGGCGGGTCAACCCACCAAATTTTTACAAACTTTATAAAAAACAATTAATACAAAAAGGAGTAGGCGCACGTATTGTAAAATTATTGGAATAGCTTTCCTGTGCATGGTTAAGATTGCAATCAGTTTATCTTAAGGTTGTTTTTCATTTTGTGAAGTCAATCCGCTGGAAATGTTTGTGATCCGGTCAATCAGGCATAAAGTAGCTCTGAACTTAACCTGTGGAACAAGGCATTGCAATAACTTCTGCCAATGCCGAAGTTTACTAGAGTTGTGCGTATGTGAAGACTAACGAGAAAATAAAGAGACGACTTGGCAAATTGGTAATCAATGTTAAGTTGTTAACTGTTAAGGAAATTAAGGAATTAAACATTTAAACTAATAATAATTTTCCAACTTGACAAATTGGCGGGTCAACCCGCGCCCAACCCGCGCCCAACCCGCGCCGCGCCGCCTCAACCCAAAACCTGTGTGGGTTCGACCCATTTGACCCGCCTTTTTTTGGGCTCATAATTTCCCAACCCAACCCACCTTTTTAAGTGGCGGGGTGGGCTAACCCAACGAGCCCAACCCATTTTGACGGCTCTAACCTCAATCTATCTTTCTCTCTCCCGTATTCATTGAACCAGCCTCTCTTAAATTATTACTAGATCTTCATATCTATGTTTATGACATCGTACCAATATATTTGATTTTGTGCGATTTAAAAAAATGTTACAGTTAAAGAGTATATTATTTCAAGTGATAATTGAGTGAATGATATTTTATAAGGGATGACTGTTCAGAAGATTAATCACATATGTGACTTTGTAATATGAAGATAAAATATAGGGAGGAGAGAAAAGGGTTACTGCTCATAATACTAATTGCAGTGGGTGACTTGTAATAATGAAAGAAAAAATAGGAAGTTAAAAATGGATAACTACTTATACATGAATGTGAAGGTGAATCTCAACCGTTAAATTTTTTAAGATAATTTAATTTCAACCTCTGAATAGCCCTAGTTAATTACCTAGTTGTTTTATAATATAGATTCTTTCATAAATTTGTTAAGTTTTTAAATCTTTATTGCTTTCTAGATGTTATTAAGTCTCATTGATTGTCAATATGTTGAATCACGAGGATTAAAAATAAAATCCTTAAGGACATTGCTTTCTTAAGTCTGATTGATTGTCAATCTGTATGTTGAATCACAAGGTTTAGAAATAAAATCCTTAAGGACAACTCGAAGATTAGAAATAAAATACTTTCAACACGAGGATTAGAAATAATATCCTTTCGGATAGTGTTATTGCACGCCTCTCGGGATTTTCTTGGGAAATCAATCTCTTGAATTTTTATTTCAGTCAAACCTTGTTTTCAAACTCTCTTGATTTTGTATTTGTCAAAATCTGTATTGTTTTACTTTGAATTCGATTAATCTACCACCCTAACTTCCTACTCTCTTTCCTCGTCATCTATCGATCATCAGTTTCATGTGTCTTCTTTTTCATTTATTGATCTTCATTGTGTTTGTGTGTTTAATTCAAAATAGATTCAGTTTGTGTCTTATGTTGTTATGTATGTAAACTGTTCGATGAAATATCTGGATATAATTTTGTTCGTTGTTGCACACTTTTTTTTTTCCAATCTGGATGCATCAATTTTGAATTATGTTACATTATTTTATCAATCATGATGCATCAATTTGGATTTGGGATGCATGAAAGATATATCAATTTGAAATCAATTGTTGATTGTGTTATGGAAAAAATAGACATGAATGTCTGGTTCATTATATTTGCAGCATGATACTTGACTTGTTACAGCGCGATGCATAAATTGGTTTATATTATTAAAATTGATGCAATGCGATTCATAAATGGAATTGGATATTATATATATATATATATATATATGATGGTAGATTTCTCCCTCCAAAATCTCACTTTTGAATTAATGACTTTTGAGTTACCATTTCACCTTTTCTCTTTCCTATTTTTTTTGGTTGTATTTTCTCTTTCTCTCTCCCGTCTCCTCCTTATTTCCTCTCTCATCACTATCATCTCCTCTCTTTTAATTATGTTTAAACATTTTTTTCTCTTTAAACATAAAAAATAGTAATTAAAACAAAAAGAATAGTTCTGAAGTCAAGAAAATAAAAATATAATAGGTTAGTAAAATAAAAATAATTTATGAAACAAGCCACTGTAAAAATAAAAAGTTACAAAATAAAAAAAAACAAAAATAATTTAATTCGGAGGTTAGTAAAATAAAATAATTTACGAAAAAAAAGTTTAAGACAAATTCTTAAAAATATATATGTAAAACAAAAATATGTTAGTGAAATAAAAATATTTCATGGAACAAAAAAATAATAGTTACAAAGTCAATAAAAACAAAAACAATTTAAACTAAGGTAACTAAAATAATAAAAATAATTTACAGAACAAAATTTTAAATCAAATTCTTAAAAATAGCTATATAAAAGGAAAATACAGTAGTTAAATAAAAATATTTGATGGAACAAAAATAATAGTTACGGAGTCAATAAAACAAAAATAATTTAAACTGATGTTAGTAAAATTATAAAAATAATTTCCGAAACAAAATTTTAAAACAAATTCTTAAAATTAGTTATGTAAAGCAAAAATATGTTAGTAAGATAAAAATATTTGATTGAACAAAAATAATAGTTATAGAGTCAATAAAACAAAACAATTTAAACTGAGGTTAGCAAAATAATAATAAAAAATTACGAAACAAATTTTTTTCCATAAAACTAATTCTTAAAAAAACAAAAATAATAGTTACGAAGTCAATAAAACGAAAAAAATATATAATGGAAGTTATTAAAATCAAAATAATTTACAAAACAAAAATAATAGTTAACGGTAAAAATAATTTCGTTATTTTGATTTTACCTTATTTTCTTCTCATAAATTTCTTTATTAATAAAATACAAATATAATTTAATAAAAATAATCATTCAAAAGGAAGAACTTATTTGAGTCTAGATTCTATTTGCAATGTGAAAAAAATTCAAGTTTGTTCAAAGACATACATTATACATAGTTTTTGAATAGTGAAAGAATTAAACCAAGGAAGTGATCCTCGACCCAATAATGGGCCCCACTTAGAAAACCACTAGTAACGAAGTCATAGAGACATGGGTCCCTAAGATAACGCGAGTTTGATTGTTGCCGAGTAATAGACAACCCGCGGTCTCCAACAACTCTGGCCTCGGCTAGCCAGAGTGACTTCTAATGCCCTCGGCCCCAGGCACTAGAGTGGTTTCCACCACCCTCGGCCTCGCCATTTAATCGGTCCCCAGTACCCTCGGCCTCGGCAGTAACAAACACCTCATCACAAAACCGCTCGGCCTCGGCGTTAGATCAATCATCACCCAGCCTGACAAAGCAGCTTCCCTAGGCCCGGTAAAATCGCTACACGCAAACACCAACTCCCTGACAAACGCACAGCTCACTTATTTCTGACAAAGACCATCAACGCATTTAATAAACGCCGCAATGTGTTCCCCAATGACCAGCCACCACGTCAACAGAAAGATCAGGTATAAATAGAGGACACACATTTATTGTAGAAAAAAAGTAAAATCTGAGATATCAAAACTCCCTTATCACAACCCCTTATCAAACAAATATCACGGCACATTTATTATCCATTTTTCCCACCGGAAATCTTACTCTCACACCGGAGGGTTCTAGTCGGGCCGCCCCGACTCCTTAACGATGTTTATTGTTTACTTTGTGCAGGTAACCAAGAAAGAACGAACCAGTGGACGCCACCTCATCCTTGCCTCATACGTGGACAACAAGACAAGGTCACCACCAAAATAGAGTGATCAAATAGTATAAAGTGTTTGGGTTGTCAGACCATGAATTGACACTTAGAATTAGTGTTCCAGTAATGATATTAAGAAATATTGACCATTCTTCAGGGTTGTGCAATTGAACAAAACTAATCATCATAAATCTTGGGGATCACATTGTTGAAATAATTTTTTTGAAAGGAAACAATATTGGAGAAAATATTTTTATTCCAAGATTTGTATTAACTCTATCCGATGTAAAACTATCTTTCAAGTTCCAAAGAAGACAATTTACATTTTTGGTATCATATGCAATGACAATTAACAAGTGTCAAAATCAATAATTGTACGTAGGTCTCTTTTTAAAAAAACCAGTATTTAGTCATGGACAATAATATGTCGTAGTTTTTAATTAGAGTAACAAATTATTTTGGTTTGAAAATATTGATATGCGGTGAAGATGAAAAACTAGCTAATAAGACAACAAATGTTGTGTATAAGGAATTTTTTTAGAATCTATAATGATTAGTGATATACTTATGAGTATTGTTAATAAACTGATCCTCCTTATTTTGTTTATGTACGATTTAGTTGACGTGCGTTTAACGCACGTGTTAAAAAAACTAGTTTTAATTAATGTATCATAATGCATAAATTGGATTATATAATTTTAACTGATGCATCGCAGTACATGAATTGATGCAGTGTGATGCATAAATGATTATGTAATTTTAATCGATGCATCATGGTGCATAAATTGGAGTAGATAATTTTAATTGATGCATAGCGGTGTATAAATTGATGCAGCACGATGCATATTGAGTAAGTGATCGTAAAGTATCTTAGGTTCATTAAGGGTATCGTAGTCTTTTTTTCCCCCCCAATGACTTTTTCCAATTACAAAAAAATAAAATACTGTAGCGGTTGAAAACTTATGAGAGTAACCCGTATTTACCAATGCTTTACTCACTCCTCAACTTTCAATCACGAGAATTAGTTCATGACCTAATCTCACGTTTCACTTTTTTTCTTAGCAAACTCTTATTATTGCCTAGTATTATTCAAATGGGTGATAACCGGGTCCGTCCCATGAGATGAAATTATAACCTCTCTAGTCAACTTTCTTTTTATTCAACTGGTAAAGTATACTTTTTTGGGGTAAAAGAAAAGGAAATCTTTAAAGCTACCGTCGGTTGGATAAAAGAAATCCATTCGCGTCGTAAGTTCTGACGCCCGCAATTTAAGCATCGTAGGTTCCAACTCCCGCAATTTAGACATCGTAAGTTCCGACCGAAATGTACGAAGTGAGCATTGGAATGGATGATTGAGATATTCATTTTTCTTCGTCGTGCCCTCCAAAAACCAAAAAAGAAAAAAAAAACACATGAGAACTAATGATGTCCTCATAGCTTGGCACTACCCACCTGTAAGAGTAACACACAACAAGCAGCTTGAAAGACTTGCACATCGAGACACAAACTTCATGAATTTCTTGATTCAAGATGAAGTCAGTGGTCTTGAATTTGAAATCGATGGCAAATGGTTGTCTGTAATTCTCATGGAAGTTGCTCTCATTGTTAACATTGGTGCCGTTGTTCAAGTATGAAAAGCTTGGTCAGGATTCCCCTGCAAGAAGTAAAAGAGGACCGGAGGAGGAGAGACATTTTAGGAAGAAAATAATGAAAGTGACTTATGCGGTTGAAAGAAAAAGGTCATTGGAGTGGTTATAATTTTCAAAAAAGAGACCGACCCACAATTATTCTTATTCAAATTGGTCTCGCCCAATATATTTTGAAGCCGAGTACCAAGAGTTATTACCTACTACATTTGGTTAAAGTTGAATTGGGCTGGCTACCCCAAGTCCAAAGACTTTGTAACTCCATAACTTTGAGAATGAAAACTAAGGTCCTTAACTAGGATAATTCTCTCAAACTTTTAACTTTAGAGCATCACCAATACAACTATGAATTTATTTCTACGTGGCTATGGTGGGTAGTTTACACCCTTAATCATATGTGTCTTTTTTTCCTCTTCATTCACATTCAATCAAAATAGATCTCTCCAATGTAAATGTTGATTTAATCTTATGTGACATTTATCCCACCACTAAAATAATATTTGACAAAAAAATAAAAGAAAAGAGAACTACCAATAGAAAAAGTTTTAAAAAGAATAATAATGACTATGATATATCCACACCCTTAAGTAGAATATGAAATAGAAGATCGCATAAATAGGGAAGCCGACCGCGGTCGCGTCATGCTGTGGAAGGTGATCGCGTTGTAGTGACAACTGTGTTTTGTCCATTTTCTTAATTATACTTTTAAGATTTGGTATTTGTATCCCTACATAGTTGGTTTATGCTCTAGAGGTAAATCTATTTCTCTATGTATCAATATTATTTATCGATGTTTTTATTTATTATGTATTGTTTGTTTATTCGTAGTAATGCATTATAAAGTCCTTAGAATAAATATGTTTTTTTAAATAACTCTGGTCGAGTATTATTATTAATTAGGACAATAATAATACACGAAGATTAGTATGTGTTAAGACTCATATAGTTAATATTAGTCTACACATAAGTACGTGTTATGTGTAACGACATACTGGATTGACAAACATAAGAATGCTAAGTGGATTGTAAATGCATGGTCGTGAGAATGCTATGTAGATAGAATTGGTCCCTCCAACATAACGAGAGAATGCTATGTAGATAGAATTTATCCCTTCAACATAGCGAGAGTATAATATTTATGAGCCTCTTGATGAGTATGACTTAACTAAATGCATGGTCGTGCTCAAATAAATCAATATGAGATATTGAGTTTATTTGTTTATTATATAAGTCTATTTGAAGATCAGGAAACCTAGATTAAACTATAACAAAGATGACCCGTTTCATACCTTGTGTTTAATCAAATATTTGAACAAAGGGGAAAGAACTATTTGGTCACAATCAGTTATTTATAATCACTGATAATTCTTATTACTTGGGTAATAATGATGTATTGCTAAATGCCTCTCATTGTTTATAATTAATTATATGTTTGATATATTAATTAATTATTACCAACGTAATTTAGGAACCTATTGGATTACACATTTAGAATGAATTGAACTTGGATTTATTTAATTGGATTAGTGGGCTCAAATAAAATCATTACAAATATACCAGGACATAGTCCTAATGAGATTAGGACTAGGTGGCCGCATGCTACATCCCTTTAAATAGAGATTATTTTGTTGGTTTACTTGCACTAACATACAAAAACAAATTTAGAGTTTTGGTGAAACACTAAAATCGTAGAGAGAGAAATTAGGACTTAGTTCTTCGTTTGACGAAGGGTTTCCTACTTCCTACTTTGATTTAACAATTGTGTAGTATAGAATTGTTGGATTAATTCTGTCCAATCCATTCGTCTGAATACCATAGACAAGCCGTACAAATCATTGTTGCGATGATCCTGATTCTATCGAAGATTGTGCGTTCCAATATTCAGGTAAGTAATCTAAATCTAATTTTAATTAATTCATATGGATCTTGGGATGATTTTGAAATTAAAGTTTTATTATTCTACCCAGCTAATTTCGATTAAACTTAACATATATATAATTGTAACCCTAGAACGTGCTTAAATTTGACATAATAAAATTTCGATAGTCTGTTGGCCCCAATCTCTCTCTCTCTCTCTCTTCTCTTTGATTGATCTTGCTACTACTCTGTGTTTGTTTGCAAAGTCTTCTGTTATGCACAACACTATAAATCTTCTGTGGCATCTAAATTCTTTCACATCCACATTAGTATTGGAGATGCTCTTAGCACAGGAACTTGAAACTTGAAAGGGTGTTAAATTACATATTTTATCTTCCCCTTAAAGGGAAATAACGCATAAATTAGCATCGCTTATAAAGCGGTATCTTAATTATGAAAGCGACATGCATTTGGTAATGTTTATAATGCATTGAACTCGAGCTTCAATAGGCGATATTATTGTTATTAATGAAGATATTGCTAAGTAACCAACTCATTTAAAAGTTTAAGCTATTAGAGAGAGCACCAAAAATGTATATCTTTACTTATATTTTTGAGCTTTAACATTTCCTGTCACGTGCATATGTGGAGAAAGATGTACTTTATATAGGACCAATACGTACCCTTTGTAATATTTTTAGGATAAATGTAAGGGGTGAGATTTGAACCCTTGTCTTTGCCAAACCATGAACTCTAATACCATGTTAAGTAACCAACTTATCTAAAAACTTAAGCTATTAGAGAGAGCACCAACAATGTATATATTTTCTTATATTTTTGTGGTTTAACAAATATAATAAATGATATATGGGTATCTGTTGACAAAATATTAAATAAATTCAGTATTCAAGAAGCTAAAATTACTTTTGAAGTGCAAAATGATAAGCTCTATGTATAGAAAATCACCGAATATAGAGACATACCCTCTAATGGTGGCTATGACTTTCATGAGTGCATTTTCCAACTTACAAGAAACATGCTCCTAAACTCTGATGTTAGGTACATACATTTTTTGTGTAATTTTTATGCATGCATGGTTTAATTATCCGTAGCTAGCAAGAAATTACTAATTAGACTGAAAATTGGTGACATGTAGAATCAACAAAGTCCACCGTACAATAGCCGTGTCTGATAACCTTGATGAATGTGATTATGTGAGAAATATTGACAACATAGTAAGAGCCGGTAAAAAGGCCAGTCCATCGGGTCGGCCCAGCCCATCCAACATTTTGACGGGCCGAGTTTTAGATATTGCGATCCAAAAAAATATGGGCCTTTTTGGCAACAGGCCCATGGATCAACTGGACTAGGATAAAAAAAAAGCCCGGGCTTTTTCAACCTGGCCCAACAAAATTTTTAAAAAAGTAATTTTTTTCTTATTATATTGTATTTGTATTTTGTAGGCAACTTGGACTATCCAACACACAACAATAACAAACAGGGTCACTACACTGGCCCAACAAGTCAACAACGAAGGGTCTGCTTCAGCCTTCAAGCGACTCAAGACAAGTGGTCAAAGAGACAAGGAGTCAAGGGCACTTGGGAGTTGGGGTTAGGGCAGACGATTTCATTTTCGACATATCGATTATCGCAGTAGTTTGTAGACGAGGTCCGAGGAATAGACGAGAGAGAGAGAGAGAGAGAGAGAGAGAGAGAGAGAGAGAGAGTAGAGACTCAATTCGCCACTGAGGATGAGTACCCCACCCACATCATTGCCGCCGCTGGACGTCCACGACTTCAACTTCGTAGGTACTTCGAAGTTCAAACTGCTTCTACTCTAGATTTCTTTCTGCTATAAGCCTATAAACAACCGCTACTTCAAACTACTTTTAAATCTCTAAGATATTTAGATGGAATTGAATTCTCTTCAGCTCACTGAGTCACAGATTACTAGGTTAGCCTTTTTCAATTGATACTTCTTAGTATTGGCCACTCCTTCATATTTTGATTGTTATTCACGTATTGAAATTTGGGCTTGATTAATTAGCCAAAGAACAAACAATTGAGATGCTTTTATTAATTAGCCCTTTTCAATTGATACTTTTTAGGCCAAATTACAAATTTTCCCACAAACTATACACCCAACCCCAGATCACTACCCAACATAAGGTTTGTGCCAATTGGTACCTAATGTTGCCATTTGTGCCAAATAGCTATCTAGAGCCAACTTTTGTTAGTTAAAAAATGTTAAGTCAGGCACACTTAAGTTAGACCCTAGGTAGCTGTTTGACACAAATGACAACATTAGGTACCAAATTGAGATAAAATTATGTTGGATAGTGATATGAGATTGAGTGTATACTTCGAGGAGGAATTTGTAATTTGACCTACTTCTTAGTATGCAAAAATAATGTAATTCTCTTTATACATGGCTATGGATGTGATTCGTTTATTTCCTCCATTCTATACGTGGCTATGAATGTAATCATTAATGATTGAATATGTTTTTATTAGATTTTTATTTTCTGCAGATATGAATGTGGATCAATATGTAGAGGATAATGATCACTTGGAAATTTTGGGATCACCTACTACTTTGATGACAATGAAGAGTGAGAGTACTACAGGTACCTTTCCTGCTAGTAATAGTTCTACCATTGACAAGTCTAATTTCAAGAGAACTATGGGGAATGGAATGGATAAAACTGAGAAAAAAGATAAGTCTGAGGTGTGGGAATATTTTTGAAAGATTGGTTTAGTAGATGGGATAATGAAATGTGAATGCAAATGTTGTAAAAAACAATATACTTATCGGGCAGGCACCATTCATCTAAGACTTCATATTCCTAAGTGTTATAAAAATCCTCAACTTCATGATCTGACTTTTTTGTTGGATAACCAAGCTACTCTATTAAAGAGGTAGAAATTTGATGGTAAGGTTTTCCAAGATGTACTGTCTAGATGCATTATTAGGCATGACCTTCCATTTAGCTTTGCTGAGTATGAGGGGCTTTCATCTATTTGCAATGTTTTGAATCCTGATTTTAAATCTGTTTGTGAAAACACTACAAAGTTTGATTGTAAGAATTTGTTTTTGAGTGAAAAGGAAAACCTAAAGAGTGTGTTGGCTATTATTCTTGGTAGAATATGTTTGACTTCGGATGTGTGGACTGCTGTGACAACACAAGGTTATATGGCTATGAGTATGACTGCTTACTATGTTGATGAAAATTGGAAGTTAAATAGTAAATTGCTTTCATTTTGTGTCTTGGAAAGTCCACATACAGGGTTGGAATTATGTGATAGGTTATTTGAAGTGTTGAAATAATGGGAGATAGACTCCAAAAAAATTCTCTCACCTTGGACAATGCCTCTAATAATGATAACATGCAAAAGCTTTTGAAAGGTAGGCTTAATTTACAAAATGACTTGTTATGTATAGGTGAGTTTTTTCATGTACAGTGTTGTGCACATATATTGAACATTATTGTTCAAGAAGGTTTGAAGGCGACTGGACAAGCTTTGGAAAAAGTTAGAGAAAGTGTTAAGTACGTGAAGAGTTCGAAGGGTAGATTGCAAAATTTTCAAAAATGCATTGAAGAAATGTGCTTGACTAATATTGGGGGTAGTTTCTTCAGGTTAGATGTGGCAACTAGATGGAATGCTACATATATGATGCTTGAAAGTGCTATCAAATATCGTCGTGCATTCACTTGTTTGAGTTACAATGATACTAATTACAAACTATGTCCAACTGATGAAGAGTGAGAAAGAGCGGAGAGGGTGTGTGCTTTCTTGGCCCCTTTTACCGAATTATCAACTTGGTATCTGGATCATCGTACTCTACTTGAAACTTGTATTTCATGGAAGTAGCAAGTATCGAAATGAAATTGAATGAAAACTTAGAATGTGAAGATGAATTGATAAAAAATATGGCATCAAGGATGAAGGTCAAATTCGATAAGTATTGGAGTGAGTATAGTGTCACGCTTGCACTTGGATGTGTTCTTGACCTAAAGGCAAAGTTGCAATTTATGGACTTTTGCTATAGAATGCTTTACCCACTTAATTATAAAGAGAAGGTGGATAGGGTAAAAGAGGCTTTATACAAACTTTTTGGTGAACAAGAATACAATGAGACTGCATCAAGCTCATTTCCTCCTAACTCATCAAACCAAGGTCCTAGTTCAGCTCGTTCAAACCAACATATGAACGCAAGTGGATCAAGCTCATCAACTATGTAATTCATTCTCTTAATGTAAGTTTGAGTAAATTATTTAATATTTGGTCTTTATTTTATTCAAGCATCTAAGTTTCTAATCTAGTTTTTTTATTGTCTATATCATGTGTTCGCCTATTCATTTAATTAGGTGTATTGTCAACAAATGATGCAAAAGACTTCAAGTGAAAGCAAATCTCAATCTGATATTTACTTGGAAGAAGGATGTCCTGTTGGAATTGAAAGTGACTTAGATGTGCTTGAATATTGGAAAATGAATAAGTATCAATTCCCTCATCTTGCAATTATGACTTGTGACATTTTAAGCATTTTAATGGTTTCGAAATCCTCATTTAGTATCGGTGGTCGTATCTTGCATAAGTATATAAATTCTTTACTCCCCGAGAACGTGCAAGCCCTCATTTGTATTCGTAATTGGTTGCATGGATTCTGTGACGACCCGACCCGGACCCCAATGCGAGATCCCGAATCGTGCCGTCCAAATAATCAAGATAAACACAAGCATGCGCAAGTAGGTTTACAAAATTCATGTGGCGCAACATTGCATACGAATAACAACTCGGCTACACTTGGCCGGAAAAACAACTTAATTTAAACAAGTCATCGGCGACGTTACAGCCGGAACCCAACAACTACTCCTACAATTAACACATGCTTATTAAAACCTCAACGGCCACAACATGCCGGAGACAACAACAATAAAAACACTTTAATCAAGCTTTAGCGGAAGAAACTGTGATGAACCAACAACATATAAACAAGCTCGACTCATAGTCGGCATAACAAAAGATTACAAGTATTAAATAATTAAGTTACTACAACATACAATTCCCCAAGCCAAGTCTACATGACTTGCTTCCCAACGTCCTTTCCAAAATAAAAGATTAACCAGTTAAAGTCCAAAAGAGCAACCTCGCTCACAACGCCCAAGCGAGTACGTGAATCTAGCGTGGGACGTCTCCTCGGCTTTGATCTAAGGAAAACAAAGCAAACAAATAGGGTAAGTCGAAAGACTTAGTAAGTTACCAAAATATGCATGTTCATGTTATAGCATGACATTTATCACAGTTATGGAACATATTCATCATTTAACACTTAGCACCATATTCACATAAGTGCGTAAAGTAAATCATACAAGTAGGATATGATAGTCACGGCCGCTTCGTAGCTCCTGCAATACAATTCTGTTACTAGTTCGTGCCATCGATGTTATGTGAATTCATCGACTCATACCGAGAACCTACTCGATCTCAATAGCAAGCCAATGCGGCACTTAACTGATACGGCAAAGGGGCTACTTCCCCACTGCGGCCCACAGTGGAGGGGTGTGTGAAGTCCCAGGTGCGGCGATCCATAGCAAGCACGAATCCCATAATTCGTGAAGGCGATGCATCGTCCCACCTGGACTCAATAAACAAACCAAATTACGCCAGCTGGACTCAATGCAATGCACAAGTAGATATTTACTTGACTTAAACCAATTAAGGACCGAATCCTACAAGAGCGGACTCGTCCGACAAAGTAGGGTGTTAATCTCTACCAGAAAACACATCAAGGCAATTAATTGCTCAAAACCAATCTTTCATAACAACCTGTTATAATTAATTAAATCAAACTCATACTTGAGTAAACCAAATCAAACGGTGTGCAAACTTCGTAGGGATTGAAATTAGAGCTTAACATGTTCAATTCTTCCCTAGAGTCGACTCCGTTGAGTCTCTTCTCTAAATTCCCAATTTTGGGGAAAATGAAGCTATATGCTTCACAACCCAACTTAGGTTACTTCTAAGTTCAACAAGGATATAATATCACCCAAAACAATTTAATGTAATTCACGTTCTTCATGTAGTCCAATATTGAGGATACAACACACAACAATTTTCACACATACCACATAGGCATAATTTAGGGCATTTCCAAATAATATCACTTTCAACAACAAACATACTACATACTTATAACATGTTCAAGACCTCAATTAACATGTTGAAAGAGTAAATTAAACTCTCAAGGGCAAGAAATTCACCTAGACATGCTCCTAGCAAAATCATACATTTAAAATTCCAAATGAAAAGCATAGGAAGCAATTATGTGTCCTCATTGACCTCACACATCATAAACTTTGTTTCCTTAGGGTCAATGAGAACTAAAATGAAGATGAGTAACTTACCTAGCTTGAGTGAAAACTCAAGAGAATCCAAATCTAAACGGTGAAGTCGTTCCTTTCGTCTCACCCGTCGAGAATCCGAAGTTTGGCGGCGATCGAACGGTGGAATCCTTGGGGATCGGAGGAAGAAGATGAAGCTAGGGCTCAAAACTCAAGCCCCCAACTCTCTCTCTCTCTAACTTGTAGAAATAGGATGAACAAAATGAAAGACTTACTGAAAATTTGGTCAAGACTTGGGTATTTATACCTCCAATCAAGAGAAGGGTACAAGGGGTATTTCTCAAGTGCAATTAGTGAAACTTAGGGAGTTAACAACCACTAATCCATAATAGATTAACTTCAATTTAGTGTTAGGACTTGATTAGGACTAAGTGTGGGTAGTTAGGAAGGGTTTAGAGGGGGTTTAATGGGGGTAGGATAGGCATTTCACGACCTAACTCAAAACAGGGGAAGAAAAATCCCGTAGCAGATCTGCAGGTGAGGCGGGCGCCTCACCCTCACCCATGCGGCCGCCTCATTCTCTGAGGCTATTCCCAAGTTCAGTCCATTTTGAATTTGCTCTCTGCAGTTGAGGCGGGCGCCTCACCAGCTCCATGCGCCTCGGCTCGGAATCTCTAAAACTTGATCTAAACTTGATCTAAATGGTCCCAAACTTTTGGGCAACCATTCTAAGGTCTAACCCTACTCAAAACGAGTCGGAAACACACCCGAACAACAACCGGAACAAGGTAGAACAAGGCGCGAACCACGCGACGAATGAACAACGAATCAAACTACAATCAAACACCATTCAAACTAGGATAACTTGGACATGAAAGAGTCCTGTTTCAACATGATTAAGACCTGAATATAAAGCCAAGAACTCAACGAACACTTCGTACGTCGAAATAGAAGCAAATACGAGCAACGAGAGGAATCGCTAAGGCCAACTTCAACGCGATTAAACCGGCGATTCAACAACAAGTTTATATGATTCTAAGCATGTTATGGACTTCTAGAATGATCTATGAATGATTCTAAGACGTTTATATATATAAGTAAACAAGCTCACAATCAACCAAGAAAGTATAAAGACAAGCATAGAATGCACATGTAAAATTATGGGGCGTTACACTTTCAAAGAAGTTGGACACATTAATTTATAAATTAATAGTCATTATTTCGTATAATTTATATTCAATTTTAGTTATTGATTTTTATTTTCTTTCATAATATAAAGACTTTTCTTTCTCTTTACTTTTAACAGTAAATTAATAATAATTAATTCTCTTTACTTTCTTATATAATCGGATGCGCTAGAAGTGGAAGAGATTCAATAATGCTGTAACTCTTGATGACAATGATGAGTGAAGCTTAAGTCTTACTATTAGATTGCTTGTCTTTTTTTTTTTCATTCAAGAATCAAAAGTTGTATCATTACTTTATGTTTATGGTGTTACTACTACAGTGCTACTGCATATGAATTTATCTTTTTGTTTATGATTGATTTTATTACTTTATATTTATAGTGCTACGCGCCTACGCTATACAGCTAGTGACATTGGATTGTAAATTTTATTACATTATATTTAGTTGATTTTATTTCGAGTCAGGTCGGACCATTGGCTCATAGGCTTATGTCAGACCGGGCCAAGCTAGCCTTTTGATAGGCCCATCGAATTTTGGACCGAACCGGTCCTCCCTAAAAAATGACGTTGGCCCACTAGATCCGGGCCGACCCATTGTCATCTCTAAATATAGCCTCCCTAAATATCTGCGAACGCATCCCCCTCGGCTCATGCATACCATTAACAGTGTCTTGTCAAACACCTATTGAGATTTGATGTATAATTAAGCATGCAAGAAACTTGAAATTTTATTTTGTTGATGATCATGTAATCGATCGATTGTTACTAATTGGATGTCGTAATAAGACTGTTTGTTTTAAATTTCATTAATGATACAAATACAATGATCCTAGTTTGTTTTTCACAAGCTAATTGTGTGCTAATTCTGGCTAGAAACGACACAGTTGCGAAGGCAGGACAACTTTCGAAGGATGCCACAACTAATTGAAAAAGACGGACCGAAAAAAGGTTGAAATTGAATTCAAGTGGCACAGTCTGAAATTCAGAGGGAACCTCCAAAAGAACTAAACAAACCCAATATTAAATTGTCGGGGTAAATTATGGTCGGACCCTTTTTCAATTTCGTAAGCCTTCCAATAACTCGATTTTTTTTTCAACAACAAAAGACTATTTTTCAAAATATTGTTCCAAAAATGTTATCGTTTTCTTCAACAGCTCCGGCAAATACATTGAATTTGAAAATCACCAGTGTTGGGCAACGAAACGGGGATCAAATGAAATAGATGGAAGAAGAAGATGGACGATATGCTTTGATTCATTGTCATTTTGTATCGCGGTTCAAACATTGATGTATTGCGGTGCAAACATTGATGTATCACAGTGCAATTAGACTAGACAATTAAACTATTGAATCGCGGTACAAAAATTAATACAATAAAATTGATGAATCGTGGTACAAACATTGATGTATCGTGGTGCAATTAGACTAGACAATTAAACTATTGAACCGCGGTGCAAACATTAATACAATAAAATTGATGAATCGCGGTACAAACATTGATGTATCGCGGTACAAACATTGATGTATCGCGGTGCAATTAGACTAGATAATTAAACTATTAAACCGTGATGCAAAAATTAATGCATCGCACTGCAAAAATAATGACTTTCATAGCGCGCGTACGGTTTATTAAGGGTATCATAGTTTTTTTTTCCATCAAAATTGATTTTTTTTCAATTGAAAAAAAGAAAAGATACTTTAGCGATTAGAAACTTCAAAAGGTTGATCGGCTCATAATTTCTCCTAAATTGTAGGTCGGGTCATGGATCGAAATGAAGTAGATGAATCATTGCTCTACTCCAATTAAGTCCGAAAAAAGCATATTACCTTTCCTACAAAAACATACGCACACTGGTTATTACATGATGCTATGACCAGAATGGACCAGACCGGGCCAGCCTGCACCAAGCCCATGACTGGGCTAACCCATGGGTCTACCCATTGACCATGTCAACTTTACCTATTTTTTTACCCACAACAAAGCCATTGAACACGAACCAACCCGAACCGAAAATTCACCAGGCCTATGGAACGTAAAGCCAGCTCGGCATAATATCGTCTGGGTCGAGACCTTTTTGATAGCTCTAGCCGTGACAATATTTAATCCAATGCATTAACATATTCAATATACTTATTATAGAAAACTTATTGAGTTTAATCATTTAAAACCAATAACTTAAATGTGAAATTTAAGCTCGATTATACATTACCCACTACTGCCAATGCCATAGCCATGACCGAGCACCGCCCACAACGCTGCCGCCCACCGGCCGACACCCGTTGTTGGACCACCCATCTCCATTCAAATCACCACCACTATATGATGTGGCAAAATCCTCAGCTTGGGCCGTCTGCTCTGTGGGTAGGATATACAGGCTTGAATGCGCTTCATGAACTTTGGTGAGAGCACGAGAAAACCTGAGTGGAAGTGCAAGGCAGGGCCTCGCGAAACCCCTCCGGCGTGAGAGTAAGTATTGTGTATGAGAACAGAATACTAGAACTCAAGGAAGAGGCAAAGTGTATGAGAGCATGTACCTTTATGATGTTTGGCGAATGGGTATTTATTGGCCCTTGTGTGGTTGAATCCGGGTAGGATCCGGTTTCTTTAGTCATCTTGTTCCACAAGGAGTGAAACTCTAGATATCATGGTGATATACGGCTGGCCGCGTTATATCAGGAACGAATAAGGCAAGTGTCCTGCCTACATATGGTAACTTGTGGCTGTGTCTTGGCGGGCAAGCCACTTGGTGTCTTCTGCTCGATTTGGGCCGAGCGGGCAGGGCCCTGCTCGCCTGTACGATGGGTGATGTGTTGGACCGGTTATAGTCCCCGGGCGAAGGCCCACTGTCGGACGAGCCGGGCTGTGCCCGAGGTTGGATCGGGAACATCATGCTCGCTGTTAGATGTGGTTCTTCTCATGCTCGCTGGGACTGTGGGCCCTTCAAGGCTTATGCTCGTGATCGGCACGTGATGGTAGCTCGTGCTCCGCTCGTGACCAGATTTGGGCTAGGCATATCGGTGGCCCCAGCCGTGCTGGCGGTATTCATGCTTCGAGGGGAGGCGTGCGAGCGTTATGAGGTTGCTCGTAACAGGGCTTGGACACTTATGAATTTTGATGATGCCAATGATCGGGCTGAGCTTCGTTGTGGAGGGTTCTAGAATTTTGTGTAACTGTCAGCTGAGGCGTACCAAAGAAACCTTTCAGCAGTGGCTCTGGCGAGATGGGGCAGGCGCGTGAGCCGGAGAGGTGACCGAAAAGGCGAGGCGCTAGTCGGGGCGGCGCATTTAATGCGTGCGTGGGCGAGGCGGAGTGCTTGTCTTTTCGGCTTCAGTAGCGATCTCAGAGTTTCCTTTCCTATTTAAAGCCAGGCGCTTCGTCCATTTGAAACTTCTTTGCTCGAGAGATTTTTAGAGAGAAAAAGAATAGAGAAAGCTACGCAATTTTTGGTTGCCGGTTTCTGAAGTCGTCGATCGCCGGTGCGTTGCCGTTTGCATACTCGACTTCCGCGAGGCTTCCTTGAGAATTTTAACGAGAAGTTGCTTCTTCTCGGCCTCTATTTTCATGTTTGTTTTACGTGTTGTTCATGTTTAGGGTTCAATTTTTCTTCATCTCTATGTTTCTACATTTTACGGGTAGCCCTTCCAGAAGAGGAAAAACCTAAGTCTAGGTAGATCGAAAGGGCCTTGCCGCCTAGCGAGCAGGGCACGGTGGGACTTTCCTCGATCTCGGACCTAGGGTCTCTCTAATCTTGGAAGGGCTGCCGAGAAAAGGAGGCAGAGAGATGAAAAAAGTGAACCGAAAATAACGCTGTAAATAGAACTGCTGTTAAAAAAATCGGCTGCGGCTTTAGAAGCAGCGACAAAATGCGGCTCTGGCGGCGTAAAAATTCAAATGAACGGCGCCCGGTTTAGGAAAGGTGGCTGGCGCTAAGCTCTGCCAGCGCTCGTCGGATCTGCGCTCACGCGCTCGTCGTCTGCGAGCCGGTGCGCCTCAACGATTACGCAAAATTCGGCAGCGGCTCGACCGTCATTAAAAATCAAACGCTGCCGCCCGCTCGCCGAAGCTGCAAGGCGGCGGCACCAGCGTGCGGCAGCTGGCCCGGCAGCGGCGGCATGATGCGATCAGCGGTTGACTGCTTTTCGGCAGCTTGCCGGATCAACATCACCCGGCGGCGGCGAGGCCACCGAAATCGGCGGCGAGAGTGGCATTTTGCGCGACATTCATGGCGCTGAGCTTGTACAGCGAAAGAGCTCTCGATGACAGAAATACCCGTTAAGCCATAAATACTGCTCGCTTCGCGATACTTCCGCTCTGAACTCCAGGCGGCAGTACATATATATATATATATAT
This sequence comes from Codonopsis lanceolata, assembly GCA_013146195.2. Lineage (NCBI taxonomy): Eukaryota > Viridiplantae > Streptophyta > Magnoliopsida > Asterales > Campanulaceae > Codonopsis > Codonopsis lanceolata. The sequence continues at coordinate 123,739,077 of CM028379.1, read as the reverse complement.
AATTCTTTTGTAACTTGTTGAAAAGATTTGAACTTGTACTAAATCTATCTACACTAAGGCTAGACACAACTAGGCTAGAATAATTTTTTGAAATATTTGTTGAAATTTAATATAAGTATAAACCGGTAATCATAAAGTTGTTGATTATGACGAACATATCTACTCACCCCATCTCAAAATAAATGACGTTTTAAAATTTCAAGACAAATTTATACACATTTTGCCAAAATTGCTCTTATTAATTACTCTCTAATTAAATGTTGTATTGAGAATGTTTTAATGCATTAAGGATATGAAAAGTTTGAAAAATAACTATAATACCCCATCTCACATTGGGTAGGTGTGAGAAATGTGTCCGATTTATAAGGTGGTCACACACTACCTCTGGGCACCAACATCATCCATGGAGTTTTGGGTCGGCTTGTGGTGGACCTGATGACGCAAGGTGCTGCGTGTTAAATGGGCCAGTGTGTGAGTTACGCGTAGCGGACTGGACTCTCGGGCTCGGGTCGTTACAATAACAAAGAGTAAATTAGTCTTTTTTTCTAAACTTCCTTAATCTATGAGTAAATCTTTAAAAAATCATTTATTTTGGGACAGATGGAGTATGGTCTTGTTTCTGATTAAAGAACATTTGGTTGTTATTTATGATGATGATGATGATGATCATAATAATAATAATATTAACAACAACAACAACAACAACAACAACAACAACAATAATATTATTAGCATCAATATTTTTTTTATTATTATTATTTTGACAATCAATACTACTACAATTTCATAAAGGTATAGAAAAGTTAAATTTTTCAAAAAATTTAAATAAAAATATTTAAATTAGATTTTATGAATAGAAGAATTCTTTTTTTTTTTGTTCTTTTCGATATTTTGAAAGAGACTTTTGATATTATTTTTCAATAATAATAATATTGACATAAATTTCTCATGTATTTCCTAAATTATTGTCCTATAAATTACATATTTTATAAATCTAAAATATACATGTTAAATTTTCAATTTGAAAAACTATCAAATTCAATTCAAAAAACCAATCAGGATAGTAATTTAGGAACATATGGAGTTTAAAATAATAATAATTATAAAATATACACTATATTATTATTATTACCATATACTATTATTATTATATACAATACAATCTTATCATCTTTACCATTATTGAACAGAAAATAAGATTTTATCCAAAATGAAAGCTTTTATGCTAACAACGTTAGTAGAAGTGTTAACTTTTGGATTGTTTTGTATTAAAAATCTAACTTTGAGACTTTTTACTTTTTAGACAGATGAATTATTTTTGAAACATTTTGAACATGAATTTTTTTGTAGGACTTTATAGTATTTTCCCCTATATATTACGCTGTAAAATTCACAACATCCATGTTTGTATGCTGGTAAAGATTGAATGGAAATCTACAGGTCATTTCATCTTATAAATAGCGAAAGGAATACTCTCGATATTAAAGAGTCAACGATACAATTTTGAGATGTTTCATATTAAAAGTGAATTTTTAAAAATTATGTTTATAATTTCCATTTTCTTTTATCTTTACCCGTTATTTGTATTGTAATCATATTAGTTGTGTTTAATATTTTTGTAATTATAACTAACTCTAATAACATTAATATATCCCTTAATTATTTTACTTTTCAAACGTGAACTCTTTGGGTGGAGCGGATGAAGTATTACCCTTAAGATTCACAACATCCATGTTTGTATGCTCGGAAAGATTTAAAGGAAATCTTAGTTTCAACTTTCAACCTCAATAGAAATTAAGTTAATCTGTTTTTACTTTTTCCCGGGAAGAGAAGGGGAGATATTTTGCATTAAAAACACCTCGTCAGTTTTATCTACTCTTCATCTGCTTTCATTCATTAAATTATAACACCCACCCCCCGGGTTCTCCATCGGTCATATACCAATTCATATCTAGTTATCTATACTCTTTAGCCTGTCCGTCGTACATGGCTACACCCAAGGTGGGTTTGCAGGGGAACTCGCTTTTGGTCATGGTTTTGGTTTTGGTTTTGCTTAGAGTGGCCACTGCTTGCTCCGATGGAACATGCAAGGTCTCTCTCGATTTTACTACCTATGTTTTTGAAAAATGTAATTTGATCTGAATTATATATATATTAATTTGCAAGTGTAGTTGCTGGATGATTGCTCATCGGATGGAGATTGCGAAAGTGGACTTTATTGCTTTTCTTGTCCCCATGGATTTTCAGGCTCCAAATGTGTTCGATCAACGGATACCAACCCATTCAAGCTCGTGGTCAGTCTTTCTAACTCTTTCTTATGATGATTTTGATTCCAAAACTTTAATTAATTACAAGTTTACTCAACTTTTCAACCATCTAATCTTATTGTAATTTTAGTTTATGATCACCCCGCACCACACCATGGAAAAACTCAACCTTGAGTTTTGTACTAATAGAGAAGTAAGTACTGAACATTTTGACGTTGAGGACATGGAATCGTGTACCATGCGTTATAGCTTGTAACTCGTAACTTATGACTTCCTCTAATGTTCTAGTTGTGGTATTCAATTTGCCACACATTAATTGTTTCCGCAAATCTCTTATATGGTCTAGGAGTTGAGTCTTTTGTCATTCTGCCGTTTATTCAAAAAATAAAAATAAAAATAAAAAATTTGTTTGATGTTTTATCTCCGTTTAGGCATTGTTCTACAAATCGACCCAACCGCCTTAAAATCAAGCAAATTGACATAAAATATATAACATCGTTTTGGGTCTTTTTTTAGAGTTATTGAATTGTGAATTGTAAATTTGTAAATCGATGAGCTAATTATTTTTGTGTTGTTTTGAACTTGGAATGATATTAAATTATTGGTTTTATTTTTCAATTTAATTTAATCTTGAAATGTGAATACTAAAAAAAAATGTGAATACTATATATAAATTATTTGTTGATATTTACTATATATATATATATATATATATATATATATATATATATATATATATATATATATATATATATATATATATATATATATATATGAATGTTTAATACTTGTTAATTATGTACATTAAGAAAAAAGTCAAAAATCAGGATAGTTGTGTCTTAAATTTAGCTACCCAACGATTTTTTAGAACATTGAATTTAGGGAGGTAAAACATGTGATTTGTAAAAGAATACTCTCTCCGTCCCTAAATTATCGTCTTCTTTTCCTTTTTCGTCCGTCTCAAAATAATTGTCCACTTTGAAACTTACCTTTTTAGAACATCACTTTTACCACTTTACCCTTACTTTTTCACCTTACTTTAATTATGGGCCACATACACATGGGCTTTAAAGGAAACTATACATTAAATCAATATAAATAATCAAGTCAATTATTTTTTCTTAATCTGTGCGCCGGGTCAACCAGAACAATAAATTAAGAACGGAGGGAGTATCATTTTAACATGTGATGTTACAGTTTAAAGTATCACGTCTACCCACTTGATGATAATAAATTAATAATAAAATGTGAACAGTAAAATCTGATAGTCAAACATTTTTAGTAGTTTATTAATAATAAAATGACACTTTATATTTAATTTTTTTAAAGTTGACTCTTTAAATGAAACATTTTAAAATGAAATAATGGATTATTTGTTCGAAACGAAAGGAGTAATAGTTATGTTTTTTTTTAATCATCTGTTCCATTAAATTTTTTTCTCTTATTTTCAAATTTTCTTTTTTGAAAACAATTTTACCACTTGATTCTTACTCTTCTTCCAACTTTAATTGTGAGTTATATATTCATGAGTTTTAAAGAAAATTACATAATATATCAATATTTATAATAAAAAATATTAAGTGCACCACTACATTTACCACTGATGTTACAACTTATCTTTTAACGATGTCACTTGTACAGTAATGTTAAACTGTACGCCTAACATTACTGTCTTATAATTGAATAAATTAATATCTCTTAATCTGTGCGTCAAGTCAACTAGGAAAACTATTTAGGAACGTCAACGATATTAGCCAACAGCCACCTAGCTCCGGCACATGTCGCACTATAATGGAAATAAAATACTTGTAAGATCTTATAAATCTATTATTTGATAAAAATTTGGAAAACAAACATGTACTTGTTGAGTTTATTATAAGGGAGATAACTAGCTTGTACAAATATTATAGCTTCTTATATGGCACATTTAGCATATAAGGTCTTTTTAATTTAAATGTTCGAATGATACTTAATCGACTGAATGATTGAAGAACAGAATAACACCTTGCCATTCAACAAGTATGCATTTTTGACAACCCACAATGCTTTTGCGATTAAGGGAGAGCCTTCTCACACCGGCGTGCCAAGAATTACCTTTACCAACCAAGAAGATAACATCACTCGTCAACTAAACGTACGTATATACGTTCATCGTCAATCTTTCATTACCTTTTTATTTGTATAATACATTTTGTTTTTCCGACGAAATTTTGAAATCTAACCATATACGATATATTTTGTAGAACGGGGTACGTGCTTTAATGCTCGACACGTACGATTTTGAAGATGATGTATGGTTATGCCATTCCTTTAAAGGAAAATGCCATGATTATACTGCCTTTGTAAGTAACTTCTATTTTCTTTTCTTTCAGTTTTTGTGATCCATGAAACCAACAATCATATCAAACCACTATTAATAGAAACACGTCGTGTTTACCTAGTAGGAACCGGCTATTGACACATTGAGGGAAATTGAAGCTTTCTTATCCGCAAATCCATCAGAAATCGTTACATTGATTCTTGAGGACTATGTTGAATCCCCAAATGGGTTGACCAATGTCTTCAAGAATGCAGGGTTGATGAAATACTGGTTCCCATTGTCGAAGATGCCAAAAAAAGGTCAAGATTGGCCACTTGTTAGGGACATGGTTAGTAGTAATCAAAGATTACTCGTTTTCACTTCTATTAGATCAAAAGAGCAGAGCGAAGGAATAGCTTACCAGTGGAACTACATGGTCGAAAATCAATGTAAGGAGACATTTGCAAATATATATATATAGTCATAATCCGTGCTTGTAATTGTTATTGTTAAATGCAAAATTTTTATTATTGTAGATGGCAATGGAGGAATGGAAGAGGGGAGTTGTCCTAACAGAAGGGAGTCGTCGCCAATGGATGACAAAAGTAAATCGTTGGTGCTGGTAAACTTTTTCAGATCTATTCCTATCAAGGCATTAGCTTGCGTACAGAATTCAGGGGACCTTAGTGACATGATTCAAACTTGTTATGGTGCATCTGGGAATCGATGGGCTAACTTTCTCGCTGTTGATTACTACAAGGTATCGAATCATTATCCAATTTCATATAGCCATGAAAATACTATCATTTGCATATGAATACGCATAAGCCTTTAAAGAAGGCCATTATACGGTGTTAAACTTGAATACTATAAGCTTCTTGCATGACCAATTAATGATCCGTTATTTTGATTGAAACTTGTGTTGATGTAGAGGAGCGAGGGAGGAGGAGCTTTTCAAGCCATGGACACACTAAATGGTGAGCTGTTGTGTGGCTGCAAGGACGTACATGGTTGTGCGGTAAGTCACCATTAACTTCCACATTAACTTCACTCTACAAATGGTAAGCAATAATTTCAATTAGTACACAAATATATTATTCAATTTGACGATCTGTCTATCTATCTACCTATAAAGGTGTAGGTTGTTTTTTGACTACTAATATACAAACTAAAATAGCCCTATACCTAAGTAACAACCACACATGAATTAATTTCAAACAAGTAAATTTGTCATAAATAAAAATTAATGTATAGATACAAATATTCTTAAATTTAATAAACTATTTACCATTAATTAAGCCTAAAATGAGTAAATTTGCATGATCTAATCAATTCCATGAAGAATGAAATAATAATTTGATCCCTCTACTCGTACCTAATTTTAAATTAGGTTCTACAATTTTTAAATCTATTTATTTTTAGTCATATGTCAATTTTTTTATTTGCATTGCAAATATCATCCAATACTATTGAATATGACGAAACGATGCTTACTAAGTTGAGCTACCAAAAACTAATTTGAATTTAAAGAATAAATATTTGGTTACCTTTTTGAATATATTTAACATTTGTTACAGTGAAATTAAGGTAGACATTATTAGAATTATATATGAAAAGTTTCAACTATAATAATAGATTTATTTATAAATATCAAGATATTAAGTAAATTGTTAGCATGTTTAGTAATTACTAGTGAACAAGTTAAAATAGACGAGTTAAGAAAATATGCTATAATTTTAAGAAGATAAAAAGAACATGGAGAATCCAATTGATGAATTAATTTGTGTGTTCTATTATGTAATAAAGCTAAAATCTATAGTTTTCTCTCTTCATTTTTCAACTACTACAAGCAGCCTTAAAAGAATTAATTGGTCCCTAAGTTATAGATCTTACCAACAAATCTCTATTCAGTTAACTAAGTAACTTTTGTTATGAGTCTATTTCTCTCTATCTATAAAAGTGTGAATTTTTTCTTACAAATTAATAACAAAAATAAGGGTAATCAATCTTAGATCTTTCTAAAAAAGAAGAAAATTTTGAGGTAATCAACCTTAGATTTTGAGATAATGTTTCTAACAAACTTTAAAGTTGTTATGATGAAATTTAGGTAGACATTACTAGAATTAAATGATTTTTTAAACTATTATAATAGATTTGTTGGTGAGTATCGATATATTAAACAAATCTGTGGCCTTTTTTTTTAATTATCAGTGAATAAACTAAAAGAAAAGTGTTAAGAAAAAGAGTTATAGTTTTAAGAAGATGAAAGAAAAAAAGAATTATGCAACTTATGAATATGTGCATTTTGTTAGAAAAGATAACTAAAATTTAAAGTTTGCTCAATTGAAATTATGAATACTACAAATAGCCTTAAAGCCTAACGTATAGGTTAACTAAATAGCTATTGCTAGAATTTTCACTAAAGAATATATACTAAAATTTTCGAATATACCCTCCTATAGTTGAGAAATGGATCGAACCCCTTATGTCACATATTAACGTTAAAGTAAGGTTTTTGTGCTTAGTTATTTTATTTCCTACTAACAGTAAAGTATATATATGTTGTCTTCAAATTAACAACTACTATGAATATTTACACATTCTTATCTTCTCTTTGTATGGTTTACAACTATATCTCATATATTACATAAATTGCGGTAGAGAGAGAGGCTAGAGAAATTGCCAAAAAAGGAAGAAATTTTATTGGGTTAACTTCACCATTGGTCCTTGTAATTAAAATCTTTCTACAATATGTCCCTCAATTAAAAAAGTGCACATTTGGGTCCAAAGTAGCCCCTTCTTGCACGCCAAAGGTCCTTTTGTTGGATGCCGTTAAAAACGAACTGTTAATTGCCCACATGTGATGCACGTGGATTTTTTTCTAGGGCAAAAAAGTCAATTGATATGAGATTAATTCTCTTCATCTTTAACGCCAATCTCTGTATATCCCCTCCCCTTCCCTCACTTCCACTATCGCCACTTTTTTGCTTGAAATTCAACAAAACCCCATATTCGTGAATTCAGTAAACAACCCAAAGAAAGAGTTCAAAAAAAGTTATAAAAATAAAAATAAAAATCACCTTGTAAGGTGATCTGGGAACCTTTCTCGGAGCTTTGACCGGGTTATGAGTAACACCAGGCAAGGCAACTGATCATCCGACCCGAATGGCAATAAAGGTGGTAAAGACTGTCTTGTTTCAGATTTAAAATGGGAAATGTTCCTGGTGGACCCAGGGAAAAAGAGTTCTTGTCGACCAACTTATTAAGCGTAGACGGAGGGCCAAAATCGAGATCCGACCCAAATAATGTCGTCCTCAATAAAGAAGTGTAGGCGGAGGAGGTATCTTCGCGGCCATCGGAGGTGGTTGGATTAGGGGGATTGGGAGGTGATGAATTGATGTGGAAGAGGGCAAAATTGGAGGAGGATCGGCTGGGGGTGAAACAGTCGTTATAGATTGTTCGAGATGGTGATGAATGATAGCTTAGACTCGACATAATGTCGATTTTCGAAGATGGGTTTTCCATGGTTGAGTGAAAAGAGAGAAAATTGATATTTAAGAGAGGGGGATAGAGAAAGACTGTGATTGAAGAAGTAAGAAAATTGGGGGAGATTAATGTTCCTGGGAAATAAAAGTAGGTGTTGAAGGGTCCTAAATCTAATTGGAAAAAAATTTAGATTTTATTTTGTTCCCTTTTAAGAAAGTGGCAGTGGTGGAAGTGGGGGAGCGGAAGGGATATACATAAATTGAGGTTGAAGATGAAGATAAAGTTGAAGAGAAATAATCTCATATTTTGCCCTAGAAAAAAACTCACGTGCATTGCATGTGGGCAGGTAACAGTTCAATTTTAACGGCATCCAACGGAGGGACTTTTGGCATGCAGGAATGGGCTACTTTGGACCCAAATGCACACTTTTTGAATCGAGGGACGGTTGCTAGAAAGGTTTCAAGTTCATGGACCAATGCTGAAGTTAAATCAAGTCTATTTATAAATTACAACAAGTGTGAAAGTAAGTGATAAGGATAATTAAACCTAGATCTTGAGATAATGTTTTTACAACATGCTTAAATTTTGTTATGGTGAAATTGGGAAAGACTTTATTAGAGGTATATGATATTTTAAATTATAATAATAAATTTGTTAGTGAATATCGAGATATTAAACTAATTAATAGCATGTTTAGTGATTATTAGTGAATAAACTAATATAAATGAGTTAACAAAAGAAGATATACTTTCAAAAGTATGACGAAAAAAATGGAAAACACATTTTATAAGCATTTGCATTTTGTTTGAAAAAAACAAAATTTATAGTTTACTCCCTTAAATTTTTAGAATATTAGAAGTAGCTTTAAAGACGAACATATTGATATCTAATAAATCACTAATCAGTTAATTTTGTAATTGTTGTAAGTTTTTTTTGGATAGACCCTCTAAGGTTCAAAAATGTTTAGAAACCCCTGAGATACATATTGACATTTAAGTATAATGTATATGGTTATTTTATTTGGTAATATTAATATATAGCCTTTTTAAAATAAAAATAAAATATATTATAAATATATTATCTTCAAATTAACCATACTATGAATATTACATTTTTTAAAATTAAGGTCACTTAGTTTGAACAATTTTGTTTTATGTTTATAGAAAAACATGGATATAATGAATGAAATTACTTATTTTTTTAGATCTTGAAAACTTTAGTTTTTTTTCTCCTGCTTGCTACAATAATAGACTATTAAGAAAATTACTAACAATATGTGTAACACACGTTCACTTGATTAGTTCCAATAAAAATTCAACTTTACAGCCCATGATCTTTGCTAGAAGACCCATATAAGCTGTTAAATAGCACATTAACATACCCTTGGCCCATTTCAGATTTATGAATTGAAAAAATTGTTGGTTGGTACCTTTTTCCTAAAGTTTTAATCACTACAGTACCTTTTTTTTTAACTGGAAAAAGTCTCTTATACTATTTTTCTTAAAATGCCCAAATTCGTCTCTTTTCATAGCTCCAACATTTCTTCCTCTAGCATTTTTTTCATAGCTCCAACGTATTCTCGAAAATCACTATATTGTTGGGGTAACGAAACGTGGATCAACCTGTTCGGTCAGGTCGCGAGAGTCAAGGGGGCAATGCTCTATCAGAAAGGTAAACGGTTTTTCAGAAGGGAAGAATGCAGAGGAGGAAGAAGAATGCTTACGATGTAGGAGGAAAAAGAAGGCGGGAGAGATGCAAATGAAACCAGTTTGAATTACGATGCATCGATTTTCGATAGTCATCAATTTGGGATAGCGATGCATCAATTAGGAATCGCGATGCATATCTATCAAATAGAATTAACAAAATAGATTCTCGTGCACAAATTTTGATTTGCAATGCACAAATTGAGTTCACGATTCAGAAATCCCGATTCACAAATTAGATTCGCGATGATTAAATTGTGCATCGCAATGCTCAAATGTTCCCAATGCTTAGTGCGTTTCTGGTTCATTAATGACATAGTCGTTATGTCATATAAAAAATGTCTTTTTACGGTAAAAAAAGCGTACAAGACTAGAGCAGTCAGAAACTTATTAAAGCGGAATGGCCTGAATTTTACCGTTATGAATTACTAACATATTTCAGCCCATTTAGGCGTCCTCTTTTGTGTACTGTAAGTAGAAACTCTAGTATCTACCAAACTAGAAGCAAAAGATTTATATCTCAAAACCATGATTATGTTTAATGATGTTATATTTATATTTGTGTGTCGCAGCCTGGAGCTAGCTGTACTCACTGACGAAATTGGCTACAATAAGATAGCCACCAACTAGTAACTGGTAACTACCAAGGCCTTGAAGAAATTACCGAGAGAGATAGAGAAGATAAACAAAAGAAGATCATTTTATAATCAGGTATTAAAGTGACAGTATTTCAAAAATTCTGTAGAAAGGGAATATAGCAAATTTGGAATTTCTTTGAATGTGAGAGAGATTGAATGAGATGATACAAATGCAAATTCCTTCTTTCATGTTCTTGAAGCTGAGTCGCCTCTATCCACCGATGACGAAGATTTCATTTTAATTCAAGTTGTTGGATTTTTCTTTTTGTTACATATTTGTGTCTCTAGGCTTTTATTTATGTCTCACATCATGTGCTTTGTCGTAACACAAAACAAGTTTTAAAAAATGACACATTCGTATTTATCTCCCTTAGGTTTTCAAGATCAAAAAGTAAATGCAATCCATTTATTATTAGAGTAGGTCTCATGTAAGACCTTGTTATGAATATTAATTCGTAAGACGGAGTTCACTCTCTCACAGATCAAGCCATCAACATACGGTGGATCGGGTAAGCAGGATTTGTCTTACTAAAAATATCCGTAATACCGTTTTACATAAGTTTTTACCTTACCAAGTTGATCTCAACATGTCTAACCTAGTACATTATCCATTAATGGTAGAAATAAAAAGATAATGAACAATTATTTTGTAGTTGAACTTTTATGGGGGAAGTCTAATCTCACTATTGGAAGGTTTCTATTTATGAAATGAATGAATGCTTGGAAATATAGGGGTTTTGCAGCATAATGCCCAGGTATATGAAATGATAAGTTTAATAATAAATGGCTAGGGAAACAACCTTTGCTTGAAAATTATATGAAAATGTAGTTGAATTATCAAAATGTGGGTTGAATGGGCTACAGGGTGATCAATAGTGGTAGAAAGAAACTCTCTTTAGCTGTGGGCTTCAATCCATCCAATGTGCTAGTATAATTGTTAGTGGTGGAGACTGGTGAGTAGTGAGTGATATGGGCAATTATCCAAAGTGATTCGACCCACCAAAATTTGATTAGTAGGCCATCGTCTCCTCCCTTTGTCCCTCTTTAATTATTTGACTTCTCTCTCAGTTCTCACTTCTCACTTCTCATTTCTCATAAGTCATATCCATATCCATATTAGGTTTTTTTTTTTTTTTTTTGGGGGGGCAAATTTCACATACTACACATACATGTGTATGAAACAGTAGAGATTGAAATATCTTTAATTTAATTTCTTGTAAATATTTGACTCCAGAATATACGTTGGCAGCTAAAAAGGCCACCCAAATAACAATCGATGGTAGGATAGTGGTCTATTATGAATATGATGGTGACGGTAACTGAGGGAGGATTTTTTGTAAGAGAAGAAAACCAAAGTCAATTCAATATTGGAAGCAGATGAAATAAGGGGGTTAAATAACATGTAATTGTCAACACCAAAAAAAGGTATACTCCAAATTCTACTAATCCTTATTAAATTTGTGAGGAGCATGTGATTAGTTGGGTGAGAAGGTATCTTACACATGCTAGCAATCCCCCTAGATACAAATAAATTTTTTAAGTAATTAATTATTAGTATTTAAGTATAAATATAAGATATGGGTATGATTAACCTAATATATGTTCATTATGTTATGCTCTTTATGAGATTAATGGGCTTCATGTTAGAGTGGGTGTAATTAAACATTTAAAGAATGTCTGTGTGTGCGTACGTGCGTGTATGTATGTATTACGTGAAAAAGAGAATAATTGTGTACCAATTTCTTAAAGATCCGATGAGTTACGTAATATAGTTTAGCATTTCCAGGAAATTCTCGAATCATTGTCTCTTTTTAAAAATTATGAGCTACAACATTTAGCTAATGTACCAATTCAAAGTATATGAAATTCTGTCATATATAAGAAAAAATAATAATAATTTTACAATACAAAACTAATCAGGAAAATAGTGCTCAACTAATATTGATTTTTGACCCTAAAAAGATGTCAGGAACCGAACACTATAAGCAAAAGGGCAAATGAAGGTTTGTGCTAAAGCGCTGCCTTTCCTAAAGCGTTTCATCCTAAAACTTGTAAAGTTTGGATAACTTTCTTTTAATATTCCTTCATTTTGAGAATAGAAAGACCCAATTACCCTGACAAACGGACTGTCGGGTTTTGGACAAGGCGGCCACGTCATCGTGGTGCAAGGCGACTGCGCCTAAGGATGAATTACGGACCGAGCTAGGCGGTTGCGTCACGTTGTGTAAGGTGACCGTCTTGTAGCGACGGGTTGTTTTGTAAGGTTTCGTTAATTGAGTGTTTTAGGATTTGGTATTTTATCCCTATATATAGTTGTATCCCTAAAACGATTTTAAAAAGGTTGGCTAATTTAATAAAATTTCAATATTACGTTGATCCAATCTCTCTCTCTCTCTCTTACTATACTATGTTAATTTGTTTGCAAAGTCTTCCGCTGTACAAAATATTTAACAATAACAATGAAAAAGTTGGAACCCAGTACTACATCAAATCAAAATCGTCGAGGCAGAAAAGAAAAGATCACAATGAGCAATTTCAACCCAGGATGGGAATCGATCAAGTTGTCACGCAAGTGTAAGGTTAGGGTCGCTCGGTGAATCAAGTACTAGTCATTGTCCACGATTGTACCAAAACGTTAAGCCCACGAGGGAAGTAACATGCACTCGTGGAATTTTTTTCCATCCTTTCCATTGTTGCTAATGACAATAAAAGAGACCCAAAACTCCATCTCCATCTATATATATATAAGTCCCCACAAGGGGGGGCTTATTTTCAGCCTTCTTGTGGCCAAGCACAAGCAGTCACAAGGTCACATGGTGTTTGGGTACCTGACCTCATTTTCAAACCAGGAGGGATGCCTAGTTAAAGGGTTGGAGAGAAGTGGTAGAACAAATGACAAAAAAAATAAAAATAAATACAAATACAAAGGGCTAATTGATAAAATAAAATTAAAAAAAAAAAACAACAGCAAAGACAAGCACTTTGGGGGGACCCTTTGCTCAACACATGGGGGTGGGGTGCCTTTGAGCTTGTGCTGTGGAGCCAACCAAAAACCTTGCAGATTCTTTTCGCAATTTGTTGGTTGGAATCACCCAATCCTTGTACTCTTCATAATCTTATAATCTTACAATATGTCTATCAATAATTTATGACAATTAACTTTCTTTTCTTGGCAAACAAATTAAAGTATCAATAATTTATACTAATGTTACGTTCGAAGATCACACAAATTAAAGTGAATTTGACTTGTAATATATAATATATAGTGGACTGTTTAACCGAAACGGATATTTAAGCGAAACGGATATTTATATATTCGCACGGATATTTATATATTCGTACGAGTTTTGTCCAATGAAATAGAAGTTGTCTCTTCATTCCATCACATAGGAATAGACCAACTTTATGTTGAACCCTACCCCTCCATATGCCTAGGAGGATTCTATTGTCCCCAGGAATTTCCCACTTTTTATTTTTTTGGGTAAGAAACTTAATTTGCTAGTACTAAACTTTGATACAAATCAAGTGACAAATGATTATAGCTTTTGTTACAGCAAGTACTAGGACGAATCATTAAATTAATTGTACCATTTGACAAGACCCGAATCCAAGAATTGGTGCAATTTCAAATATTAATTCCGGGAAATGTCACTTGCAAGAATTGAAAGTCACTGCACTTAACCTTATGCTATTTAAGATCTAAGCTCAAAAATGAAGTCGGAAAAGAGAAACCAAACCTGATGGAGGGAGGATAGCTTATAGTAACAAGAATTTAAAGATCAAATGTTCGGTGCACGCTCAGAGGCCAATGCACATGCAAGTGTCACACAAGACAAAATGAAGCTCTGGATTATAAAATTGTACCAACTGTTACTTTGAAGCTAGAACCATTGGCTTGTTTCAAAACTCCATGGAGATCAGGAAAATGAAAAGAAAATAAAGATTTGAAGCTATTAGAGTTTTAGATCTAGGATTGAAGTTGGATTTGGTTTTGGTCCACATCAGTTTTCTAGTGGGTCTTGGATTGTCAAACTCGTATATAAACACATAATCTCTATTAGTTTGGGTGTACATTGTGAGAGAACACCGTTTTATTGTTGTCACTCTTTTGGTGAGGGATATTTGTTGGGGGATATTCGTTTTGGGTCTCTTTTGTATTTGTGAGTAAATAAGTATTTGTGGTTCTTGATCAAAACTTATTGTCTTTGTAATATAGATAGTCATGTGGGTTTCTAATGAAGTCGTTAATCATTGTGTTTTCTGGTTGATTATTATTCTCACCGTCATGTTTGTCCAAATTAATATGTTTTGCATAACAATTTATATTTGTTCTTTAGCTTTTGCGTAACCAGTGGCGGAGGAACCTTATGTAGAAATTCACAATTGATATTAAATAACAACATAATATTTTCATTGATTGAATCACCTATTTATATAGAGAGTTACAATTAGGGTTACAAGAATCTTTTACAAAGCAGAAGTTATACAAAGAAAGCAACTATACAAGGTAATTACTGCTAAACAATAATTACAATAATATATAATATTATTCTCTAATATGCCCCCCCGCAAGATGGACAACCGTGAGGAGAGACTGTTGGAACCGTTGGCGAGCAAGTGGCTTGGTAAGCGCATCGGCCAGCTAGGTGGCCGAGGAGACATGAGAAACCTAGAGCTACCCGCCTTGGACCTATTGGCGAATGAAGTGAAAATCAAGTGTCACATGCTTCATGCTAGTATGAGAGACTGGGTTGGAACAAAGACTGGTGGCACCCACATTGTCACAGTAGATAACAAACAAAGACGAGGAAGCAAGACCAAGCTCGTCGAGAAGAGATGAGATCCAGTAAACCTCATCAGCAATTGCGGCCACATCCTGATATTCAGCTTCACTCGAGGAACGAGCAGCAATGCATTGCTTCTTGGAGCTCCAGGAGATCGGGTTGCGGCCAAGGTAGACTACAAAGGCACTGATGGATGTATAGTCATCTTTGTTGCCTGCCCAGTCAGCATTAGTGAATGTAGGGCTAGGGGTGACTGTTGATGAAGTAGTATACCAGTATCAATGGATCCTCATATATAACGGAGGACTCATTTGGTTGCATTCCAGTTTTCAGTGGTCGGCATATGCATCAATTGAGAGAGTTTGTTGACCGCATAGGCGACATCAGGGAAAGTACGGGAAAGATACTAAAGACTCCCGATCACAACTCGAAACTCTATAGGGTCAGTGAGAGCAGCCTGACTGGAGTGTCAGACTAGACGAGGTAGCAAGAAGAGTAGCCACTGGGCAAGCATTTGTCATGCCCGTGCGAGCGAGCAGATCTGCAATGTAACCGCGCTGGGAGAGTATAAGACCACTTGGTCGCCTAAAAACTTCGACACCGAGGAAATAATGAAGGTCACCAAGGTCCTTGAGCGAGAAGCAAGCAACGAGCATAGAGATGAAGGTTTGAACAGCAGCGGGCTGGTTCCCGATGATGATGATGTCATCCACATAGACAAGGAGATATATGGTAGGGCCCCCTGTATTAAGTATAAACAGCGACGTGTCGGCCACAGAGTTGTTGAACTCGGAGACGAGAAGAAACTGTTGTAACTTATTATACCATACTCGTGGAGCTTGTTTAAGACCATAGATAGCCTTATGAAGTCGACAAACATGTTGAGGGTTTTCCTTATCGATGAAGCTGGGAGGTTGAGCCATAAAGACCTCCTCGGATAGAATGCCTTGGAGAAAGGCATTATTCATATCTAGTTGCCAAAGAGACCATCCTCGGCATACGGCCAGCGAGAGAACTAACTGCATAGTGGTGGGTTTAACCGGGCTAAAGGTCTCATGATAGTCGACGCCTGGTCGTTGGTGAAATCCCTTGGCAACTAGGCGAGCTTTATAGCGGTCAATAGAGCCATCAGCATGACGTTTGATGTAGAAGATCCATTTATAGCCAATAATATTTCTAGCCCCTACCAAGGGAACCAGATCCCAAGTACCATTTGGAGTCAGAGTATCATATTCTTTAAACATGGTCTAATGCCACTTGACATCTTTGAGAGCTTGAGTGATACATGTGGGTTCGCTATTTGTTGCTAATTGAGCTGAAAGACTAAGTTTGGTGAGCGATTTCTAAATGTCATTCTTGGAGCGAGTAACAATTGATGAGGTACCAGCAACAGCGGGCATGAGAACTGGGGCAACGGTCACTGGAATGTCCTCGGGTGCAACGGATACGGGATTGTCCTCGGCCATGTTTTAAGTTGCCGAGGATGAGCAAGCAGCTGGCAAAGAGCTGTCCTCGGGCAGGGTGCTAGATGCTGATAAGGGTTGAGTAGTAAGCATAGGGTTGGTAGTATGCATAGTAGTGAGAGCAGGCAAGGTACGTGCTGGGTGAGGTTGGTGTATGGGGGAGCTGAGATCAACCACGTTCTCATTAGTCCTAGAAGCAACTGGCGGGGAGTCACTAGAGTAGGCAGCGAATGGTGTGTATAAAGCTGGGAGCAGTTCATGCATAGGTAACCAAGTGGCTCGATTTGAGTCATCAGGGTAAGCAAGGTTGGTGTCAATGTTGGCCATGGGGAAAGTGGACTCAACAAACCGAACATGAAGCGCGATGAACAACTTGGTTGTGCTCGGATCATAACAACTAGGCACTCTGAATGAGTGAGTAACCGAGAAAGACACAAGGAATGAAGTGAGCAACGAGTTTATGGGCGAAGTATAGGCGGAGCTAAGAGTAGCAAAGGAAACCAAAGGCACGGAGTTTGGAGTATCTGGGAGGAGACCCGAACAGTTTCTGATAGGGTGAGAACTATTTCAGAGTTGGTGTGGGTAGTCAATTTACGAGGTAGGTTGCTCTTTGAAACACAAATGACCAAAAGGGCAGCTGGAAGAGAAACTTTAGAAAAAAGGGAGAGGCAAGTCTCAACAATGTGACGGTGGTTACGTTCCGAAAACCCATTGTGTTCTAGAGTGTGGGGTAACGAAGTGAGATGGGAGATGCCGTTAATGGAAAGGTAAACGGCCAAGCCAGTGTACTCTCCCTCATTGTCTGAGTAAAGAGTACAATGGTCATTTTGAAATAGCTTTCAACCAGGGCTTTTGATAAATGGGCATATTGTCTATCTTTTTAGATACTTTGGGCTTATTTTTATTGTCAATATTGCATTTATAACGGAAAATTTAATTGTTTTGGCTCCCTTACCTTTATTTGTCTTAATTGTGCAGTTTGGCAACATTTTGCATTAAAGTCAAGTTTTATTGGTACATTAAAGACAAACATTAATAATGAAGTAAAGACAAAAAGAGGAGTTGAGTTTCCAGCATTTTTCGTGGGTAGGCTACGGTTAATTTAGTGGGTGGAAAACTGATGTCAAGTATCAAATTAAAGATTTCCGGCAGCAATCGCACCTTAGGTGCGAACTATTTTGCAACCTTAATTCAATCGGGGCAATTCAAGAGTCACTTCCAATATTTTCCATTTTGGTCCTTTTTATGCATCTAGACTAAATGGCATCTAAAGGGGGATTTGAGAGCTTTTAGACTCTCATTTATCTCTCCTTTATTTCTCATTTATTCTTATTTACTTCCTATTTACTCTAATTTATTTTGGTTGTCTCTTGGTGAGACAAGGGGAGAAGAAAGACTTAGTTATATATATATATATATATATATATATATATATATATATATATATATATATATATATATATATATATATATCCTTCTTCCCCTCCTTAGTGAATAGAATTTTTTACTTCCATTTTATCTTCTCAAATAGCTAAACATAGATAAACACTTTGAAATAAATTTGTCTTGGATTAATTTATTTTAGTTCCTTTGAATATGTGTGAGTAGTTTTCTAATTCTAGGATTAGGTGTAGCCCGTAATTGATTTGTAAATAAAGTTTATATCTTTCCGTTTATTTAAATATCACCCGTTTTAATTCGATTTTAGCTTTGTCAATAATTGTATAATATTGTGCTAGCTAGGGACCGAAAGGTGAAACTACTACGTTTATGTAATAATCTTAGTTACGGAAGTGAAAGACTGAAAGGAGAAGCGTAGGTAACAGAACTCTAAAATCGAACTAGAAATCTATGAGAACGATAGTTGATTAAATTTCTAGAGGCTTATAGAATTGTAGGACATAATGGGTTTAGTTTAATCATTGAGGGAGACATTGGATTTGAATTAATCTAGGTATGGTTGAGAGTAGTTTGAAAGAATACAATTAACTATTTTTATGCAATTTGCCTTCAAAATTTGACATTCATCGCGAACGGAAAGATTGTTACGGAAATTATAAATTCATTGTTGTGGTGAACCGAAATCTTAGAAGCTTTTTAATTATTGTTTTTAATCAAAAATCTAATCTTGAATTTTAATTTAGTTAATTTAGTCTTGTTAATTTAATTTACTTATCTCAACCAAAATCTTGAAATCAACTAATTGTGAGTTCTTCGGTACTTGATTCAAAGTCCCTGTGGGATCGATATCCTAAATACTACACGAATAGTTGTGCGCTTGCAATAGGATTTAGTGATCAATTGAAAATCACTCAACATCTTTAAAACGGGGAACGGTATATAATGGCTACATCAGACCTGGGTTTGAAAGGATAGAGCCATATGTAGTGTGTGAAGTGGTCAACAATAGTAGATTGAAAGAAAGAAATTTTATGACTTTTATTACATAAACAATCATTACAATGTATTTGTTTTTTTGTGAGTAGTGTCTAATGCTAAACCAAAACTAGATAGAATCTGACGCTTGGCAGGTTCAGAAGGATGACCAAGCCGATGATGTCAGTCTTTGTGAGAGAGACTTTAGAGCCTACATAGGCAGAGGGGCGAGGAGAGGGGGCTGTGGTCGGCCATTTATATACACCATCTTTAGATTGATCGGTCAGCAGTATGCTCCAATAAATCATTCACATGAAAAGAAGATGGTAAGAACTCAATAGATATTTTATTTGATATGCAAAATTGAGATATGGATATGAGGTTTCGTTTCATGTCAAGTACAAATAGAACATTATGCAAGGTAAATGTGTGATGGTGTGTTAAGAGAGGAAGAACTAGTTTTGGAGATAGTTAGCCATGTACCATCATCAATGGCCATGTCGTCGATTCCCGTGTAGGTGGAATGAAGGGAGAGACTTCCAAGGTCGCCAGTAATATGGTGAGAAGCACCAATGTCAAGAAGCCAGCTCGGAGTCCCTGTGTTTGCTATGGTTGCTACTTGGATTCGCTTGCAAAGTTGTGACCAATGGACTGAGGTAGAACTGCCAAAATGGGTTGGTCCCGTTGGGCTAACTCGTCCCTCTAGCTAAAAGAGGTGGGTTGGGTTAATATTTTGTAGGCCTGCTAATTTTTTGGGTTGGCTCGCCCTGCCCCAGGAAATGCCGAGTTGATGTGGGTTGTAGGTTGGCTCCCCCTAGAGCTGTCAAAATAGGGTGGGATCGTTGGGCTAGCCCGCCTCGCCACCTAAAAGAGGTGGGTTGGGTTGATGTGTCTTAGGCCCGCCATTTTTTTGGGCTGGCTCATCCCGCCCCGCCCCGCCAAATGGCAAGTTGAAGTGAGTTGTGGGTTGGCTCGTCCCTCCAACCCACCTTGAGAGCTTTCGACTGAGGCGTGGTGGCGACCAACTGATAGTTGGGGCATCGAGCAATCGTGTGTCCTTGTTAGTGACAGCCTTGACACTTTCCAAGATAAGGTCATTGTGGGCAAGGACTGCAAGGGCAATTTCCGAGCTTTCACGAATGGTTGTCGAGCAGACAAGTTGAAAAAACACAATCGCTAGGATTCTCAAGAGAAACCAAAGCAATTTCCAATGTAGCTGCCGATGTAGCTACAATGGAAGTTACAATGGTTGAAGATAAACAAAACAGCGGAAGACTAAAAATCAGACAAATAAACAGAATGCAAAAGATAACCAAAACAATCTACAAGCCTATGCTTGTAGATCTAGCCTCAAGGCCACAAAGATTTCACTAAAAAGATTAAGCGTTTTACAAAAACTATTGTGAAATCACTAACAAAAACACTCTCACAAGACAACACGTCTTGGAGAGTAAAAACCCCACAGAAAACAAGGTAGACTAAACGTGGGAAGAAATAAAACAACTTCCTAAAACTGAAACAGGAAGATAAAACAGAATTCCAGAACTTCAATGTTACTGCCGATGTTATAACATCAGGAGCTACAAACCACTGTTGTATGCCCGATCGAAAAATCGCTTCGAACTTTATGAATCGCCACGCCTTATGGCTTTGTTTTTCTCTCTCAAACTCTGCACCTTTGCCGTTTCCCAGCTCCTCTTTTTTATAGCAACGTGATGACCTGCACGCAAGCAACAACTCAAATTCTACAAGGACTAGGATTATAGAAAAAGGAATTAAAAACTACTTACCAAAACCATAGAGATTATTACCATAAGATGAAGGTTGTTAGAAACCCGGTTGACAAATGATTCAAAAAGAGATTTAGTTTCCAAAAATGATGCACCATAATCTAATTAAAGATTTTGGTTCCAAAAATAACACAACTAAATCTAATTAAAGATGTGAAGTCCTAAAATAACCAAAACTTGTCAAAAATGAATTTTGACCATGAAAGGGGAAACAAGTAAAAATAGGCATGACCTATTTTACCCTAACAATCACCCCCTTTGTTGAGTATTTCTGGTCAAATACAATGACAAGTGTTCCATTATCAACTCATACTACAACCTGTAAATGTTAGAGAGACATATCCAAAAACTCACCCCCTGAACACATGCACCAAACAAGAATAATGGAAGCCAAGCTGTATGAACCATAACCAACCAACCTCAAAACAGTTAAGAAGAGTTACAAATCCACATCAAACAAAAATCAGTTTAAGGAAGTTATTACAGACCAATCATCAGACCAATCATGAAATATTGTTTAAGAAATACATCCAACCACAACCTTAAATTATCAACCACTCAATTTTCAATTCAACCACAAGAACAACAATCTTCAGCATTGTTCTTCAACAGTTTTAGTTTCTTTCCCAGCAACAGAAGGTTCAGGAACAGTAGGTTCAGGAACAGTAGGTTCAGGAACAGCAACATCACTTGTATCAGCAACCACAGGAGCAATTGGAACACTTGGAACACCACCCCCTATTTGGCCAGAATGGAGGGCCAACCAAGAAGTATATTGTGCAGCCAAGGACTGAAGAAGGGATGTTTGGGATGCCAGAATAGCTAGTTGAGAATTTACCATACTCAACTGAGCAGAAATGAAGGCAATGGATATGGGAGCAGAAGGATGATCTGAGATGCATGGAGAGGAGAAAGCTGATGCAGCTACATTGTCAGTAACATTGACAGAAGGAAGGACAGATGGTTGAGACAAAGATGGACCAGGGACAAAAGTAGAAGGAACTGAAGAAACAGGAACATAGGGATAAGATAAGGGCATGTTAACAACCCTATCTCCTCTCAGTAGTTTTGCAGAAATATGGAGAGGATCAAGAATAGGGGTTAGCCTAGTTCCTGCAACTTGAGAATAACCTTGAGACACTAAGATTTTGTATATCAGAGTGGGAAAAATCAGAGATCTTTTGTCACCCTCAGATTCAACTAGAGAGGTGATTTTCTTAAAAGCAAAATCTCCAAAATCAAAAGGCTTGTTTGTTCCTATCTGATATAAAACTCTAGCATGCTCTTCAGTTAAGGTGTTTGTGTTGGTGGTGGGTGCCCAATTAGCACAACAAATTTTGTGCATGAGTGCATAAAGGGAGGATAACTGAGATGTGCTAATAGAAGAGCCCTTTCCAGGCCACTTATGCAAGGTTCCTCCAGTTAGTGCAAGGGCACACGGATTAAGATCAGAAGTCATAGAAAAGGGACCAATCTTAGGGGTTGTGAACAAATTATTGATGAGGGAAGAGGAGAACATATACCATTTTCCACGCACAAAAACCTTCTCAAACCTAGGATTAGAAACTGAGGAAATTCTTTTCTCTAAATTTGCATAAAATTCATAAATAAGATCTTTGAAATATGGTGAGGCAGATGATAGTGTTCCTAGGAGTCCTCTATCAGTGAAGAATTGAGACAAGTTTTGTTCTGACAATTCAGCAGAAGGGATAACCCTTTCATCCACAATCTTCCTAGATGTATTGTATCTAACAGAAGCAGCTTTTGAAAGAAATTTGGAAGAAAATGGTTTACCAACAGAAGCTGGAGCCTTTGATGCTCTGGATGTAGCTACATTGGTAGCTACATTGATTGATGATGTACGGCTTCTGGTGAAACGAACTGGAACTTCATCACTTTCTTCGCTAGCAACTGGAGTTGCTTCTTTACTGTCAAAATTTTTATCTGAACCATCATCAAATTCAGATGAACTGGATTGTTGGGCCAAGTCTTCGGCGGGTGCTTGTGAAGACTAAGGAGACTTTGGAGCAGGAGCAGACTTTATTTTAATCAGGTAATCTGCCAATGTGCGTTCTTCATCAAAGAAATTAATATCAACATTAGACGCTGAAGGAGAACCAGGCTCATTTTCAGAGGATTCCTTTGCTTGTGTGGAAGAATCCGTTTGAAATACGACTCGAGGCGAAGGGATTGGATAATCTTCATCTGGCCCTTCTTCTTCGACTGGAACAAACTCTGAGAAAGCAGGTTTGGTCACGGTCTCTTGAGCAACTGGGATTGACCCTATTTCAGGTACAAAGTCTTCATCGTCTGAGTCACTGACGATGGGCACAGATTCTTCAAAGGCTCCAGGGGTGACTTTGTTCTTCTTTGTAGAAATGACCTCCTCCATGCTTGGATTTTCGAAATTGGAAGGAATTCCTCTAAGCCTCTTCGATCTCCTAGAATTAGGGTTCCCAATTTGGGATAACCCAGACAAGTCGATGGGATTGTCTACATCAATAGCATTCCTTTTTCTCTAGGAAGAATGATGGTTAGGGGTTCAAGTAGAGGCTGAGCAATGACCATAGCTGTTTGGGGATTTTCAGGTGAGGAAACTGGGGACGATGTAGCTTCATTGGAAGCTACATCAGTTGAGGGGTTTTGATCGGGGTTCTTGGATACAGATGATGATGTGGAATCCATGGAAAAATTGAGGAGAGAATCAGGAAGAAAGATGAATGAAGAGGGATTTCGATGATGGTAATCTTCAAGGCACACTTTTTCTGATGTGAAGAATGAGCAAGCTTCTGAGAGTGGTAAGTTCCTCTTTCCTGAAAAATTAACACTAATAGCTCCACTAATGGTAATTAGTCGTTAGACACTTAATGACACAGGAATAGGAGAAGACTCAACAACTAACCAAATTTCAAATATATATGATAAATCAAATATTAACCAAATCACATTTAAGGGAGAGATAAAAAATCTGTATATTGTCATGAGAAATAGGTGGAGAATTAAAGATGAGGGAAAAACAACCAACTTCAGATTTTGAAATTTTGAATTTTTCAAAATTAAGCAAGGATTTTGAAGTAACTAACCAAATTTGTTACACCACCAAAATATCATAATCAGTTCAAGGTCTCATGAACATATTCATAAATTGCAACATGGAGTACATTGGTATAGAGATTGGATATTCAATAGATATGTTATCGACCTAGATGATGCCAAGAATCATGAAAACAATGCTCACACACCTAGATCAAATGTAGTTTCAATGTAGCACATTCGCCAAAGTTTTGATTTTATGTACAAATTTGTTCAACATTCACTTTCCACAAAAACATAGGTACTTTATTTCCCTGATTTCAAGATGCCACTAGGAAGGGGTAATCCTAACTAACACGTTGAACATCCACTACAGCTGAAACATCATAATCATGTACACGTGATACACATATGGTAGACATAAATTGCACATAATATACGGTACATTGGTATAGAAAAATGGTTAATACATTGTTGTGTAAGCCATAATACTTGATCATTTGATTTATCCACAAAAGTTGTGTACACCCACAACCCGCAACAATATATTCAGATTCAGCTGTTGAAAGGGCAACACAATTCTGTTTTTTTACAAAACCAAGAAATCAAGTTGTTTCCCAAATAAAAACATCCACCTGAAGTACTTCTCATATCATCAACACTACCAGCCCAATCAGCATCACTAAAACCAACAAGATTAGTGTTAGTGTGTTTCGTGTACCACAAACCCATGGCACAAGTCTCACCAACATACCTAATTATTCTTTTCACAGCTTTCAAGTGGGAGACTTTATGGTTTTCTTGATACCTAGCACACAAGCACACACTATACATGATGTCTCGACGGGTGGCAGTCAAGTACAACAGACTTCCTATCATGCTCCTATACAATGTATGGTCAACACTTTCAGATTTTTCATCTTTGTTGAGTTTATTGGACGTACCCATAGGGGTTTTCTTTTGTTTTCCATTCTCAAGATTGAATTTCTTCACCAAGTTAAAAGCATACTTGGCTTGAGATATGAACATCTCTTCATGTAGTTGTTTTTTTAGAATTCCTAAAAAAATAAGTCAACTCTCCTACCATACTCATCTCAAAAGTGGAAGTCATGCAATTAACAAACTCTTTTTCCAAGGACTTGGAGGTGGACCCAAATACAATGTCTTCAACATAAATTTGTGCTATCAAAATATGTTTGTCTTGTTTTTGAATAAAAAGAGCTTTGTCCACCTCTCCCCTTCTAAACTCACTTTTCAAAAGATGGTCTGTAAGTCTCCCATACCAAGCTCTAGGAGCTTGTTTGAGACCATACAAGGCCTTTTTTAACTTAAACACATGATTGGGTTTATGGGGGTCCTCAAAACCTTTTGGTTGCTCAACAAAAACTTCTTCTTCAAGGATGCCATTTAAGAAAGCACTTTTAACATCCATTTGTTGAAGAGTTATATCAAGAAAGCACGCAATAGCAAGAAGCAAACGAATGGACTCAATACGGGCAACAGGAGCAAAGGTTTCATCAAAATCCACCCCCTTCAACCTGTGTATACCCTTGAGCCACAAGTCTTGCTTTGTTTCTTATTATTTCTCCCACTTCATTTGTTTTGTTTTTGAAAATCCACTTTGTTCCAATAACATTTACTGAAGTGGGTCTATGAACAAGATACCAAACATCATTTTTAGTAAATTGGTCAAGTTCTTCTTACATGGCATTTATCCAACACTCATCTTTAAGAGCTTCATGCACATTTTTGGGTTCAATGGTGGATACAAAACAAGATGCGTGGATTTCTTCAAATTCTATAGTAGACAAGCAAACAAGTTTTCTATAATCCACCTTACCTTTTCTTCTAGTTAACACCCCATCCTAAACATTACCTATGATTTGAGAAGTGGGATGCATTTTCTGAATTTTGCTTGATATATCATATCACGATCGATCAAAGCGGGCGATTCTCTTGTTCTAAGTGCGTTTCAGCTTTTGTCAAGTTTTTGTCCAATGTGACTTCCGATGTAGCTATATTCGGAATCACATTAGGTGTCACAGTCTGAATCACATCGTCTGAACTTCCTGAATCTGCGAGTGTTACGCTTGATCGACTCGGTTCACTTGGATTCGAATCTTGGTTACGGCTGTTATCTCCAAAATCAAGAATACCTGAAACATCTTCTTCAATGGTTTTGTGGCCAAGATCCGTTAGATCATCAAAGACAATATTCAGAGACTCCATGATAGTCTTAGTCCTAAGATTAAAGACTCTGTATGCACGACTATTTGTGGAGTAGCCCATGAAAATACACTTGTCACTTTTAGAATCAAATTTAGAAATATGATCTCTATCATTGAGAAGATAGCACACACAACCAAAAACATGAAAGTATTTTAAGGTTGGTTTCTTTCCTAGCAAGATTTCATACGGTGTCATTGTGCTACCTGGTCTCAAGAAGACCCTATTTCCAATGTGACAAGCTGTATTTAAATCTTCAGCCCAAAACCTTTTTGCCAATTTTTTTGAGGTCAACATAACCCTTGCCATCTCTTGAAGTGTCATATTCTTTCTTTCCGCCACTCCATTTTGTTATGGAGTTTTGGGAGCAGAGAACTCATGAGAGATGCCATTAGAGGCACAATAATTAGAAAAGGAGGAGTTTTCATATTCCGTGTCATGATCTGATCTAATTCTAATAAGCTTCAGATCATACAGGTTCATAACACGGGTGTACCAGATTTTAAATGCCTCAAAAGTTTCAAATTTTTCTCTTAAGAAAATTATCCAAGTGTATCTAGAAAAATCATCCACACACACAAAAGTGTATTTTTTTCTTTCCTAAACTTTCTACCTCAATGGGACCCATGAGATCGTATGAATCATCTCAAGACACCTAGATGTGGAGCAGCGAGATATAGGTGGATGAGAGGCCTTGTTTGCTTACCTTTTGACATGCACCACATACCTTTGTATAGTTCTTATCAAAGTTTGGCAACCCTTTCATCGCATCATGTTTCACAAGCTCATGGAGCTTACGAAAACTCATATATCCTAGTTTTTGATGCCAAAGATCTGTAATGTCAAGACTAGCTTTGTCACATGATTGATTATTGTTGAACATATAACAATTGTCAGATGACCTTGTACCTGTCAGAAGACACTTGTTAGTTTGATCAAAAACCTCACATGAATTTTTGTCAAACCTTACCTGAAGGTCATCATCACATAATTGACTTATACTGATCAAGTTTGTTTTAAGTCCTTCCACATGATAAACATTGGTGAGATTTGGAAGACCATCAACATTCAAGGTTCCTTTGCCAATTATCTTGCCCTTGGCACCTCCTCCATAGGTCCGAACCACCATTGATGCTCACATAGTCCTTCAAATTCTCAATAGAACTGTCATATGTCTAGAGCAACCACCGCATCAAAGTACCATGATCCAAATTTATATGAGATTTCAAAGAAGTGAAGGTTACATTACACATCTCATCGTCAGACAATTTTGCGCCAGGACATATGTCAAATGGTTCACAGTATTTGGACTTACCTTTGTCTTTGCTACCTTTGGGAACCCACATCTGTTTAAAAACATTTGGTTGCTGTTTCTGTGAACGTGAGTTCTGATGCGGCTTCGAATGTGACTTCCAATGTGACTTCCAATGTTGCTGCATTGGATGCTGCATTGGTTGTTGCATTCGATGCTCCATCTGATTTTTCACCAAGAAAGCATGCCTTACCTCTTCCTCATATATAGCCTTTTGAGAAAAGCGAAAAGGTTCTATATGACCGGGCTTATGGCATGGCAAAATGACACACAAAGTTTTTTCTTTCTTGATTTTGGCTTTTCAAAGAAATCGGATTCGAAAATTCGTGAAGGCTGTTTAGGGTCAGATGTACCTTCACCTTCCCTCACAAATATTTTTGGTACAAAACCAATACCTGACTTGGATGAGTTACCTGAATTGAGCATCTCATCCATTTTTTGTTGGCTTGAATTCCATTTAGCCATGGTTTCATTTGCTTGAATTAGCTGCTCTTTTAACCCTTCGATCTCAACATCCATTTTACTCAAAGAAGCTTTCCGGCCTTTTTTTTTTTTTTTTGAAGCAGGCGGCACCCTGATTTTATTAATTAGGGAAAAAAGATACAAACTTGAGGGGACAACCTTTGCCCTTATAAGAGGGAGGACGGAGGAGCGACCTTGAAAAAGAAGGACTTACAAGAATAAATAAGAAATGGAGACAAACAAAAATATATAAAGATAACCTAAGAAAGGACACAAAAAATAAAGCCATCTAAGACATCCTTAAATACGGAGTTGCAGTCTTGTCAAGTAAAATAAGGCCTCGAGTGCGGCTGGGCAGCTCAGAATCAGCATGGAAGGAATAATTATAACCTTGATCACATCCAAAATTGGCTAGGGAGTCAGCAACAACATTAGCCTCACGATAACAGTGAGTCAAGGAACAAGCCAATGAACTATAAATAGACTTGATAGCTCGGATGAAATAGATACTATACCAAGGAGGGGATGACGATCCAAAATGCGTCAAGAAGAATTTTAGAGTCAATCTCAATAAAATTACCGAAGCACCATGGGCTTGTAACCATAACATCCGCGAAGTAACACTTTACATTCCACGATGAAACGGAAGAGTCTCCATAAAAAGAAGAATAGGCAATGACCAAATCATCTTTGTCATTACGAATGATTCCCCAGCACTAGGCCCCGGATTGCCTCTACTAGCACCATCCGAGTTAAGCTTGAGGGAGCCAACAGAAGGCTTCATCCAGGAAAGAATACGAACATATCTGGAAAGAATACGCCCAATTCAAGGAAAGCTGACCGACCAATCATGGGAGGAAAATGTAAGCCCACCATTTGCTTTGGAGAATATTAGAGAAACAGATGTTTAATATGGTTGGAGAGGGTTCTCACAGCCAACGAATGCCCTCAAATAAAGCCCGGTTTCGAAAGTTCCACAATTCCCATAAAATAATAATCGGCGTTATAATGTGAAGCTTAGAATTTTTGGTGGAGTACCACCATGAGAAAAGCTGGGGCAAGCGAATTATTAGTAGCTTGCATCTTTGCTCCCATTTGATTAAATTCATCCATATTTGAGAAGCAACGGACTATCAAGAAACACATGCTTGTAAGTTTTCGAGTGGCTTATAAGCGACAAGTGTTGATTCTTATGTTAGATTTATATCTGCTCGAGTTCATTACATTAGCTTTATACTTCAAGGTGGCTAATCTAAGGCGTGATCGATTAGCGTGGCAACTGTGTATAGAACTTTGCCTAGTATAGTTTTTATAGGACTTTCAGGTTCGGCGGAAGACCCTTCAAGCCTCACCGAAGACCCGCTCAAAGCCTACAAACGGCGCACCTTGTGTCCACTGGTCTCTTATGACGTGTCTCGTCCAAAGAATGACTCATTGGATTAATTCAAACTTATCCTAATCATTGTTTGAATTAATCTAAGACATTCCACGACATATCAAGCCGGCCGAAAGCAACTTTCAGCGAGGAAGACTTTTCGTCTGAGCAGGCGAGGGAAAAGCGGTGTCTCCTACATGCTGCCAACAACTCTGAATCGACACCTAGATTGCCCACTTTTCAAAGATCTCGAAATCATTCTGCTCTAGATATATGTGAAGGCGAAATTCCTTGTGACGACCCCATGCATTTAATGCATTCATAAAAGAATTTGTTGAGTATTCGTCTTCTCAGCGGATCTTTTGAAGTGCACACTTATAAATCGCCATTGAAGGCTGGAGAAAAAACAAGCATGCAGTCGATCGAACACTTAAAGGATTGCTCGAAAATCCATAACTCCAAGTCTTACACCTCGGTGCAATCAAGAGATCCTCAGAGGATCTAGAAGTCCTCGTCAACAACAAAAGTGTTCATCAACACTTATTGTTTTAACTTCTTGTTTTTACTTTCATTAACTATATACGCACTGAATTAAATATCTTGTATTTGAGATATTTAATTCCCTAGACAAACACAAGTCAATATTTTGTACCACGATCCATTAGGGATATTCTTTGTAATTGATCTAGTGGAAAATATAGTGCACTATTTAAATCAAGGTTATTTGCCTTGGTGGTGGGCGTAGCACTCTTTATAGTGTGAACCATCCCAAAATACTTGTGTTATTCCTTCTTGTTTGTCGCTATTTGAATTGTTTAATACTTTGATTATCTTTATCCGTTTATAGCAGAACTTAAGTAACTTGTAAAAGGTCTACGGTAGTCCTTATCGGCACCAAGAACAACTACTTGAAGGTCTTATTACTTCTATCTTTTCAATAGATTGCAAGTACCCTTCAAAGAATTTTAAAAACTTTTAAGTGTATAATAAGCTATTCAACCCCCTTCTAGCTTATTATTGTGCCCTTT
This sequence comes from Codonopsis lanceolata, assembly GCA_013146195.2. Classification (NCBI taxonomy): domain Eukaryota; kingdom Viridiplantae; phylum Streptophyta; class Magnoliopsida; order Asterales; family Campanulaceae; genus Codonopsis; species Codonopsis lanceolata. The sequence continues at coordinate 123,708,832 of CM028379.1, read as the reverse complement.
GGGACCAAGCAAGAACATCTCGAAGCAATTTGAATACCTTTGTTCTTGACACTTTCATCGAGAGGAAGTCTTTGTAACCACAGGCCGCCACATAAGAGATACTAATGTGTCGGGAATAAGCATGTGCCGGATGAAGCTTGAGGAAGCAGACAAAGGCCATACGGATCGGGATATTTGCCAGGTCGAGGATAATGAAAACCAACCAAATTTGT